>OX387324.1:16470317-17055930 GCA_947562085.1 Eudonia lacustrata
GGGATAAAAAGTATCCTATGTGTTAATCCAGGTTATAAACTATCTGTATGCCGAATTTCATCTGAATCCATTTAGTAGTTTTTACGTGAAAGAGTTACAAACATCCATCCATACTTACAAACTTTCGCGTTTATAATATTAGTAGGATTTTACTCGACATCTCACAACTTATGAGCTGAAACAAGCTACCACATTTAAATTATATCGTATATTATCGTAGACATTATATTAAGCAGCTGGTTGGTAGACAAATTACAATAAAAAAAAATCCAATATCAATTCCGTGAATAATGAGGAGGTTGTATAATCGGAAAGGCATTTTCTAAAAAGTCTGTTAAAACGACCGGCGACGGATTATAGCGGGACGCCCGCCGAATTCAATAATGTCGAATTTGAATTTAACCGTATTATTTTAATTCGCACTAATTAGCGATTGGTATAGCAATATCGGGTGGTTCCAATAAACATTTTAATTGTATTCTTGAGCTCATTCGATTAGAATCTTATTCCATGTATGTGGCTGGGGTTGCAAGAGCGGATTTAAGGTATTTATTTTTGTGTACTGTGGAGATTCCATCACAGTTCATACTCAGAAGCAAATCGAGAGCTAAAAATTTGGCAACAGATGAGAGAAAATATCTCAGTATTTCCAGCAGATGCCTACAAAAGAATAATGAAGTGCTAGACATCTTTAACAGGAAACATAAAAGAAAACTGTCTTTATTAAACATTTTTTTATTTTATTGTTTGACACTTTCAAAAACCTGCCATACATACATACTTGAACTTGTAGAAATAAACTTGAAGTATGATACTTCATGTTAATTTCTAACAGTTATTGTTGATTTTTTTATGCCTCCCCCCCTAGTGCCCCTCCCAGAAAAAAATCCTGGACCCGCCCTTGTGGGGTTGTGTACCAAGCTTAGGTATGAGCAGTCTTGGAATATTGTCACTGAGTAGTATTATCTACTTCTGCTTACATTTTTAAGTACAACCAAGAGCATTAACTTGTGAACAATGTAACTCTTAATGCAATGGAATAAGAATCAAAACTTGTCAAAAGTGTACACATGTAAACTCGTGACTGTCTCACGAAGCTATAATTATTATCAAATGATAACATAATTATTATTATTATAGTAAACATCGGTGTTACTGACAATATAAATAAAATTTTGAAGACAATAAGATAGCTATACCAATTAAAATGATACCTGATATGATTATGATATGATTTCGGATAATCTATACTAATATTATAAAGAGGAAAGCTTTGTATTTTTGTATGTATGTTTGTAACGTATAAACTAAAAACTACTGGACCGATTTAAAAAAAACTTTTACCATTAGAATGCTACATTAGCGCTGAGTAACATAGGCTATATTAAAAAAAATATAAAAAATTATCACCCGTGCGAAGCAAGTACGGGCCGCTAGTTATTTTCATAAATTTAGAGATTACTTCTAAAAAAATTCTCGATGACTCAGTGTTAAACGCGCCTGGTCTGCGACTGCTAAAGTTCGCAAAGGCCAGTTATCGGATGGGTGACTGAAAAATGTATTATCACGAGCTCCTCCGTGCTTCGGAAGGCACGTAAAGCCGTTGGTCCCGGCTGCATTAGCAGTCGTTAATAACCACCAATCTGCAATGGGCCAGCGTGGTGGTTTAGGGCAAGTTCTATCTGTCCATCTTTAGGGAAGGCTCGTGCCCCAGCAGTGGGAACATAAAATGAGCTGGTGATAAGTTTAAAACTGCCACTGTAGGACAGCCCCGCTACACACGACTTTAAAGTTTATACTGACACCCCCCACCAACCGTTAGGTAATAAAAGTTAGGTGTCAGACATCCTTGCGCAAGCACAAGGGACCATCTGCGTCAGGTCATAACGCTAGAACAGCGTTGTAGCGTTGTTGTCCATTGTCCACTGTAGGACAATGGACTAAGAGCACACCATTTGGAAGCATGGAGCATCTTAAATTTTAATTTTCACCCATCCGGTACTCCGGTTTTGCGATAGTTGCCCAACTTGTAGTATTGCAACTAGAGTGTAGCTGCTAGTTGCTGAGCTATCACACTATGAACTTTGCCATTAAAGAAGAACATTCAAACAAAAACATTTAAAACAATGTTCATACATTCAGAGTTCAGACTATCGGCGAACATCATATCAGGCGCAAAGTTTTTGATACCACTCTCTAATATAGAATTGGAACTTGTTCTGAATATGATAATGATGAACTGTTTAGTTTAGTTTACCACCGTCACAGTTGCAACTGTTCTCACGGCCAACTATACGAAAAGTTTGGTAGAGAAAACATTAGAAATAACTCAGAAGGCCATCACTTTGGACAATTGTAACGTTTTAAATTTACACCTTTACACATTGGAGGCTCAGTGGCATAGCGCTTTGGACCGATATATGGAGGTACTAGGTTTTATTTTAGGTCGTCATTTCGATACGTAGCCCTGTTATATGATCACGAAACCGTTTTGCAAGCACGGTGACTATAAGCCAATTTCAAAAGTTTAAAAACATATTTTTTAGTAAAATAACTCAATGCGACCTTTTTGGAGGACTAGACTTCAATTAGGTAATTTGGTCGACAGCGCAGCCACTATTATATTTTAAAACATACATGTAAAGGCACAATGGAGTCTAGGATACCATTTAAGAGAAGTGTGAAATTATATTAAATTATGTGCGGCGCCCGAGTGTGGTGTACTTGTTTAACTACTGCCTATTACTGATCATTCCTGAATATTAAGACGTTTATTTACTATATTATTACATAATTATGTAAATTGTTATCGCTTTAAGAGGATCGTAATAACAAACAATCTGAGTCCAGGGAACTGTTCTGTTTAAAATGGTAACTAACACTACCTGCATGAAGTACATACTTATTTCATAACATGAATATGTGAATTAAAACTTATGGCTAGTTATACCAAATGGTAATGTTGAACTTCGGTTTTGTCGAGGGTTAAAAGCACATCGCAAATATGCAGTTATAAGTTCTATTATTTCTAATATAAAAATGTCGGTTGTTCCAGTTAGCACTAGTATAAAACCGCGAATATCTCGAGAATGATCCTAGAAGGATAATATTCAACGTTACGCGAGCTTCACACTTGGGTACACTCGGTTTTCGTAGCGTATGTGGGTAAAGGCGTGAATCCACTGTAGCACATTTTGAGCACGCCTGCTACGGTTCTCTACAAGCTGCATACACGCAAGTGTTGTCTCGTAGCAGAGGTAGCGTAGCATACAATAGCACGCTACTTAAAATTCAAAATTCAAAATTCAAAATATTTATTTGCATTAAATAGGGGTTCATAAATGATGTTACAAACTTATTTTAAATGTCCTTAACCTATTTAGCCATTTATGAATAGCATGCAAAAAATAAAAAAAATGTGAGGTACCTATTTATTATACTTCATTTTCCAAATTTAAAAAATTCATCTATGCTATAAAAAGTGTTTTCCATTAAAAACTTACGAAGCGATATCTTGAAGCTATTAAAGGGACGCTGTTTTATTTGATCCGGTAGTTTATTGTAAATTTTAATAGCCTAATCTGGTGCATTAGATTGAAAACGTTTAGTTTTCGGGAGTATATCCTTTTTTATTTTATTAGGATGTCTTAAACTTCTCCCTGTAAGATCCTTTGCTACTGTATACAAATGGTGATGCCGTTTCACAAATATACCTGTTTCCAGAACATACAGACAAGTTAAAGGTAATATATTCAGTTCCTTGAAGTATGATCTACAGGAGACATCCGGGGCAATATTACATATTGCACGTATACATCTTTTTTGACATACAAACACTCTTTTTATGTCGGAGCCATTTCCCCATAGTAAGAGTCCGTATCTTAGTAATGATTCAACATAAGCAAAATAGGCTGTTATGGCTGTAGCTTTACTAGCTATTTTAGCAAGTTTGTATAGTGCAAATGAAAACCCATTTATTTTATTGCAAAGTTTATCTATTTGTCCTTTCCAATTTAAACACGGCTCTATAATTAAACCTAAGAATAAAATATTATTTTCATGTCGTATTATTTGATTATTAAATTTAATGTCAACTATTTTATCTTTAAAATTATTAAAATTCATTAGTTTTGTTTTATTCAAATTAATTTGTAAATTGTTTTCAGATAGCCATTTAATTACGGATGTCAGTGTGTTTGTAATATCAATTTGATGTTGCTCCAATGAACTATTTTTGTCAGATGTCACTATAACTGAAGCATCATCAGCAAACAAGATCATTTTATACTTTGTAATACTAGGCAAGTCATTTACATAGAGCAAGAATAAGAGAGGTCCAAGAACACTACCTTGCGGAACTCCAGAGCAATTTCTCATAAACTCAGACTTGTGGACTTCTGCAGTGTGTTTTGAGTTTAACTGCTGTATTTCTACGCACTGAACACGATCTTGTAGATATGACTTTATCCAATCCAAAGCCAGTCCCCGAATTCCGATGCGTTCTAATTTCGCCAGAAGTCGGTCATGTGACACGTAGTCAAATGCTTTTGACAAATCCAGGAACAACACTGATGTATAGTAACCTTTGTTGAAGTTTTGCAATATTTCCTCTACTAAAAAAAATGTTGCATGAGATGTAGATTTTTTTTTGGAAACCATACTGATTTGGGCTTATTACTTTAAACGAATTAAAAAAGGATGACAATTGTCCATGCATCATCTTTTCAAAAATTTTAGAGAACACAGAAATTAATGTAATAGGCCGGTAGTTACCGGCTTCATCCTTGTTTCCCTTCTTGTGCAAAGGTATAACTTTAGAAATTTTTAACTTTTCTGGAAATGTCTTAAGTACCTAAGTTACTGTAACGGTGCAATTAGAAAAATATTGCCAACCGCATGGTGGCCGTTACAAAGCGTAACATTATTATAGCAACAATTGTTACCTATATGTATACAGACATCGCATTAAATAGCTTCATGTGACTCAATCAAACCACTTAGAAACGTCATACCTAATTAGCTGTTTTTTTGGATTGAGTTTATTACATACATACATACATACATATAATCACGCCTCTTTCCCGTAGGGGTAAGCAGAGACCACTTTTTTCCATTTGCTACGATCCATACATACTTGTTTCGCTTCGTCCACTTTCATTATTTCCTTCATACATGCTCTTCGATTTAGGGTAATAGAATTTATTGATTACCTCAAACTGCATTTTCAGCGTCACCGGACTTTTTTGGGGGTGGCGAGAATCTTAAAGGGTTCCACAAGCCGTGTGAAACGGAACACCATCAGAGGTTTTCTAGAAGGAATGGCATCATGTACTTACGTACGTACGAGGGTTTCGAATAGGATCGGGTCATACTTGGCAAGTAATGCTTTAAATGGTGCAATTTTAATTGCTCGTGTTAGTGACATTTGGTAGTCGACTTTAGAGTTGACGACTCGAGCAGTGGTATCTGTGAGTTGTACTCTTAGTGCGACGAGAAGTGAGCGAGCTTACAGCTCCGGTAACCTATCTGGATATTAGGTAGTGGACTATACGTGTCCACGGGGCAACCAGCTCGAGTCACTAGTCTTAAAAGTACCTGATGAAGGATGCGTACCGGCGTGTTCTGATCTGGCGTTATGACCTGACGTAGATGGTCCCTTGTGCTTGCGTAAGGATGTCTGACACCTAACTTTATAACCTTAAGATTGGTGGGAGGTGTCAGTACAAACTTTAAAGTAGTGTGTAGCAGGGTGCTCGTGTTGGTGAGTGCAATTTTAGTTACATGTGTAGGTTTGTGCAACTATAGTTGCCTGCGTGCGTGCGATTGTAAGCTCATACACTTCGCTGTTAACAAGCGAGCAAAATTGAACTTACACGGCAAAATACTCCCAATATGGACCCACCCTAAGCCCGATTCAGGAACTAGAGAGTGTTGATACTGTAGTCGCACGAAAATGTCTGCTGCACCAGTACAGCGCACGAAATTGGAGCGATCTGCAGTACCTAGGTAGGATATTTTAACTCGGTGCTTGCCGTTCGTGATCCCGAGTCATCCTCGTGGCAGAGAAGGGATGGTATTAGATCTTTTAGTGGGTATACCTCCCCTCCACCTGTCAAGCTTTTAGTAGGTGGATAAGGGAAGAGGGAGAGAGTCCCACATAACCCCTCACCCCTAGCCCCGGTGTATATACGCAAAGCATTTAACATCATCATCATCATCTCAGCCAAAAAGACGTCCTCTGCTGGACAAAGGTCTCCCTCAAGGATAAATCACTTTGAGGGGAATTTGCCATAATCGCCACGCTTGGCAGGCGGGTTGGTGATCGCAGTAGGGTGACAATAATCACAGAGAGACGCTGCTGCCTACCCTCTGGAATGGTCCCATAGTCGCCTTCTACTACACCCACGGGAAGAGATGGGGTGGTGCAATTCTTTATCCCCGGCACCACTCGGGGGCATTTAACATAATTAAGAGAAACTATAGTATATTCTTATTAAAATCGTAGAGAATTTTAGGTAGGTGTCGTACTTCGCATTGATCATCGTCATTAACATCACCATCATTATCAGCCTATAAACTGGGCTCAAACTCTTCTCACATGAACAAAAACACATGTGAAGATCAGGTAGTCACCACAACCCTGGCCCAAAACGGTTTGGTAGATTAAACGACTGCCATTTTACGAAATCAGTTGGGAAGAACAACTTAACTAGCCTTCTAAGCCACGGATGTGATCTAGCAGCTTTACTTGACCACCAATCCAGTGAAATGGCATCGCGAAAATTAAAATGTATCATTCATTAAATATGTTAATTGGTATCTAAAACGAACAACCCACTTAACATAATGTTTTGTAAATCGTATGCCATGCAATAGTTTGGGAAGAGTAAGTTGTGCTAAATTAAACATTTTGGTTAAATTAAACATGACCAAACAGTTATTTGTTAAACAATAATATGCCAAAAAGGAGATTTGCTAACTAAAAATTTGCAATACTTAAGTTGTTTTGACAAATGTTTTTTTTTGCTAAATGAAAATTTGCGTAAAATAGTTATCGAGGTGATATTTTCGGAAACGTTATTTGGCCAAACATTAGTAATACATGTTAATTACAACATTCATTTCACTCACACAAAACGATTATATATTCGTCAGGATTGACACTTTAGACAAGTTTATGATTGGAGATTTTAATCGAATGACCGCAGCAAAGCGATCGTGTGAGTCTGTAAGAGAAAATAATGGTGGCGATGACTTGTGGTTCTGTTACAGTGTTGTGAATGAACAGAAAAGCTTTGTTGAATTCTGAATAGCGGCGCAGTTGTTAACGCGCTTGGTCTACGATTACTGAACTCTTCTTCTAGTCTAGTCTTCGCATGGGTCACCAGTTTATCATCTCGAGCTCCTCCGTGCTTTGGAAGGCACGTGAAGCCGATGGTCCAGGCTGCATTAGCCGTGCTACAACAAACAATGCTCACTGGGCCCGCGTGCTGGTTTATATCCCGTACCTATTCCCTGTAAGTTGCACTTTGCCTAAAATTCACCAAATGTTTAGTGATGATAAGGCCGAAAGTGGAAGGGTATTTCACCTGATTTTTAATTATTTATACCACGTGCATTATGATTTTAAATTGTTCTACTTAAAAGAGCTTAGTGACTATGAATCAGACTGTTACGTGCTTTTATTATTTATTAAACACTTATGTATTTATTTCATGAGTTTTGTTTATTAATAACTCTTCCTGTAAACCTTATTTTTAGTTTTTTGATGATACTTTTTTATTTCAATGACCAGTGCGCGCCAAGGTTTAAGATGTGCTTATATTACAAATGAGTTTGAAAAGTTCTGTCGATATCATATATTACGTTTCCTTCATGCTCTTCCCTATTTTTTACCATTGGTCCGCTTTGAGGAATACAATTATAATATTTTGAATTTATTTCGTTAGCGCAACTAAAAGGTGCGCTTCGAGGAACAGTTTAGTTGCGCTTCAATAGGTGCGCTTGAAAATGGTTGCGCTTCAAGGAATACCTCGAAATCCTCAATCACTGTGTTATCACAAACTAGTTATATCCTCTCTAACTGTTGGAACACAACAATGCTACCAACAAAATGTTTTTATTTTGTTTATATAATTTTTAACGCAAATTTTGTTGCGAATTGGGAGAACACCTTGTGGTTATTTTTTCAACATTTGTTTTTTTAATGCTACTAACATTCAAGAATAGCGATAAATAAATATAAGATGGTGGTAGCTAGCCATGCGATCTTAAAACAAGCAATACCACCAACCAAACAGTTGTAACAGTTTACACATTGATTCAATATATTATTTTAGCCTAATGTTACCGTTTCCGTTCGTTAGTTTTTATGTGAAAACGGACCACGCAAAAAGTTGGACATTAAAGACTAAAACAATAACGTAAAGTGAACCGAATTGGATCTGTTTACATATCTTATTTTCTACCGACGAGTGATACTTACATGAATCGAATAAATTCCCAACTAATACGACTGCAAAATATGTGCAAATGTGTGTTCATTTATTATACCTACTCATAAAAAAGGAGTAACGATTTACGTTTCTGTATAGAAGTTAGAGTTTTATAATCATCATCATCTTCATCGTCATCATCATCATCATCATCAGCTTAGTAACGTCCCTGCTGGGTTCACCTTCTTCCATGAACAAAGGCACAAATACATTAAACCACGCGCGTCCAAAGCGGATTTGTACCCGGGCGCCCGTCTATCAATCTTGTTGGTACCTACTATATAAATTCTGATACCTTGACCGAAAGAAAAAGCATTTATTGGAATCGCATAACAAATACATAATTAAACAAACAACAGGTAACAATAATTATCTGTATACATATAATGACTTGTCCTGACTGACTGATTCATCATCGCCGAACTAGATGAAATTTCGACAGTAGGTTAATTTGTATGACGTAACCAGCCACTAAAAAAGGATTTTCCGAAAATTATCCCCTAAAGAGGTCAAACAGGGGGTGAAAGTTTGTATGAAAGTTCGTCAGTTTTGAAGTAAAATACATAAAATTTGGTATACTTACGGCTTTTCAAAAAGAAATCAAGAATGAATTGTCTCAGGATTTTTCTTTTTTTTTCTTAAAAGGAGAAAAAAGAGATGAAGGTTTAACTATAGAACGCGAAAGTTTAAAAGTGGAGATGAATGTTTTTTTTGGAAAATCGTTATTTTTAAATAAAACTTAATATAAAAATGTATTATTCAAATTGATATTTAGATTTTTCAATAAAAATAAAGAATGTGTTTTAGCATATTTCGAAAAACATCCCCTAGAGAGTAATAGCAAGTTTGTATGGAAATCTGTAATTTTAAAAGTTAAATCCATCCAAATTAATGTATTTGGCCTGGTTTTGAAATTGTGAAGTGTTTTAGGATTTTTTGAAAATGATCCCTTAAGTAGATGCCGATTTGTACAGGAGGTTTCAAAACGGATTAAAATAACTTAAATAGTAATTTTAAAACGGACAAAATTTACTTAAGCAGAATGAACACAAGTCATGTAGCCCACGTGAGCAGAACCGCGAGCAAAAGCTAGTATTAGATAATAATAATTATTTACATTGCGACCTGTTATGTGATGTCAACTGAACACAGTGTACCACTGTGTACTACCATATCGACTGCTATCTTACAACAACAACCAGGGCCAAACGTGAAGCACACTATCACCAGTCAGCAGTCACCCATCCTGTGACTCGGCATTGCTAAAGTAGCTTAACTTGCAAGATCGCTACACGCTGGCCGCTGCGCAATCGTTTCAATAATTTTATCCCGGTCAATTCAATATTCCGAAGGGCATAAGATGAATACCTACTATTGTGCCAAAAAAAAACGCTTTTTTAGTTCTAAAGATGTGAACAAGTAAAGAAAATTTGAAAATAAAACTAGTAAAGTAATATTATGATCGGATGTTAATGACGGTAGTTATTGACATTTAATGGGCGCCTTTGGCTTTCAAAGTAAAAAGTAAATAGTGTTGAATAATTTCGGCGGGCTGGTTATAACCACGATAGCTCAATTGGGAGACCACCTGACCCGGTATGTCAGAAGGGTACAGGTTCAAATCCTGCTCGTGGAATTTTTTTCAACATTTGTGTTTTTGTAATTTATTCGCAACAAAATTTGCGTTAAAAACTATATAAACAAAACAAAAAAAAATTAGTAAAGTAAGTAAAGTAAATAGCCTTTAACTGTCCCATATGGGCCTCCTGGTGCCGGCAAAGGCCTCCACCATTGAAATCAAGTCATCACTACAATTGGTGGATAAAAGCTTAATCACCACGCTCGCCAAATGCGGGTTAGTGATCACGAACCCGGGCTTTGCATCGAAATATCCGAATCACACTTTGCCCGACCTTGGATTTGAATCCGGGACCTTCAGGTTTCGGACCGAGCGCTTTGCCACTCCGCCAAAGATATAAGATTAATGCAAGAAACATAGTGTTATAAATGTATCTTTTTTTTTATTTTTTATTGTGGCACGCCTAAATGGCTTCACCCTGCCTGATGGAAAGCAGCCAGTGAAGCCCAAGAAGTGAAAGCGTTCATCACAGCGCTACCACGCTATGCCGAACGCTCACACTATGGCGGCCTGCATAAATATATTTGGATGAAATTCGGCATACAGAAAGTTTAAAAAAAGTATCCTATGTGTTAATCCAAACACAGGATACTTTTTATCCCGATATTCCCACGGGAACGGGAACCACGCGGGTGAAACCGCGAGCGGCCGCTAGTATGACAATATTTATGTTTATAAAACATAGTCTACATGAACCGTTCGATATTTTTTATATTAAAAAAATAAGGCAAGAAAATGAAAATTCTCACAGACAAAGCCACGGGCCAGTAGTTAATAATGTTTGAATTATTGCTTTGCTATTTATCTTTAAAAGCAATTATATTAGAATACGTGTGTTTCACTTGTGTTATTTACACAGTCTAATCGTGATGAAGCAAAGTAAATTCACTTCGTTCATATATTAACAATCAGACGTGTCAGATTGTGAGTTGTTTACGTTAATTAAGAATTCCCGATTTACATAAAACGGTGTGATGAAAGTTGAAGTTTAATGAAAACAATTGTTGTGTTTCTAATTAAGTGAGAGACAGAATATTAATTAGGTAAAGTTAACTTTCGCAAACACCAGTGGAGGGCAAATAAAATGTTTATTAAAATCTTAGCGCCTTTGTTTTTCTTGAGTGAGATGAGTTCAAATTAAAATAAAGTGAAATAAAACGCAAAAGGCATAATATGCATCTTGGTTATTATATTTGCGTAGCTCAGAAACTGCAAATAAGCTTATAGGAGATATATCAAACTTTAATAATATCATCATCAACATCATAATCAGCCCACATCAGTCCACTGCTGGACATAGGCCTCTCCCAATGCATGCCACTGAGCCCGATCTTCGGCTACTCTCATCCAACCACTGCCAGCCACTTTGCGTATATCGTCGCTCCACCGCGCCGGAGGGCGTCCTACACTACGTCTGCCGAGTCGCGGTCTCCACTCTAGAACACGTCTAGACGTCTTTAATAATGCTTGATTAAAATTGCTAAAAAACTTAAAAACTTAAACCTTACAAATATAAACTATCAAAGTTTTAAGGTAGCTGTTACTTTAACAAGTGCCTTTACTATTGTTTTATAACAACTACATCGAAGTTTTTTGTCCCGTAATCACATAAGGAATAAAAAAAAATGAAGCTCCATGTCGCAGTTCATGTAGTTCACGAAGTTCAAGCTACATTTTAAAGGAAAAAGCAAAACTTTAATTTGCCCGATTTTACAGTCTAACAGTAGCATAGTCCTAATGGTTTGAATTGATGATTTGCAGTTTTGACGGACAAACGTATAGTTAACGATGTGAATACGACCATTTTAGAACGTGAAGGCTACTTTTGAAGTGTTATAAATGTTGTACATGCAACCGCACATAAGACTACACTCAAAGAACTAAGTATTGCAAAAAATCTTTACAAAACATTTAAACAGTAGGTTTTCTTAATAAAGCATAAATAAATAAAAAAGTGTATTTAAAAGCTTTTATAAAAAAATTCTGAAAAAATATTTCACGACCGGAAATCAGAATGATTAAACACTTTAATGCACTTATAACTCAGAAAACAAAAATATTTTGAAACTTATGTTTAATGATAGCTTAAAACTTATATTTTTAACAAACATATTTTTAATAAAAAATAATTTCTACCACTGTGGGCAAATGCGGTATTATCGTTTATAGCCATCTCTTCCAGTCAACATTGTAGCAACCTTGAGATAGTGGTTGACATTGAATAAGGCTTTCTTGCCTGCAAGCACGGTCTCAAATCATAAAAACAAAGCACGGGTCGGACCATAATTGGCATTGCACCTCATCTGGTTACCCGGTTCGAATCCAGCTCGTGTAAATTAACCACTCTTTCCGTAATTTGATCGCAACAAAATTTGCCTAAAATACCATATTCATTTGTTGGTTCAAGACTTTTACAGTACAACAGTAGCACAGAAGAAAGATTAAAAACAGTAGTTTATAAACTAGTAAACTAGTTGCACTAACAGATCTGAAAAACAGCAATGGCCGCCGAATATAGTTCAATGGTATAAGCGTCCCGAACGATCGCACTCGCATCTAAAGCTGCAAAAACTAATTAAGAGTTTATTAAACCAATCATAAATTAGAGATTCCAGTTCGAAAGTTGTTGTGGATTAATATTTTTGATTTGCATGACATTTAGGCGTGATTGGAGTTAGAGTTGTGTTTGGGGAAATGGAACACTGAAGCACAGTTGATGGGTATGTCAGTATACTACATTTATTTTGTCCTTTTCTTTTATGATTGTTTACATATAATTTCACGCAAATATCAATTAAAAAAAAAAAATAATTAAATTACAATTTGAAAAAAGACAGTGTTGAAAAAACTCCACGAGCGGGATTCGAACCCGCACCCCATGACATGCCGGGTCAGGTGCACTGCCAACTATGCTATCGTGGCTTAATCCAACTCGCCGAAATTAATCAACACTATCTACTTTTACTTTATAAGCCAAAGGAGCCCTAATCAATGTCGACAACTACGTCATCAACATCCGATCTTAATATTTTTACAAATATTGAAAGATCAAAATGTTTATATAATTTTTAACGCAAATTTTGTTGCGAACAAATTACAAAAATACAAATGTTGAAAAACATTTTTTTTTCTTTTCTGCTCGTGGAAAATTTTTTTTTCAACATTTGTATTATTGAAAGATCAGTTGAGAATTAGGCAAGCTTTATTTATGATCTTTTCTTTTATGTCTATATATTAAAAAGTGCTTTTTTTAAGCATATTGCGCGCACGGAGGAGTGTGAGAATTGGTATGGCTAAAGTTTATACTCGTATAGAGAAGAAATCCCGAAAGATGAAATTTATGTACAATAGTCATCATCATCATCATCATCAGCCTATACTAGTCCACTGCTGGGCATATGTACAATATGTGTTGTAAATACATTGTCTATGTAGGTATATTTTGTGAATAACGCTCGAATTTCGACCACTGGATGACTACTAAGTAATAATTACTTTATGTGCTTTTAACGCATTAAAAATAGTCCCGCCCGATCCTCTAAATGTCACACATTTACAGAACACACTAAACATGCACACTAGTTTAGGCCCAAGACACCGTACTCGTAGAACAAGGGTACGAAGAACCGGTGCACACGCGCTATATACCAGGTACAGACATGTACCTGGGCGCTTCTCCCCACCACCACGGCCCGGTCAACCCGAGCCGAGGTCCGAGTCTTTAGAGGCGCCCTCGGGTTGTTCCGCTTCGGAGAATCTAGTAGGGCACGGGGACACGCACTTTTAAACGTGATGCCGTTCCCTCTAGAAAACCTCCGAAGGTGATTCGTTTCACACGGCTTGAGGTATCCTTTACGTACCTCGCCGCCCCCAAAAAAGCCCGGTGACGCTGAAAATGCCGTTCGAGGCAATCAGCAATCTCTCTCAAAAAAAATAAAAAAAAGTCCTATTAACCCCTCCAGAAAGCTGCATAAGCTTGTATTGAATATGGGTTCACGTCCGTTGTCTAACTGAGTTATCTTGGGGTCCATATTTCTATTTTTCTGTCCATAATTCCTCCAAAATTAAAACCAAGTGATCGCTACAGTTAATGGGTATGTTAAGTCGCATAACCACACTTATATTATTTAATAGCGTTATACACGGTGTTATTTTAATCGTCTTGAAGCTGAAACCTACATTATGTATTCCTACATATTGTATTTTTCTATCACTTATTATCATAATAGGGTAAATAAATTAAATAATGCAAGATACTTAGTTAATCCTCTTGTTTATAATGTTTATGTTATTCTTTGTGCTAATCACCATACACTCTTGTCTTACCGTGTGCGTTACATAATGGTTTTTAGAATATATACCAATAAATTATTTTTGAATTTTTAGTAATTGAAATCTTAATTGTTACCAAGTTTTTTTAAGAATGATAAGTAGTTTATGGGTTTACCGATATGATCCACATAATGTTGTGGAATTCGGCTTTAAGACGTATACAAAAACACCGTGTACATTACTAAAAAATAATTTTAAAATAGTATGAATGCTCTACAGCGAATGAGTATTCAGAGTACTTGGAATGAAAAGGCAAAAGGAAATGGAATATTAATAAAACATCGGAAATACCGATGAAAATATTACAAAACAGATGTGTGTGTATCAGTTTTCATTACGCATTTACAGCATAGCTCATAGTAATACGATAGTAAATAATTCTATACTTACCTAAAAATTCAAAATGTAGAATTGACTCACCTCACTTTGTAAGTATCATATCTTTATTGTATGCGACTGTTTGTTTCCTGAAAATGCAAAATAAAATATTATTAATTTAAGTTTTCCAATGCTCGTTCCCGGTAACACGATACTTTGAGTGTTGAAATTTGCAAAGCAATTACTTTATAATCCGTTTGTACGCTTGCTTTGCGTTTATTTCTAGCTCACAGCCGTATTTTTTTTACGTTAGGTATAATTAAAATAGTCTGGTTTCTATGAAAAAAACACATTAAAGTGATTAGAGATTCCCGGGAAGGGATCACTACGGGTAAGTCGTTCTATTCAACCTCTTCTTTACATTTTATTTTTATTTACTCTACTCTCCCAAATATACCGTATCATTTCTATGACGAGAATACTTTGAATCTAGATAGATAGTTATAAATAATTATCATCGTCATTATCATCTCAGCCAAAAGACGTCCACTGCTGGACAAAGGTCTCCCCCAAGGATCTCCACAACGATCGGTTTCGTGCTGCTCGCATCCAGCGGCTTTACGACCTTCACCTAACCGTCAGTCCACCTACTAGAGATAATCAAACAGAAGTAAAATGTTTTTGTTTTGTTTATATAATTTTTAACGCAAATTTTGTTGCGAACAAATTACAAAACCACAAATGTTGAAAAAAAGGTTTCCACGAGCAGTATTTGAACCTGCACCCTTCTGACATACCGGGTCAGGTGCTCTCCCAATTGAGCTATATAACCAGCCCGCCGAAATTATTCAACACTATTCACTTTTTACTTTGAAAGCCAAAGGCGCCCATTCAATGTCAACAACTACCGTCATCAACATCCGATCATAATATTTTTACAAAACTCAGTTAAGAAGTAGGCAAGCTGTTTATAAAATGTTCAAATCCTTCTCGTGGAAAATTTTTCAACATTTGTGTTTTTGCAAACAGAAGTGTTCAGTGTCCGTGTAGCAAGATACTGTGTCAGTATCCGGTGGTCCTGCCTCGATTCCCAGGTCGCCCAAAGTGTGTTCAGATTTTTTGTTGCGTATAAATAGTAAGTAAGTAAGTAAGTAAGTAATCATTTATTCAGTGCTTCCAATACATAAACATTACAATAGGTTTCTTATGTAATGTTGACTTTGACTTGGATTAAAGAAACTATTGATAGCTAACTGTAACTAGTACCTTCGTTGACAAAAGTGACGTGTCATGCGCGATGCCGAGTACGCAAACTGTGAAATTCAAGAGAGGAGTGCCATCATTGGTTGTTCACACAAAAGCTACGATTGCCCTACTCGACACCACGTGAAAATTAATGTATGTAGATACTTACGGAAAACTGATGACAGCCGATAGCTGTTGATGTAACGGGCACGTAACCCTTTGAATATTGACAACCATCTTGATTGTGTGCTATGAAAAGATAACTGTCACATAATGTGTATGTACCAAATACTGTGCCAATATATAGTTTATTGTACCAATGATATGTGGAGAAAATAAAACGTATAGATAAGATAATCGCAACCCAAACAAGCTGGTGCAACAACCAGTAACTTGATTATTTCTATTATATAGTATACACTTAATAAAATACATTTTGGCACATTTACACCTTTAAACCTAACTTTTTTGTCCAGACATTCTTTTCGGACAACACATTTTACGAATTTACTCGCGTAAAACTTGAAAGATTCGTTTCATTTGAAAGTAATATGACAGATTTACATTACATTTACATATTACGTTTACATTTCAATGTGAAGTGTTCAGGTAAACTCAGGAAAACACTACAGTAACACTACAGTAGTGTTAAAACTTAGTGTAGTTGATAGCTAGCTTGCGAGCGAGTTTAGGGGCGGTTTAAAGCCCGTTAGGAGCAGTCCGCACGAATATTTGGGCTTTTTAACGGGCATTACCCTTCTGGCGGCCGGCGGCATGTTTAAGTTTATGCGGCGTCGGACTTGCGAAAATTATCGGGACACATTCCAAATGTCATTTCTTTGTGGAGGCAACGGCGGTATTACGTAGATATTAGAAACAGTTGGAAACGTTAAAAATCTCTTGAAACTTTATACAATAAAATATTTATATACCTCTTGACTGTACTCCTGATTCTTGGCACATATTTTTTTATATAATGCACTGATGAGAACTTTGTCTTGACTTTTATCTCACTCAATCGTAAGTAACAATAAGGCCAATGTTGCAGATGCAAATATACAGCTCTTAGCACCTTCAGTTTTATTGTCACCAGACTTACTATCAAGTGATTTCGTCCCGAATTCTTCAACTATTTAGGAACTGGTAATCTTATCTCTAACTGTTGGATCACAATCTTGATAAGATGGTGGCATCTAGGCGCACTTAAACCAAACCCTTAAATCAAAGACGACAATCGATATGAAGAAGGTAAGTTCCCTTATTATTGTTGATAGCACCGGGCAGCTAGCTTGTGAATTCATGAAAAAGCGACTTTAGTGCGGTTCGAAGCCCGTTAGGAACAGTCCGCACGAATATTTGGGCTTTTTAACGGGCATTACCCTTCTGGCGGCGGCATGTTTATGCGGCTTCGGACTTGCGGAATTTATCGGGACACGGGATTCCGAATGTCATTTCTTTGTGGAGGCAACGGCGGTATTACGTATTAGAAACCGTTGGAAATGTTAAATATCTTTTAAAAAGGTTTTATTTGATAAATAAATAATTGTATCCAATGCTCTAAGGTATCCATATATCCTCTAACGGTGGGTGGTCGTATCCGCTCGTTTTTGTTTTGTTTTGTTTTTAAATTTTTATTTTTTATAGTTTTTCATGTAACTAACATGAGTGTTTAAGGTCTATTGTAATTACTAACAGTCTATAGAATTACCCTGAAATAAATACCTACTTATTAATATTATTATTATGTTACTTACATCGCACACAATGTTGTATATGAATGTTATGAGTGAGTTCGTTTCACGCTGAAACGACAAAACTAATTTGGAACTTGGCGCATATATTTTTATATACTACAGCGAAGAAGCTTATTCTGATGAGGAAGTGGCCTAGGATAGAGACAAGTCTCCACTCTCCACCACTTAGAGGGGAGGCCTTTGCCCAGCTGTGGGACACAATGTAAGCTACAAAAAATATATCATGAGAAACTGGCTGAAGAGCCAGTGGCGAGAGAAGTCTCGAACTATTAATATTATTATTAAATTAGATGGTAGTAAATTAATTAATTAATGATGGAGTAAGGCGAACTTCTAAGCTACTACCATAGGCGAAAACAAGGAGAGTAAATCTGAAGCCGTAGAAAAATGTGTCGTCATAATTGTTTATTAAATTATTTATTTTATAAGTATTGTTGTGTGTACTTATATTATTTTTAATGCATAATATATTTTTGTATTTAATGTAACTACTTAACGTTCATATTGTAATTTATATGCCTAAATTTAATAAAGGATCATTTTATTTCACTTCATTGTTTGTACACTTAGGCGGGTTTAAATACAATAATTAATATGAACTAGGCAATGACAATATTCACAATACGACTTTATTAGAAAGAGATATTCCGTCTCGTTGAATGGGATAAAAACTATTTAAAATACACGCAAGGGAAGATTTGCGACATGCGACTTTCGCATACATTAAAAGTAGGACAGTACTTTAAGTAGTCTAGTTTAGAACTTTCTAATGTCTCAAATGGAGCGACTTAAGTCCTTGATTAGAATTCTTGATGAGTGTGTGTAGACTAACGACCTGAATGGAAGATTAAGGAATACTAATTGGCAGACTTTGAAGCAGAGTGCACTGTCTGAATTATACATTCTATGGTCGAATTTTATATGGAGATTACACGTACAAAAATTAAATTTTCGTATTATGACCGCAAGCCCACCTTTAAGGCCGATGTACCTTTTTTCAAACTTTTTATGTTATTTCGGGCCAGTATCCGATCTCACCATGTGACAAGTGAGATTCATATGGGAAGTCCTGGGCTCAGCATTGGGACGTTTATGAGCGGAAGGTGATGGTTGTAAGCAACGCGCTCAAAATAATCTTATCTACCTAATGTTCCAATACCTTTCCAATTTGTAATTTGTTCACAACATTATTTGCTTAAAATTATGTGTAGGCAACCATAATTACACCAACATCGTTTTGATTTATTGAGAGATGGACTGAAAGAAGTGAACGGTAAATTTTTAGTCTGCTATAAACACCTTTATGTTTTAAATGGCTCTGTGTGCATTTGAATCGCGAATTTAACGGTAATTTTTTAACTTAACTTCTGTATGTTATTAAGAAGCAATTGAAATCACTACAATGGTATTATTTTAATGTTTTTTTTAAAATATTTATGGTTAAGCACATAAGGCCAATTGGTGGAAGCGCACTTCACCCGGGATCCCCAACTAGTGAGGCACTGGCTATCTTGTACACTTAACCAAACGGAAAGAACATATCAGTGTCATCATCCTCTTTCCCTGGATGCTGGGATCCTGGGATTACCACTCCCTTTTTCTATTAGTCACACAGTACGTGAGTCTTTTACATATACCTACAGAAAGTGAAATATTGTGAAGCAAAAATTCCTCACGATTAACTCCACAGCGTCGCCTCGCATTTAAAACTCAGCCTTTCACGTCTGAGATCTTAATAACTGATTCGCTTAGAGAGCAAATAAAGCAGGAGCTCCTTCCTACGTGCCTGCTAAATGAGAAAAATTCTCAATCTACGGAGCGACGGGATTGTTGTCAAAGTATTCGAGACGCCCGCCGTTATCTGGCAGATAGGTGCGAGTTGCGAGGCGCTTTGTGGTACCTACCGTTTGCCGATAACCAAGTTTCACCCTAAACCTAACAATTTACTACGGAAACTTGGCTTTATTAATTAAAATTTCCGACACCTCGATTTAAGTTTTTTTTCTGTTTGTTATAAAAATGCTTTGTTTTCTTTTTATAAAGAGCTTACGAAGTGTTGCCAGAACAGTTAGAAATGTTTTACAAAAAGGTTCATTCATTAAATTTTTAGTCGCTTTTCACGTTTAGCAGTTAAAATGTACGCACATATGGAAAATGTTTCGTACATGCAGTTTAAAAAAAAGTTACACATAATGATAATTTTATGGTGTAATGGACCTTGTGCTTTCCTTTTTTTCATTTTCTAACGGCGCTTTTTTGATATATATAAAGTATTTTTAAAATAAAAAATAAGTTAACTACAGTCACTACTTCGTTTTATAATCGAAACAAGCGTCAAGAAAATAACTAATCACATCCAACTAATATTATAAATACGAAAGTGAGTTTGTTTGTTGTTTGATACCCTTTTACGCGTAAACATTTAACCGATCATCATGAAATTTTGTACACATATTCTCAAGAGTATAATTAAAGGCAGGATATTTTTTATTAAAAAAAATGAGTTTGTTTGAATGTTTGATACGCTTTCGCGCGCAAACTAAAAATAAAAATAAATAATAAAAATGTATTCATTTCAGTTCCTCAATCAACATATTATAGTATTTAAAGGAACACTCCTCTTGAGTTTTATAAGAACTTGTTTCAGGAGTGTCCGCTCTTCCTAAAATTACATACAAAAATAAACGATTGAGTTTACAATTTTACGGGTTGCCATTGTGACATTAAACTATTTAATAAATTGTCATTGGCGCAGTGGTTAACGCGCTCGGTCTGCGATTGCTGAGGTTAAGCAACTTTCGCAAAGGCCGGTCATCGGATGGGTGACCAAAAATTTATCATCTCGAGCTCCTCCGTGCTTCGGAAGGCACGTAAAGCCGTTGGTCCCGGCTGCATTAGCAGTCGTGAACAACCACCAATCCGCACTGGGCCCGCGTGGTGGTTTATGGCCCGTTCTCCCTATCCATCCATAGGGAAGGCTCGTGCCCCAGCAGTGGGGACATAAAATGAGCTGATGATGATGATGATGATGAATAAATTGTTTGTTATGTAAAGTTTTGTTGTCATAGAAGCTTTCAAAGCGGTACGAAGTCCGCCGGGTCGGAGCTAGTTTATTATAACGCAACTCAGGCTTAATTTAACCAAATTAAACCAAACTTGCATTACAAAAATTAAGTCGGAATTACAGCTAAATAGAAACCCCTATCCAACGACCCGTGAGATGGTGATCGTATAAACCACTAATCTGCATCGTATCAACCTGGTTCCCTCTATTTATGCAAATGGGAATAGCGGCGAGCGGTGGCATGTTTATTGAAACGTGGGCAAACGCTTAACATCGAATATATCGCTATGACCACACAGCTTACTGTGTATAATAATATATTTTTTTTCCTTTTGTTGATGGCTTCCTGCGATTAGCACATTTAGCCAGTGTCAAAGTAATTTTTCTTACAAATAATATATAAATAAACAATATTTCCTTCTTGTATTGATGATGATGAATGATAAAAGAAATGAGAAATGAGAAATGATATACCCTCCCCCTCGAGACTCTCAGTAAAGATGTAGGGCTTTACTAAGTCCTCGGGCGGACTTCTTGAGAGAATTTGAAAAGTGAAGTTGCACTGTCTGTTTCATTTGCTAACACTCATGCGCACTGGCGAACATTTAACGGCTAATAAACCACCATTATTTCACGTAAACATTCGACATAACACATATTTTAGAAAATAAAACAAAACCGCAGACATGACTCTTTACTTTCCCGCCAATAAGTCTAAGAATAATCTTGTTTATAGGAGACAGTAGGAAAGGGTAAGGCTGCTTTTCCACCTGAGTTGTGCGAGGTAGTTAAGCGGTGTGCGGAAAAATTCACCAATAGGATTGCTTCCTTGCGGTGTAAGAAGGTAAAATGGAGTAATTCTATTGGTGGGGTTTTCCTCTAGTGGAAAAGCAGCCTAACCGCTAATCCCAACCGCCTGTGGTGTAATGATAATACCACTACACCGGTATCTCAAGTTTTACTCTACATTTACAGACCTTTTGTTCTCCGTGTTTTTTGTTTTGGCTCGTTCTAAGTCTTATCGCCTAATGACCGAATGACAAAGCGCCGATATCCGGAGGTTCACGGTTCAATTCCCAGGGTAAAATGTTTGTATTTTACAATGCATATTGGTTTGTGATTAGCAAGCGTGGTGATTTAGCCAATACCCATCTCTTGCGTTCAATGAAGGAGGTCATTTGCCAACCAGTAAGACAGTATAATACATACTAGTGGTCGCCCAGTGGTCGACCGTAATTTTATTAAGGCTGCACGGATTATATCCTAAGCAATGAAAAATTAAGAAAAGATAGAATGTGAGTTTGGATTGGCATTGACAGATTTCGGTCGCTCCTCTTCCATTATTGAAATTTTTGAAAAGAGTTTTTAAGCGTTTGTGTCAAATACATATGCGTGTGTGTCAAATACATGGTAGTGTGTGTAATGATTGTTTTATTGATTTAATGTATTTTTATGCATAATTAAAAAAATTTAAACATTCTGTACTCCTTCTCTATATAAACTATAAATTTTCGTAAAAAGGGGTGCAAAGTTTTTGCTTCACGTATTAATATATAGATAGGCTAATTGTTTGCTTTAAGTCCACTTAGCTAAAAACACATTACGCTATACATATAAGTCTACTTATAGAGTTTGCGTTAAACCCAGCCTTAACAGAGTAACTTGAGTTTCCCCACCAGGCTTTCAGTTTAAGTTCTAAACTGGCAACTTAGCATAATGTCGTTAAAAAAAGGATTTATATATAAAGAACTCCTTTATTGCATTGCGATAATATATGTACATACGAGCCATAAAACAATTGTAAATTACTTATAAACTTCACGCGTTACGGTGTAGGCTTGCTCACGTCTGATTTACGATCCAAGTTATTTGCAAAGACTGCTATCAATTTGGAAATTACAGTCTTATCGTGAACTGGAGAGTTATAATGTCATATTAACTTAGTTGTGAAAGTAATGTAATTGCCTGTTCGCCAAGTTTTGATCTTTGTCGTGGCATTAATGGACAATAACATTGGATCTGTTTGTTCAGAACCACATGATAAATAGGTTACGTCCGTTCTTAGAATTCCCTTGGGCTATGTGTACTGATTGATTAATTTCTTAGAAGTTAACTTCTGAGATGTTTCGACGTCAGAGGTCGTAGGGGTAATTGGTCTGAATCGTTTACCTTAATTTTAAAACTTACATGTAACGTAAGTTGTCTAGAAATTCTAAATACCCAGTGTGTTTTCGGATTAATATGTAAGTAAATATGGAGGTCGATGGCGCAGCGGTTTGCGAGTGCCGAGGTTAAGCAACTTTCGCAAAGGTCGGTCATCGGATGGGTGACCAAAAATGTATCATCTCGAGCTTCTCCGTGCTTCGGAAGGCACGTAAAGCCGTTGGTCCCGGCTGCATTAGCAGTCGTTAACAACCACCAAACCGCACTGGGCCCGCGTGGTGGTTTATGGCCCGTTCTCCTTGTCCATCCATAGGGAAGGCTCGTGCCCCAGCTGTGGGGACATAAAAATGAGCTGATAATGATGATGATGATGTAAGTAAATGTGTAAGTCAGAGAGTACGTTTTGGTTAGTGGTAGGGCTTGTTTGCCTCCTGGCTAGCTACCACCATTTCATCTAAATATGACGCCATACACCAATGATAGTAGCATTGTTGTCTTCCGGCAGCTAGAGATAAGATAACCAGTTCCACTTTTGGCCTTATCTTCACATAACATCAGGTGATATGAAGCCAAGTGCGTACCTGTAAGAAATCTATATATTAATACGTGAAGCAAAAACTTTGTACCCCTTTTTACGAAAATTGCGTGGACGGAGGAGTATAAAATTTCCCACACTTACAGTTTATAAAAAGAATGAGTACAGAATATTAATATTTTTAAAAAAAAATTATGCATAGAAAATACATTAAATCAATAAAACAAACATTACACAGACTATATCATGTATATGACACACACGCCTAAGTATTTGAGACACACGCATATACCTATACTCTTTTCAAAAATTTTAAAAATGGAAGAGGAGCGGCCGGAATCTGTCAATGCCAATCCAAACTCACATTCTATCTTTTTAAATTTTTCATTACTTAGGATACAATTCGTGCAGCCTTAATAAAATTACGGTCGAATTTCGACCACTGGGCGACCACTGGTAATTTAAAATATGCCTATATACTGTCTCACTGCTTGGCAAAGGCTTTTATCATTGAAATGAATTCATCGCTCCAATTGATGGATATAGCCACCAGCTTTGCCACCACGTTTGCCGAATGCTAGTTGGTGATCACAAACCCGGGCTATTGGTCGGATAATCCGAAACGTGTTTTGCCCGACCTAGGAATTGAACACAGGGCCTTCGAATAAGGGCCCAGCGCTTAGCCACTCGCCACCGAGGCATATATTTTCGGTAGATATAATTATAATAATGTATTTATGAGCTTAGAACGATAAAAATAATTTTGATATTTCACGTTATAAACCGGTCGTTGTGGAGATCCTTGGGGGAGGCCTTTGTCCAGCAGTGGACGTCTTTTGACTGAGATGATGATGATAATGATGATGACGTTATAAATAAATGTGTTATGTGACTATATTTATGACTTAATTCAACAGATTATTACGAGTGCGTCTCATACAAGATAATATTAACACCGTTCGGTATATTTTGGTACAATAACGTTCATAAGATAACATAATATTACATAATACCTTTATTGTGTTGGGCCCGTATTATGTTAAGCTAGTTTTAGATTTAACATTTAAACCGTGTGGTAAACAGTGTTGGTGTACAATAAATTCACCATCATAAGAGAGGTTTATTTATATCAAAATTGTATTCTTACCCTGTTAGTTTTCAATAAAATCAAGATAAAGTAGAAACGCCCAGGTTTAGTCTGTACAGTTTTAAACTTCAGCGGATAGCCTTCGTATTTTATACTGTTAATGTTAAAACTATTTTTGCTTTTCAGTATATCATGACCAGGGGCCCGACCGCCTATAACCGATCGACACACGAAGTCAAAGGACTTCGTGTGTGGTTTATGACATCATCTTATCGTTTCGTGCCGCCTATGATAGCAATATCGAAAGCTATTGCCTTTAGCAATTGATATTGCTTTTTGTTTTAATAAAGACCCCACTCAGCACATGTTGCAGCATGAACATCACCTGCAACGCTGATATGCTGCGGAGCCCTATCGTTTTTGTGTCTGTGTAGACCAGCAGAAGTAGAATCGGTGTTCGCGAAGGCGCTATCCTAGAGGAAACTGTTACTGGGATAAAAAAATATGATATATAAAAAAATAAAATAACGACATGGTTGTCGAGTAGATAGGATATTTTTTATCCCCATCTTTCTTTTTTATCCCATGACATACCAATGTCTATATGCAAAACTTTATCCAAATCCGTTCAGCCGTTTTCACGTTATGCGCTTACCAACGAACAGCTAAGTGCGCCATAACATCAATGTTTGTAGCATTGTTGTGTTCCGGCAGCTAGAGATATATTAGCCAGTGCCTCAGTAGTTGGGGATCCCTTTGGGGACTTCGAAGCAGAGTGCACTGTCTGAATTATACCCTAAGGTCTAATTTTAGATGGAGAGTACACAAACAAAAAACAAATTGTCGTATTATATCACCGCACGCTCTAATCTTTTAAGAAAATGACAAAGTCTTCCTGAGGGTCTTTAAGGCCTATCTTCTATATTTAACTTTAATTTTATTTCTGGCCTTAGTTTTTGATCTCACCATGTACTGTCATTCAAATGGGAAGTCCTTAGTCCAGCATTGGGACGTTGATGATTTTGTATGTCGCCATATCATCGTTGGTAACATATTTGTGTTCCGGCAACTATACCTATAGAGATATGATAGCCAGTGCCTCAGTAGTTGAGATCCCGGGTGAAGTGCGCTTCCACCATTGACCTTATCATCACTTAATTTCAGATAAGATAAAGGCACTGTGCTTAATCGTAAGATAAAAAAAAAACACACAACCAAAAACTCGATTCCCACTTTTGCTTACTGAGGCTGGTTGATTTTCGGAAGCGATTTTTTCTAGTAAATTTTTTTCTTGTAAAAAAAAAACAGTTTTCATTTTATTTCTATAAATTTATACACCGCTCTAAGTCGTATTACTTGGGTACAAACATGGTTTAAAGGCTGACCTTTTTACGTGCCTAACGCGACGATCACGTGAGCCCGATTCTCTCGCTATAAGCATTATCGAAGATCCGTTTATAAGACAATGTTTATCCAGAATTACCCGCTCATAACTGGAACGATGTCGGTGTAATTGGGTACTGAGGATTTCTGTGGCTCAATATGAGAGTATTGATCTTAGCGATAACAGAGAATTTGGGACTCAGAAGATAGCTTGTTGTGTATGTGCAGTTAATAGGCATGCTAGAGAAAATTTTAATTACTTGTGTTATATAACTAATCTTGTAAACATAAGAAATGGCCTATAATGTACCACCATGGGACAAATGAGAAAGGCAAAGCTTTTGAGAAGCATTAACTAATACTCGGGTTCCTAAAAGTTGCAGGTTCGAGTCCCTGAAACAAGACATCTTTTTTCAAATGCAATTTCAGTTTAGATAAAAAATATAGAACAATACAACAAGTGCAACAAGAAAAATCGTTAGTTTTATTATATTTATTGTCGGATACTCTTGGGTGCATAAATCAAGGCACGCCAAAATATATACTCGCTGGTCTTTAATAGACTCATCTGGAGAACACCATGTACCTATATTTCGGTTTTACGTACGATAAGTTCCATTTCATTGATTGGCTTGAATGTTCTGAATTCTGAATTCATCGTTATTTTACTTGCAAGAAAATGAAGAAAATATTTTTAGGTATAATCGATTCCACTTTCAAAGGTGGCGTTAAAGGCAAAGCCAATTAGGCAGTTGTATGTACTCGTAGAACCTTCGGCCAAACGACAAGAACAATAAAAAAATACGCAAAGGCATGGCGTTTGGAAAATTTGTGTACGAACTTCGCCCCGCGCCCGACGGACATGCGATTCTCAAAGGGAATTGTAATAAAAAGCGGTTAGGCGACACGAGTATTTGAAAATAAGTGTTCCGTACAAAAGAGAAGCTCGATGGCGCAGTGGTTAACGCGCTCGGTCTGCGAGCGGATGGGTGACCAAAAATTTATCATCTCGACCTTCTCCGTGCTTCGGAAGGCACGTTAAGCCGTTGGTCCCGGCTGCATTAGCAGTCATTAACAACCACCAATGCGCACTGGGCCCGCGTGGTGGTTCATGACCCGTTCTTCCTATCCGTCCACAGATAAGGCTCGTGCCCCAGCTGTGGACATAAAAACGAGCTGATGATGATGATGATGATGACAAAAGTTTTATGTGCGGTCAGCGTGTTAAGGAGAAAACGGTGGCTAATAGCGTATTTTAAAATTGTTTTACTGAGCACTTAAAAACTTCGGCAGGGAAACTAAAAGTTTCAGTAGCTTAGTTGAAAGAGCAAGGGATTTTAAGGGGTGGCACTAAACATTTACTCTGTTGGTATTTCCGAGTCACACGTCACAGTCTGCAAGTGTTTTGACAGACGCCATGTATATCTGTAATGACGCAGTTTTTGGGATACGCTCTGGTAATAACTTTAATTGCACTTTAGTATTATTTCATTTTAAAGTTTAAAACCAAACTTTGTCGCCTAACTGTCTGTTTTTAAACGTGGAGACCTGTTATTGGTCATCTGTTACCTATATCTAAATGTATGTATCTTAGATGAATGATAGATCTCGCTGCTAACGAGCTGCTGTATGTTTCGCGAGCTGTTGGTCTTCCGAAGGCAAATAAATAAATAAATAATTTACTATTTCACAGTAGTTGAAGTTGTATACTTAGTTTAAAATTTCCAAAAAATTTATATAAAAGCTTTATGCACGGAACCCGAAAAAATTACTGCGGTAATCTGAAAAGTTCTGTAGTTACTCTGCCTTCTTGCTGTTGCGGGCGGTCCCCTTTTTAAGTATTTTAAAGTTAAAAAAATAAAACACACCGTATATAATAATCTGCTTCTAAGAATTGTAGGTTTGATGTAAAATAAGTTTTCACCATTAGCTTATGTACAAGTTACTTTTTTATTTTATTTGCTAAATTCGCAAAATACTTCTAATAAGTCCTGTTCAGCCGTTTCGGTGTTGTTGAAACAAATAATTGGAATGATTGTTCTATTTTTTTTAACTTATTAGTAAAAAACAATCAAACATCCAAACAATGCCTTAGATCTTTTTTTTTATATCTTACAGGTAGGTAAGCCTGTGCTTAAGGCACTTAAGGTAAGGCACTGTTGCCTTAATATCACCTCATGTTAAGTGATGATAAGGCCAATGGTGGAAGCGCACTTCACCCGGGATCCTCAACTACTGAGGCCCTGGCTATCTTATCTCTTAGCTGCCGGACCACAACAACCGATACCGATACCGATGATACCAAAGTACAATCGAACCAACTGAATCCTGACCCACCATAAGCTTATTTTGCTAAACCCCTTAAATGCAAGTAGGTCGAAATTCGCTTGAAGAATTATTTCCTTGGTAACGAACTTGTTATCATTTGATTAGACACTGACATTTACTGAGTGCACTGTTAAATAAATCGGACAATATCGACTAAGCTCGTATATGAAAAAGAAGAGATGATGTTACTGTCTTTATCTGTATTACGTAGGTAAGTATAGGAAGTTTTCTACGAACGTAATGGTGCCACTTCACTTGGCCGTATTAAATTTGCTCAACTATTAGTCGCATTTATTTCTCTAGAATATAAAATCAAAAATAATGCAGTCATGTTTGGGCAAATACGGCCAAGTGAAGTGCCAGCATAAACTTTAGATTACAGGTTTCAATCACGTCATTCCTATAAGTATTTTAAGGACAGAAACATGCCATTCTTGGTCTTTCAAGCTATATAAGTAAAAAGAGTAATAAAATTTGTGAAATGAAAAAAAACTTTATTTAATCTTTAACAAAACTAATTTAAATTATAAGTTTCAGTATCTAAAACCTAGTGTGTGCACCATGGTTATCGATAACGGCTTGTAATCGGTCACGCATTGACCCTATTAGACGACTGCAAATGTCGCTGTCTCTCAAGTAATCCCAAATTTCGTTACAATGTTGCTCAATTGCTTCCTTTGTTCTCTCGTTTCTGTTATCCCACATTTGGACCATCAAACCCCACAAATTTTCTATTGGGTTGAGGTCTGGGGATCTACTCGGCCATGGAATCAAAGTAACTTCATCATTATGCAGATCAAACCAATTTGAGACTACCCTGGCAGTATGCACTCGACAGTTGTCATGAACGTAGGAAAATACTGGCACATCTTCACGCGGGTAAACTGTTCGCACTGTCGGTAACATAGATTCTTCTAATAGATCGACATACTTCATTGCGTTTTGCCGAGAAGAAATATGGACAAGCTCACCTACTCCTCCGATACCCATCCACGCCCACATATTCGCTGAAATTCGACCGGATAACTGATTAGGCACGACGTGATCTTCTGTGTACCGCGTGTTATCGTAACGCCACAAAGTTAAGCGACCGTGTTGAGAAGATCGAAATGTTTTTTCGTCTGTAAATATAGTGTTAGTCCAGTCGTAGTCTAAATAAGCGTTTGCAAAATTCCTTCTCGCTGTTTTATGATCATCCGTTAAGGCTACTTTCTCAGCATAATGTCTGTAATGCAGTCCAGTGCCGTACAAATAATTTCTAATAGTTTGTAGACAGACGTCATGTTGTGCCGCAAAATATCGGGTGGGAGTAAAAGGATGTTCTTCGTAATGGTGTTGCATGTCCACTCTTTGTTCGTTCGTGAGTCGGCGAACGCCGTGGTTATGACGTCGTCTGTCCTCGAGGATGCCCTCTTCGGCGTGCCGTCTGATCCAGGTCCTCACTGTATTCCGAGAAATATTCAATTCGCGGGATATTTCCCGTATGCCATAGCCTTCCTCACTTAAGACTACAATCCGAGCTCTTTGTTCTTCTAAATTAGCCATTATTAAAAATTATTAAGCATTTTACTATTTAATTTCTATTTTTTCACATTGACTGACAACTTGACATAATATGACACACTTGTAGAACACCCCATTTTTTAAATTTATTTTTTCCATCATCAAAAAGTTTAGGTTAAATAAGCGAGAAACAGCTCGATATTCAAACAATGACTGTATATGTGTGAAATGTGGTTTTATGGCAATGATAACAAAGGTTAAAATTGCATAGGTCTGCGACCTGTATTGACGTAATTTTATTAGTACCTAAAACGTCGTAAGTGCATTATACGCGATAGATCTTTTCAAACGAATTATCAGGCAAGTGGGTCATGATTCAGTTGGTTCGATTGTACTTCTGCTTTGTCACATATTTCAAGTTGATAGAGACAGAAAACATAATTCAACGAAATGAAAGACAATTGTATCGTTAGATGAAAAGGTAATTCTTTTTCCACTTCTCTTCCTAGTCGTGCACTCTTGACAGGAGTGGTCGTGGTCACGTCTTGGTCACTTCCTCGTTCACCGCTTTCTTCGTGATGCGTCACCATGTGTCCCGATGCTTAGCATAGTGAGCTATATGATAAGAAAAAGAAGAAGAAAAAAAAGAAGGGAATAAGGGACAGCAAGAGAGTTAAAGTAGTAAACAGCCTATAATTGTCCCACTGCTGGGCCAATGCCTCCATCATTGAAATCAAGTCATCGCTACAATTGATGGGTAATGGTTTAGTCACCACGCTTGCCAAATGCAGGTTAGTGATCACGAACCCGGGCTATGCATCGAAGCATCCGAATCACACTTTGCCCGACCTGGGAATTAACCCGAGACCTTCGGGTATCGGGCCGAGCGATCAGCCAAGCAAGATAAAACTTACAAAAATCATGTTAGAATGGTAAATACGAGATGGCAAGAGGAAAAGAGGGATACCCGCCAAGAAATGGGAAGATGACATAATGAGGGCAGGAAGTGCTGTCTGGGCAAGGGCAGCGAAGGGCAGAAAACAATGGAGAAAGCTGGAGGAGACTTAGGTTAAATCAAATTAAAATATATTTTTTTTATATAAAATATGTAGGTATTTAATTATTTGTTAAAATTTTTGTAACTTACGGATTTACATCCAAGACCCTTACACGATTAGATTAGATTATTATGTTGCTTATAAAAAGAAAGGCTTAGTAATAAATAGTAAGACTTATTGGTCTATTTTTTATCACCTGTTTTTGGTTTTATAGACGAAATGCGGGTTTTGCCTCTCTTCACTTTGAAGAGTAGGTAGCTGGCTCATCGTATAAGCCAATGGGTCATAGCCAGCCTCTTATCACAAAAATAATAGGTAGTGAGAAATAAGTTGAATACCTACGTTTTATAAAATACCTTCTAAAGCCCTCGCATCGTTGCCGGCAAAAGCAAAATGACCGACCCTGAAAATATATCCTCATTTTCGTTCAAGAAACTAATTACGTGAGGTTTTATACATTTGCGTCGCTAGGTTTCGCGATGAAATCGTCGGAGCGTTTTTACTTTTTCTTTTTTTATATGTAGGTATTATTAATTATTTTAATCGCCTAAAGTATGACCTATACCCAACAATCGGTGAATTATGTTTGAGGAAAAGGAAGAAGAAGAGTTTTAACCACCTCTGCGGTCTAGTGGTTAAGACCACCGGTTTAGACCCAGAGGAGCAGGGTTCGATTCCTGGCGGGGGGTACAGTCACGAACATTATCATGTAAACAATGTAAATTTTAATACAATGGAGTAAGAGTTAAAACACACTAGTGTTAAATAAATAAATACTAATTTAAGAGTATGTATGGATCGTTGCAAGTGGAAAAAAGTGGTATCTGCCTACCCCTACGGGAAAGAGGCGTGATTATATGTATGTATGTATGTATTTAAGAGTAATTTATATAAGAAAAACCTTTTATTCGCTCTTCCAGCTATTCTCTTACAATTATTGTTTTTGTTGTTTACTTTATTTTGTCACTCAGTACCCTTTACCAGTATTCTTAACTTTCGTTTTTAACTTTTTCTTTACTTCCTATTCTTACCGAGGTGGTGGGAGCCTGATGACCTGTACAACTGGTATATTAATATCAATCACAGGCGGCAGTCTCACACAAACTACTATAATGTACAACTGTTTACAAATATAATATCGATCAGTAGGTAACACTGTTTTTACAATAAAATATTGTATTTATTTGAAACAAGATAATAATAAAACTACTTAAAATTAAACTTACAAGCAACTATAAACTATATCTACTATTAACTATAAATAAAAAATTTGCCCCAAATCATCCCCATCAGGCAGAGTGCCCAGTAAGCTAGCAGCATTGCTACGTTGGATAGCTATGCTTATACGCTGGCCCAAGTATCTGCTAGCTCTGGGGTCCCGGGTGGCTTCTACTAGTTTAATAGAAATATCTTTAAAGAGTTTGTGAGCACCCGGGCCCCATGGACCTAAAGTCTCTACCCCAAACGGCTCAAATATGAGATCCCCAGTCAGATTCTCATACTTTCGCCGTTTGAGGTTCTCTGCATGATTTGCAGCCGCGCTAACAGAAGTGCTTGGAATGTGGGACGGTGCAAGCGTATCGACACAAGTTGCATCCCATACCAGAGCCCGTCCCACCTTCCAAGGAACTAGGGTCATGCCATCCGGTCTTTTGCCGTCATCACGTGCCAGACCAGAGGGTTCGAGTACAGCTGGTACTCCAGCGGTGACAAGAGCCCGTCGAATAACGTCATTCAGGCTATGATGACGAGCAATGCGACCAGCACTTCTAGCACAGGACAGCCCGTGGTGACCGAGGCTGCCCACTGGCGCGCCGCAACGACATTGATGAGGGACGATACTTGGGGCGCCAAGACGCAAGGCAGTGGCAAGGCGAAAAGTACTGCGGTCCAACAGAGTACCCGTATTAGGAGATGGTAACGCCTGCAACCAAAGACCTGACTCCCATTTCCCTACAGCTAAGAGGCATATACCTAATCATAAAATTGTATACTTATAAACAATAAACAAATAAACTTTCCTACACTCACACCAATTATCTAGCCCAAGAGAAGCTTCGTTATGAAACTCGTTAAATGGTTACTAGACAACGGATAAACATACTTAAAATACATACTTATTATACATAGAAAACACCCAGACCCGAGACAATTTAGAAAAACAATAATTTCTAAAATTGACCCGACCGGGGATCGAACCCGGGGCTTGTTGTATACTCACCACACTTGAAAATTCACCACATATTTTAACTCCATACATTTAGTGAAAACTCACCACACACCAGAGGGATCTCAGAGATGGCGACACCATGAAAACCGGTGTACAAACCACTCGACCAAGGAGGTCATCACAATATTATGTTATGTTTGTGATGAGAAAATAAAGTTTATTTTATTTTATTATTATAGTCAAAATTAGTCAAAAGCGTATACATGTTAATGCTCTTGACTGTACATGTTTGTGTACTCGGTTCGGTTGGTGGTAGGGCTTGTTTGTTCGCCTGGCTAGCTACCACCATCTTATCTAAATATGTCGCCATAACATCAATGTTTGTAGCATTGTCGTGTTCCGGCAGCTAGAGATAAGATAGCCAGTGCCTCAGTAGTTGAGGATTCCAGGTGAAGTGCGCTCCACCTCCGGCCTTATCATCACTTAACATCAGGTGAGATGTAAGCCAAGTAATAACACGTAAAATAAAATAAAAAAAGTTAAACCTATATTTTAAAAGCTCCAAGTTTGAACGCGCTAATCTCAAGAACTACTGGTTCGAATTGAAAAATTATTTTTGTGTTGGATAGTCCATTTATCGAGGAAGGCTTTAGGCTATATAACATCAAGCTGCGACCAATAGGAGCGAAGCATCAGTGAAAAATGTTGCAAAAACGGGAACAAGAGCCTAAAAAATTAAAAATGCTGCCGAAAGTCACTATTCCACGCGGACGAAGTCGCGAGCACAGCTAGTAAATAAAAAAATAAGTTTGTACTCATTTATCTCTAATCAAAACTCAGTGTTTCTACTGGAAATCGAACTCGAGTCATTCAGATAGCTACGCTATCATCATCATCATCATCTCAGCCAAAAGACGTCCACGCTGGACAAAGGCCTCCGCCAAGGGTCTTCACAACGACCTGGATTTGCGCTGCTCACATCCAGCGGCTTGACGCGACCTTCACCAGATCGTCGGTCCACCTTGTTGAAGGCCTGCCCACACTGCGCTTTCCGGTACGCGGTCGCCACTCGAGAACTGTATCGCCAGCGGCCACCAGTCCTGCAGGCGATGAGCTTCGCTATACTAATCGGAAATTTTATAGAACCACATGACAAATAATGCTGCAGAAGGAAAATAAAGCCGTTGGGCCCGTATGCATTAGCAGTCGTTAACAACCAGCAATCCGCACTGGGCCCGCGTGGTGGTTTTTGGACCGTTCTCCCTGTGGTATGGCGCGTGGCTTAGAGCGTTGGTTTAATGCTCTAAGTTATATCCATATGGAAGGCCCGTCCCAGCAGCGGCATCATAAAGTGAGCTGTTAATGGTGAGTCATTATTTTATTCGTATTAAAACTATATTTTTAAAGCTCCCATAATTACTTCTTACATCTACAAATGAGCCAAAATAATATACTTTGACTATGGGATGTATAATAACCATAGATCGGAATATGTAGAGTTTTTTCTGTGAATTACGTCATAACGTTATCAATAGTATGGATAACCCAATAAAATAATAAGAGAAAATACACTTTTAACTCTTTTGCACGTCAAACTATGAAGGTGTGATTTAGGTGATCGTTACTGGAGATTATTTTCAAAAATCTTATACTTTGTTTTATCTAAATTTTGGAAAAAACTAGGTTTGCTTAAGATTATCCATGATATGCTAACATTGCAAAGGTATGTCAAAAAACTCTACCTAATCCGATCTATGATAATAACGGATACGTTTTTACTCACCTACATACTTACATAAAATATGTTTCTACCGGAAATCAAACACTAGGTTATCTAGCGTAGTAGATAAGCTAGCATAACAGTAGATATTTCATCAAACCACAACTCTAAATGAACCTTTTGGTGTTTCCATCCAGCCTTATCGCTCGTGCTCTAGCAGCGAGGACATAAAAATGTGATGGCAATGTGATGACAATGTGATGACAATGTGATGACAATGTGATGATAATGTGATGACAATGTGATGACAATGTGATGACAATGTGATGACAATGTGATGACAATGTGATGACAATGTGATGACAATGTGATGACATGACAAAAAAAAACAAAAGCCTTCACTTCTCTTGTCTAATCGAAATTAGTCAGGGATTACGTAACGTTTGTTCAAGTAGCGAGGAAACCAGCGTAATGGCGGGACAGCGAAAATTCTCTCTATTCAGCCGGGTCCGCCAAATAAATTGTTACGATTTTTCTTTGACGCCTCTAGAATGCTTCTTTTATGCGTGGGTTCAAATGCTGTGTGACAAGCGTACGCGATAAAGAGCTTTAAATCGGATTTAGATCGGATTTTGTAGGATACAGATAATCTATGGAAATGTGCTAAGGTTGTATTGGGAAAAAATATTGCTTGATTCAGAGCAAATTTTGTAGTACATTTAATACGCTAAAAGTAGACAGTTAAGTAAACAAGATTTACCCTCCTTCCTATGGGGGTTTATAAATATTTGGGGTCCTTCAATCGAGGCGTGAAAAGGCACCTTGTGAGCGGACAGAGTGAGGGTGGCTGATGCTGCGTCGTCGTTTTCACGCTGCACCTGTTGTCTTCGCGTCTGGACTCCATTTCCACTAAATATTAGGTGGAGTGGAGTCATTCGCCACTCTAACTACTTTAACGATCGCAGTTCATTTGTTAGTTAGTGATAGAAAAGACTAAGGGCGTACTTGTTTTTAGTTTTGCTACTTTGGTGATCTGACTTATTTCATCTAGTGAGCCGTAAACAAATGAAGACGCGGAAATCAAGAGAAACAAATGAGGGTGTAAAACAAAAGAAATCAAAAAGATTTACAAGTCTGATTTTAATTTCCTATCTGCATGCATGCTCAATGCCCCTGAGATACTGCATAAAGTGCCTGAATTTCATCCGTTAGTAACCATAAAGATGAATATATAGAGGCGTCCCTTACCCGTCATTCTCAAATACTGAGAGCTTGTTCCTTAGTGTCTTAGGTCTAGCTGTCAAACACAACAATGCTACGAATAACAAGCCTCAGTCGCCACTAATCAAACCGAGTACAATTGGACTCAATTGTCAATCAAACCCGGGAAGATTCCTCTGCGTCTGATACCGGTGGTCTAACTAATTCTATTGAATTGTAAAGCACCTCATTGGCCGATTGGCACGGCCCCCATAACCGGAGGTCCTGGGTTAAATTCCCAGTTCGGACAAAGTATGTGTCGTATTTTTCGATGTATTATATATAGTTCGGGTTTGTGATCACCAACCCGCATTTGGCATGCGTGGTCTTTAGACCAATACCCATCAGTTGTAGCGATGACTAGATGAAATCTACGATTCTTTCTATCTACGATTCGATCTACGATGGAGGCCTTTGCCCAGCAGTGGGACATTGCGTGGACTGTTACTTTTGTTTTTTTTTTACTTGTAGAGTTCCGTTGCCGCTTATCGCTTGCGCTATGTCCGTTAGATTTATGTTCTTACTAGTTTCTGCTTGCGTCTTTACTCCTTCGGAATGCTAAGAGAAGCAATCTTGACCTCTCCATACAAGTGCTAGCAGACATTTATTCTAAATAAAAGATATATATCTAGGTAATATAATTAATTGCATATTGCGGTTCTCTCATTTGTGGCGGCCATCTTCTTTTATATTGCCACGCCACAGAAAACTTTTATGACATCATTATTCGGTCTTAAAAATTTCAAGAATGCGTATTAAAATTTTTCTGGAACATTTCTTAGTCCACTAATGCAGCGTAAAGAGATGGCTTCCAACTTTTCTAACGTTAGAGCACATAAATGTGTTTTTGATGTGTTCTAAAGAATCTTAGTTGATGTCGTTAGTAATAGTTAAACGACCGGCCTTACGGGTCGTCCTTAAGTACTTATTGTATTTTATGTATAGCCATTATTTGAGTAGTTTAACTGCTTAGTGGTGAAACCTTCGGTATCAGGCCCGGACTTCCTGAGGCTAGCTGGTTCTGGGTCCGTCTGGTCTGATACTTCCTGGCTAACTAAATCTGTTAACGGATATTATCGATCCGATCCGAATGCCTCGAAGAATCTAGCAGAGGACAGGCACACGCTTGCGTGATATGATAAACCTTCTGAGGATGTTTCGATCACAAGGTTGGAGGAACCCTTTAAGTTTCTCGCCACCTACATAAACGTCTGGTTACGATGTAGGTGACCAACAGCAATATTATCCAAAAGAAAAATAGCTAACGGTTAACCCAGATGTTAGTAACGTTTGATATGCGGATCATAGATAGAACAAAATAAAATTTTACACAAAATCTAAGTAATTTCGGGTAATATTTTATTTTGTTCAATGATCTAATAATATAAAATATAATTAGTGCTTAAACAAAATTCAGAAAAACGACAAAGTTACGTAAACTTAAACAGCGAGCCGCGTACAGAAGGTTGTTTAGGACATTATTTTGTTGCAACTTTGTTGTATATTTGTGCGTAGACTAATAAGAGTTTGAAGTTATACAAAGGTTTTGAGAGACACGAGACTAAAGGCACGTTTTGTACACACGTCTCCATATTAGACAATCACAAACTGACAAACTTTGAACCTTATTGTTAAGGTATATGGTTAAAAAAGGTATAAGAGTTTGAATAGGTTGATGTTTCAGGCGTCTGTACATATCGTATGTTAGTAATTAGAATCGAGTACTCAATACTCTTTTTAAATATTTCCCTCGTTTATCTAGACACAGTGTATCAAAATTGAGACGTCACAGGTACCTATTGTATCATAAATGATTTTTGTTTTTTTATTAGTACGGTATGTATGACATTGTTTAATTTTTCACGCAAAATTAGGATCTCTTATTCTTGTCTACTTGTATGTTGTTTTTTGATGGAGAATGTGCTTCTATGATTAGGCATTTCCTAATATATCTTACGTGGTAAAAGAAAGGGAGCAATTTTGTTGTGTTCTTTACCGGGTTTTCTCACTGCAGAATCCCGGAGACTTGCTATCCGGTGTAGTGATTTTCTGACGACGATTTTTGGGAGAGAATTTGCGGATTGGCTTAAACGGCATGTTAAGCGTCGCGTCGCCGGACTTTTTGGGGGCGGCAAGAAATTTAAAGCGTTCCTCATGCTGTGTGAAACGAAGCACTGCTAGAGGTGTTCTAGAGGGAATAACACCACGCACTAGTACGTGTCCTTCCCTACTAGATCCTCCGAGGGGTTCGGATCGGATCGAGAGTGGAACAACCCGAGGACGCCTTTAAAGGCTGGAATCTCAGCTCGGGTGGGTGGGTGATAATTTTTAAATAGTTAATGGCCCAACACGCTTGCATTGCGTTTGAACAACGGAATGCGAGTAGGTACTGTGATGGTGTTGATTGGAGCTGATGGTGTTGGAGATTGGAGCTGATAGTGTTGAAGATTGGTGTTGAGAATGTTGCTGTTTGGTGTTAGAGTTTTTTTAGTATTGATGAGTTTGGTTATGGAGATTTTATGGTAATGAAGCTGGTTGGACATTGAAGAAGTAATTGGTCAATGGTGACGGATTTTTCGGATAAAGGAATTGGAAGAATTATTGATCATGGTGTCGTTGGAGGGAATAGCATCACGCACTGGTACGTGTCCTTCCCTACTAGATTCTCCAAGGGATCGGATCGTACCGAGAGTGGAACAACCCGAGAACGCATTTAAAGGCTAGAATCTCAGTATTTCTAAACAGTCTAGGTATTTGTAAACAACGCTGTTTGTTATAGAAATCCGTTATATTCATTCCAATTATAATTATTTTAGTTTGATTATTTGAATTACTGTATTAAAAGTCGTAAAGAACCCAATTGATTGTGATTGAAATTGTATTTGTGATAATTTTATTATTTATTTCAAATTCTCAATGAAAGTTACTGATTTGACTATAACGTCAGGCCACGATGTTGCTTACCGTTCGCGCCAACGATTCCACCAATGGCGTTACTCTTACTTGAAAATTATGCAGAGGTGGGGGCGCGTTGAGGTTCAATGAGCATCGTGGCCTGGCAGGAGGAACATTATGATACGGACCGCCAACGGTGCGGATGGTTAGAAAGAACTTTATGCTGTTTAAAGTGACAATTTTGTAGTTGTGTAAAAGTGTGAGTTGGCAATAAATTTATTCGAATGTGAAAATAGTGGTTTCATTGAACATGTTATAACAGTGTTGCTTGCGTTTCTATGCAAGCTTGGTTCGGTAACTCAGTTGGAAGAGCGCCCACCACCAGAATCATTTATAATTTTAGTTTCAGCTAAACGAAATAATAAATAAAAGTTCTTTGCTTAAAGATATACTAAGTACTGAACCGTGTTTTCTTTCAGAGCCGTGTTAATTATTAATTCTCGCATAGAAACACAAGCGGCGCCGTAATATCAGCTGTTTAATTAATATTGTTTACTAGTCGGTATACAAAGCTTCCTATCCAAACATAGGCGGGTATGACGCTATCTTGAAATGGGTCTAACCTTGGTTAGGCTCGGAGCTTCATCTGCCCATTAAATAATTTATGACGTAGAAACGAATATCATGTATAGGCTATTTTAGATAGGTTGTTTTGCTTTAACACCCGTGTGATTATATTAAAGATGATAAATGAAACATTTGATGTTCAATTGTTACAAGTTTTCGAATTAAGAATCTGTTGAACTGTTAACTGAGTGTTTTTACAACTATGTACGTAGAATTAGGAAATTTAATTATCTGTATTATTCAATTGGTTATCAACATCAACGTCGTACGTCAAAGCAAAGTCAGTTAGTCAACTGTCAGTGTAACGTGGGTAAATATAGCCAGCTATTTTTCGTGTGTTACTATCTTTTCTAATACTATTATTGTCGAGGGTATTACGAGATAATACGGAGCTTTACGGCGCAGTGGTTAACGCGCTTGGTCTGCGAGTGCTGAGGTTAAGCAACTTTCGCCAAGGCCGGTCATCGGATGGGTGACCAAAAACGTATCATCTCGAGCTCCTCCGTGCTTCGGAAGGCACGTAAAGCCGTTAGTCCTGGCTGCATTAGCAGTCGTTAACAACCACCAATCCGCACTGGGCCCGCGTTTTGGTTTATGACCCGTTCTCCCTATCCATCCTTAAGGAAGGCTCGTGCCCCAGCAATGGGGACATAAAATTGAGCTGATGATGATGATGATGATGATATCTTATACCTACTGTTATTGTTGTACTGATAGTTATACATTTATGGTGAATAAGAGAAAATGAATGTCTTCTAAAGAGTACGTTACGAGAGTTAACAACTACCTACCTCTTATACTATTAGGTATGAAACAGATAAGTAAAAAGCTAAGGGCGGTTAAGTTGGGTGTTTGTTTATTGAAAATAAATTTGATTAATTAGTAATGCGACTGTGCAAGCATTAAAACACTCGAGTCTTTCATCTCGCTGTATTTCTCCTAAGGGCCCACAAGTGCTGACCCCTACTATCACACCGCCGGAAGTCATGGCAAACAGAAACTAAGACGGGTAAAGAGGATTAGTTTTGCAAAGGTCATTAATCCCTCCGCTCTTATTTGATGTACGACTTGACCCCAGGGCAGGGTAACCAGATGTTCCTTTTTATGAGGAGATTTGTAAAGAACCCTGACCCCCGGATTGATTTCTTTATCTATGGTATTACACGGGCGCAATAATAGTTGAAGGACATTTGATTACTTTTCGTTTTAGCAATTTATCCTATTAATATTATAAACGCGAAAGTTTGTAAGTATGGATGGATGTTTGTTACTCTTTCACGTACAAACTACTGAATGGATTTGGATGAAATTTGGCATACAGAGAGTTTATAACCTGGATTAACACATAGAATACTTTTTATCCTGATATTCCCACGGGAACGGGAACCACGCGGGTGAAACCGCGAGCGGCTGCTAGTATTAGAAATAAGAGTAAGATATTACTTTTAGCTAAGAAACTCTTTGACTAGCACTTGGACAGTTGTTTGATTACTATCGTGACCAGCGTCACGCCATTACGGCCAATAAGTTATGAATGCTGCTTCATAAACTCTTCACCTTCTCTTAAAATTACAATTCATTTCGAGAGAGAAACCTCATATACCATACCATTTACCATACCTACCAATGTATATACCAAGTTTATACTATGCAAATACCAGTATACAAAGATATGGTAGATTTTGTCAATGTTAGCTCAGTAACGAAAAGGGATTGTGGTATGGCGTAGTCCAATATTTCTGTATTTGCATTCGTCATGATTATTTGTGAACATAAAACTTTTTACTTTGATGCAGTTATATATATCTATATACCTGCATCAAAGTAAAAAGTATAGTATATATATCTATACCCTTTGTTATAGTGAAATTGTAAACTGTTCATATTTTTTTGTTTCCTTTGTTCATAGGTAGTAATATAGTAATGGACACAATTTAATTAATTTATGAGTACTGTCACCAGTACTTTGGTAATGTGTGATAAGTGGTATCATAAAAGTTTTGTATTTAAGTGTACTAATGTTCAATAAAAAAACTCTGCAGTAAAGCATACGCCAGTAGCAGCATAACTTGGTAACTCAAAAAGGACATCATGCATTTACCTAGATTAGAACCATTCAATAAACTTGGACCAACCAATACAACCCAGAATGGCGGGTAAGCTCCTCTTCCCATATCCTACTGTTTAAATGGTAAAACCCAGCAGTGCTGTAAATGCTCATTGTGGAAATATAATAAAACAGGTCAAGGTCACACGTTATAAGCCTAAATGAGTTCAAAACATCCAAGTTATTCTGCGTCTCAAATTTCAATGTCCTTTTTTAATTATTTTTTTTACATATTTACTTTTCTCTCGTCGTTGTGAAGACAAAAATGTCCGGCCTTTGACAATAAACTGCCGGCCGCTGGGCCTTAAATCCTGCTCGATGCTTTCATTACTTACTTTGAAAGGTGCTGTCAAGTTCTTCAAAATGTTTTAATATTAAAAAGCTAAAAAATTATGATGGTATCTACTTATTAAAGCAACCATCCATATTACAAAAATATTTTACCAAAAAATCCAAATAATTCTTGTATGCAGCAATACGGATATATACCGAAGTGTAAACGGAATACGCCTGATTAAATTTAAATGAGGGTATACAAGCTACTAACTAATTATGAGACGACCAACAGCTCAGTCACCACGGATCCTGCAAAGGGTTCGAAATGTCAGGATAAACATTAATTAAAAGTAATGTGTAAAATAAACGCGAGTAGATCCGTAAAAGTTGTTTCATTTCAATGTGTAGTGTTCGTGTAAACTTTAGAAAACAATATGAAATAATATCTTTTAAAAAGAGTTTCATCTTTCTTTTAACCCAGTAAGTTAATTCTGGTCTAAACGCTCCTCTACTTAAAATTAATTTATGTTAATATAATTAATACACAGGATACTCTGAAGAAGCTTCTGAGAATTATAATTTGTTATTCAGATTCATGGTTGGATGGTTTTAAGCTGTTCTTGTATAATTTATTATGGTTTTTAAATCTTATAAATTTTGCTAGTTACCAGCATAGGAGGAATAGCTCTGTTACAAATATGAAACAAGTTATTCAAACCAGTTAGATGTTTTTGGATGAGCTGTGGAAGTCTGTATTATATTTAAATCTTTTGAATGGTTTTTTTGTGGTTATTTTTAGAGGACCTTGATGGAGTAGTAATTTTATTCTGAACAATGTTTTTTCCACAATGGGGAAGTCTTTGGCTTCGCCAGAAGCCCTATTTAACAACGGAATGTTTAATGTAACCAAAATTTTCTCGAAATATACTCCATTTCCTCATTGTAATGGGGTATTATAAAATTGCATGGGCATTGAACTTCGTTACGTCAATAAGAGTTTGTTGAAGTACTTTGTTTACGCTACATTTTATCCAATTTTACCTCGTAAAGAATTTTAACACTCTCTTCAAATTTATTAAGGTTGAGGGTACCGACTGTTCTGAAGAGAACGTTACGGAGCTTATGAAGCTCCGAACTTCTCAAAGGAAACCGTTACACTATAATAACACGAAATTCAGGAGCAGGAAAAGTTTTTAGGTTTTCATACTCATTGCCGCGGAGAGCCTTGCAAATCAAACTTCGCAGTTTTTCTTTAAAGACCCTTTTTGCTTCAAAACTTTTTTGTGACGTTAACTTAACCAAATTTTTTAAGTTTTCAAACTTAAGCATGCTTTCAGCGTTGGCATTTGGGCACCGTTATGGTCTTTGGAAAGATATTATATTTTAGACAATCCTCCATGTCTTTGTTCATGCTTATACTTATGTCATACCTATTATGTGTACCTAATTGTTATTACTTTTTGTTATCTCACTATAAATACGATATTATTTCGCGTCGTCGGCTTTACTAGTACTAACAAAATAATAATATATATCATAGCGGAGCTCGATGGCGCAGTGGTTAACGCGCCCGAGTTGCGAGTGCTGAGATTAAGGCGACGCATTGGAAATTTATGTGGCGAGAATCTTGATTTTTCCCAACATTTACAAAACATATGAAAGTGATATTTGATAACATGATTTTTCATTTAATTGACTTCATTTTGCTAGTTGCAGAAACAAGAATTCATTAACTTTTACAACAGAGAAAAAAATATCATAGTAACCTCTTTTAAAACATAGATTTGCATTTTATAGGCAAACCAGACCGATTTAATAAAATGAAATGAAATGAAATATAATATATATATGAAATATATTTAATTTGCGCTTGAGAAAGGTACATTTTTGGTCTTATTCTAGCTTTCCTCTCTTTCTCAGCTGACAATGTAGCATGCAAACAACTTTAAACAACAATTACTAAATATTCTAACCAATTACATACATATAAAAATACAAAATCAACACTCCAAATTGTCAAAAATCAATTAAATAACATTATAATAAAAATACAAAATTAATTACTAGAAATTGTCCCTATTCAAAAATATGTCAAATCAATATTATAATGTCAAAAATATGTCAAATCAATATTATAACATTAAATCTATGTATTATAACCACAGCGCAGCGGCCAAACTTATAATCTGTGGAGCTTGTAAACTTCACATCTCTATGGTAGTCCATGCCATAGAGGAAAAAAGAAAAGTTTGTGAAAAGTTACGCAGTTGTCAAAAGTTACTAAAATATTTGCAATTCAAATAAAATAATATACAGAAATAAAATAATAATAAAAGTCAAATGATTTATCAAGTTTGGTCAAGGTGAATAGTATTTTACAGACATCAAAAGAAAATAATATGTCGTTAACTTATAAGAAAAATAAAACTAAAATATTTGCTTGCACACATCTAGGTACACATCTTACATTTATTAAGTGTATGTGTAAGAAAATCTTAAGCATCTAAACTTTCTAAGTAGATTAGTCTTAACACACACTTTAGTAAGGAAGGTTATTTTTTAAAACTTATTTGTAGTTTGAAAAGAAAAAAACAGTTTTTTTTATGCTACGGGGCGCAAACGCTCCGTATTAGATTAATTGTTTAGCGATGCGTCGCCTTAATCATCTTTCGCAAAGGCCGGTCGTTAGATGGCTGACCAAAATTTATCATCTCGAGCTCCTCTAGGCCTCGGTAGGCACGTAAAGCCGTTGAACCCAGCTGCATTAGCAGTCGTTAAACAACCACCAATCCCCGCTGGGCCCATGTGGTAGTTCATGGCCCGTTCTCTCTATCAATCCATAGGGAAGGCTCGTGCCCCAGCAGTGGGGACATAAAATGAGCTGACGAAGACGAATATATATCATTATTTCAATCTGAGTACTTCAGGACTTTTTCGAGCCGAGACTTTTCCGAGCCATAATGATAGCCGACTTCCGATAGGAGATGGCACATGAAGAAGAAGAAGAACTTTATCATTTCATAGCAACCAAACGTAGTAAATTAACTGTAGGTGTTTCGTCACGAATACTTAAGCAGGGTAATTATTCAGCAAGCGAGACAGTAAATATATGAGCTCAAATAAAAACGGTCACCGAACTTCTAAAAGCGCTGCCAACTAGAGTGCCTACGAGAAGCGGCAATTAGAATTTAGGAAATGGGGATTACAATTAAGCAAATGGCCACAACGATCTTCGGAATTACTACTTGGAGGCCGTTAATTGTTTCATTTTAAGTTTAATGTGTAATCTAGTCCCTTAAACATTTTATTTACTCTACTTTTGTGATCCTTAGTGACTGTCAGAAATAAAACATTGTTAAAAATAGTAAAAGCAAATAGTAAACTAGCCTATTGTTTTTCTCATCAATATCATCACTGTCACCAGCTTTTTTATGTCCCCACTGCTGGGGCACGAACCTTTGAGAGTGGGCTATAAAAAACCACGTGGCCTCAATGTTTAGCGAATTATTCTCATACTGATTGGCACAGACTTACATTATCAGTAATGTAAGTCTTGTAATTCTATGTAGTAAAAACTATATCTAGCCATCGTCGCTACAATTAATAGGTTGATTTTATGATGATTTTATATCACTAAAGTCTTTGTATTACAATCTAAGTATTCAGTCTGAACTGAAGCAATCTTTGCGTACGCTCAGTACGCAGCATACCTCAGGAAATGCATGACAGTCCATATTGCAGCTACCCTTTTGTGGATGCTTTGACAGTTTATGTCCTGTATGTAATACGTGAATGAAATACATACATACAGCCTTTTGTTATCTATAAACTCATGTCTTAATTGTCGACGGCCCTTGCAAAGATTCGAAACTGTATGTTCTCGTAGTAACTTTCTGATATCACAGTAAAGTACAAGTGAAAGAGAATCCCATTCTAAAGTAACTCATGGTAATATGCCTAAACAATTCTCTTTTTTATTAAGAAAGAACAAGATATCTTTGGGTTGCTGTCACAAGCAGGCCGGTTTTCCGTTACGGTTTGGCGTTACGTAAAGGAAAAACCTGTGCATATTTATCACTACATCGCTTAAAACAAAATCGCTTCCCGCTGTCTCTATGTATGTATGTATGTATGTATGCTTAGATTTTTAAAACTACGCAACGGATTTTGATGCGGTTTTTTTTAATAGATAGAGTGATTCAAGAGGACATTGCAAACGCTGGCTGCCTGATAATTGATCATTGCAACCCTGCGAGATAGATCAAAATAATGTAAATAATGTAATGTACAGTATTATACACCTTAAAAAGGTCTATAAAAAAGTCCGCTATGGTATATGTCTGACTTTTAGGGATAACCCACAATAATCATCTTTTATCCTTTACTTTTTACAAGAAATAATGGCTTATTTACGAAGCGATTTTAAGCAATACAGCATTAATCCTTATCCAATTAAGTACTTTAATACATTGTGCATTTAATATAGATCAATATGGCCCTTTACAGCATGTAATTTTACTGAATATTTTCGAAGATATTATAGATTTAAAATGCAGGAACATAGCGGTTGCGTGTATCAGCATTGCACCCGTGCGAAGCCGGGGTGGGTCGCTGGTGTTATATAAAAGTGTATTTAAAGACTTGTGCGTTAGGTAAATATCGTAAATTTTTTTTATTCAAACACATGCGGTTTACGTCGTTTCTAAGCGTAGCTATTTCCAAACGTACCCACGCACTGTTTCGATTGACTTAACAAACGAAAACAGTTATCGACTTGAGCAATAACCCCGTGTTATGAAGCCTACGCTTAGAATGCCGATACAGAGTAACGCTCCCCAAAATACCCATTCCAATGCTTGTTCACGATTACAACACTTCTCTTGTTATTTTATTGGCACTAACGGTCAAGATCCTGTGAGATAACGAATAAGGCGTACCTTATCACTAATCTAAAGTTGCCTTCACGGGTTAGACAATAAGAGCTGTTTTAGTTTGCTGATGTATTTGCTTTCAACAGTGGAAGCTTTATGAGGTTCCTAATGATTTAGTGCCTTGACCTTCATTGTTATCGGAACAACAGTGGCCGTTCGCAATACACGTGGGACACGTTTCGTTGCTCCGGGTTCTGAGGCATGCCTTCTAAATGCAAATTTGTCGACGCGAGTAAATTTTCTGGTTGAGACACGTGCCATCGACCAACGATGAAAATTACAGCTTTCAATCTATTTTTGCTTGCATATGGTAATCGAAAAAATCGAACGCTTCGTTGGCCGCTTGGCAATGCGCTCGGCCAGATAGCCGGAGATCCGGGTTGAATTCCCAGGTCAGGCATAGTGTGTTTCGGATTTTTCGATGCATAGTCCGGGTTTGTGATCACCGACCTGTATTTGGCAAGCGTAGTGATTAAGCCATTACCCATCAATTGTAGCGATAACTTGATTTCAAAGATGGAGCCCTTTGCCCAGCAGTGGGACAGTTATAGGCTGTTTATTGATGTCAATCGTAGCTTAAGGAGCTCGGTGGCGCAGTGGATAACGCGTATATAATATTGTCTCATCGCTGGGCAAAGGTCTCCCCCAAGTTTTTCCAGATATCCTTATCCCGAGCCAACTTATGCAAGATGAACGGGTTTGCGTCCAGATCATCTCGACACCTTTTAGGGGCCGAAATTCGACAAATAGATAATATTATTTATTAAAAATTTTGGATCCATGAAATCAGAATAAATAAAAAAATAAAATTCATTTATTGGGTAACTTAAAGGTAGCTAAAAATACAGTGGCTGGAGCCTCCTTTCAATGCTAGCTATATAGAAGTAGCATTGAGCTTACATTACCCGACGTTTGGAGTATATTTTGTACCGTTACAGTGGCATCGATAAATGTGTACTGAGTTTGAAGGTGCTTACTCACTCTCTGACTAATATATTAACGAACTTGTGTACATGACAGTTACATCAATGCCAACTCTCAAATATAATCATGAGCATCATCATCTCAGCCTCTTAACGTCCGCTGCTCAAAAGAGGTCTACCCCTAGGATCTCCATAGCGACTGGTTTTGTGCTGCTTGCATCCAAATATACATGAGATTTAAAAATACAGTGGATCACTTATTGTTTTCTAAAGTTTACGCGAACACTACACTTTGAAATGAAATCACTTTTACGGATCATTAAAACTAATGTATAAAATAAACGCGAGTAGATCCGTAAAGGATGATTAATTGGTTGTTGCTTCTACATAATTACAACGTGAAGAAGCTTGATCGCTCAGTGGCTAGTTTGAGTTACGAACTAGCAAGCAAGCAACTTTCTTAATGCCGGGTCACTGGATCGATGACCGAATGAAAGTATCTCGAGTTACTTACTTCGGAATACACCTTAAGCCGTTGGTCTTGATGTTGTGAGATGGGTCAGCGTTTTGAGTTATAATCAACACCAGCTCATCTTAATGTCCCTACTGCTAGAACGTGAGCTTTTCTTATTGATGGAAATATCCACCGGGAGAACGAACCAAAAACTGCTACGACGACGAATTGACGACTGCTAATGCAGTAGGAACCAACGTCTCTGAACGTCAACAATCCGGTAACCGGTCTTTGTTAAAAATGCTTAAGGCGCGGGTTTCCAAAAAAACAGTGTTTTTAAATGAGTTTTATTCGAAATGTATAAGGATTTTAAATCCAAAAAATATATATATTTTTCATTGACCTTTTATCTAGTAATTTCGGCTGGTATTTTCACGATATTTTACAATTTCCTGCATCGAATATAATATCAAACTTACGTCTTATTAATAAACTAAATATCATTTTATTCAGGCTATACACCGTTTCAGACAACGAAAAAATACCAAACTTTGAATATGTAATAGTTGTCGGCTATTATAATTTTAATAATAAGTAAACGTCTACTTGACCGCCACAGGTCAGGCAGTGCCTAGTGTGGGGTCATAGAAAATCTCAGCATCCTTGAAAATAATGCTTATATTTACGTAACACTATATTCCAATGTATTTCTAAGTTTGTAAGTAAGTAAGCATTTATCAAATAAATTTATTTGTATTTTGCCATCATTCAGTCCCGAGCAGAACGCCATGGAAATCTCACAATCGGAAACGCTCGCCTTAATGAGCAAACGTGGCATGACAAAAAACTTGATCGTTGTATACAGTTCACCGTAACACATTATTGATGTATACGCTACTTAAAACAAAGGTTTTCACCACAAACCATTCGTTCTAATTAGGTTGGCCTGAAAGCCAATTAATATTGCATTTGCCCAAGTCCGCGAGTATTAGAGGGACATTAATTATTGCCCATTGATCCCAAAGCTTATTAGTCGCTCTGGAACTCCGGCGTTCCGCGTAACAGAGACGTAGCAAAGGAATGGTGGTGGGAAACAGAGAGCTAATCCGATTTTAAATTATATTGACGTTCCACGACTTCAAGAGCTTAACTGCATCTGTAGTATAGTTATTAAGACCACCGGTGTTAGACCCCAGTTTGATTCCCAGCGGAAGGTAAAATGAAATGAAAAATAATTTGCTCTGTGTCACACAATTGCTTTTCCTAATTACTATTAATTTATTATCAAATCACCTGTTTAATTCAATTTTTATTTCACAACTTGTATTATTACCGCAGAACTTGTACTGTGTACATGACACCGGATGTTAATGTATTGTTCTCACGGGGTCTTGAGGCTGGATACGCGGTTTTGACAGAATAACAGCGCCTACTGCTACAGGCATTTTCTAAGTCGAGGCCCACATGCCTACTTTAAAAGATCATAAAATGATTTTGTTTTTGATTTTTTGTTTATTAATTTCAAATATACATTATGTTGTTATATGTGAATTGTTGTTTGTTGGTTTTTTTTCCTTTCTTTTAATTTTTTTGTTGCAATTACCATTGTAAATTTTGTATGTGTGCTTAAGTAGTGAATAAATAAATGTCTATGTCCAATACATTAAACAAATTAAAATATTTGAAATATAAACACATAATTATGGTAATGATACCAGCGTTCGACTTTTAAAGCACAGTATTTTTCGCCAATAAATTATTAAGGCGGGCTTGCACCAAAACTCACTAAATACGTTTAACGCTAAACATATGTTTAAAGTATCATTCTGTCTCTTTCAACTTCCAACAAATGACAGTAATGGAATTACATTTTAAACGTGTTTAGCGCTAAACTCATTTAGTGAGTTTTGGTGCAAACCAGCCTTGGGATGAGTCCATCAGTCCGAGACAAGTCCATAGGACTACCCTACAAACATATTGGTACTATAGCGTGATGCTATATTATCGTGAGTCAAATAATAAGACGAGACTTGTTGTACGAACGAATAAATGACTGATTTATTTACAATATTCTAGACTTATGTACAGATTTATAAACAAAGTAGATGTTGTGTTTAGTTATTTACAGATAAGAAAGCCAGTTCTTCCCAAATTGACCATATCGGGTGATGGGCGCTTTCACCACTTACCATAACTCCGCAAGAAAACTATTATCAAAACAGAGCATTTAAGGCAACATGAACAAAAATCAAAAGCTGAGAATCACCTTGAATGCTGCTTACCCTCGTTACGTACCTGCGTAAAGCATTCAATCACATAAACATTTCTAACTATTAGTTGGATTTATTGAATAGGCCTCCCCCCGGCACTTCACGTAACGTAAGGGCGTATACCGACTTACCTTTTTCCATAGATTAATATTGACGAAACAAATTACAGCCAAAACGGTTATTAGCGCAGAGAAATGCATGAGGTCTGTTTCCCGGAGTTCATAATATTTGGTAGAATTTAAGGTTAGTAAGTAGGTAGGTTACTACCTACTTACCTACTTACTTAAGGCTAGTAATAATTAAAAGAAACTAAATGATAAGGCTATTATAGACATATTAAAGACGTTAATTTTACTTGGTTATAATTTTTAAGGGTAGTAGTTAATTTGTTTAATATTTTTTTTGATACAGAGCAATAATATTCGTATTAAAAAAAAAGTGTAACACCATTTTAATATTGAATTTATATCATAATGAAAAAACTAAGGTGTCAAATGGTTAACGATTATTATTAAGGACCTAAGGTTCTTAATGATAAACAAAATATTATAGCTTGGAACAAATATACTGTGTTTTGTTCACGTCATGTTTAAACTTCATTTCAAATTAGAGTAAAAGACACAAAACACGGATTAACTATACTCTGTTTATTAGAACGGGGGTTAAAGTTCTTAAGTCATTCAGAAGTCACCCTTAGTCCCAAGTTATCGTGCCTGGTAGGGGTCCAATCACACACGCCCCTTGTTGGAAGCCGGATCGACCTGCTAGGGCCGCTATAAAAGTTTCACCCACGTGAGCCACGGCTCACTAACTTTACAATACTCAAGTAATTTAGTTTGCACTAGCTGGTAGTAAATAGCCGTTTAACTTGATAATAGGTAAACATTGCTTGCTCTACTCATATACTATGCATTCTCGTAGCACCGTGTAGCTTATGCTACGACACTACTATATGCTACGACGCAAAGTTCTTGCGTAAAAACGAGTAATAGTAACAAGTCTGAGGGCAAATACTATCCAAATCTGCGAAAAAATATGTAAGTATTTAGATTTCATGTTTTTTTGTGTACCATTGAATGTAATTTTTTTAAATTTATTTGTTTATTGATTGATTGATTGATTGTGATTGTATTGTTTTGTGTTGAATTTTATACTGATAATATATGGGCAAAGTATGCCTGACGTAAATGGTTTTAATTTAACAGGTTCCCTGTCCCATATATCACATGTGATACATAACAATTGTGATTATCTATTGTTTTAATTTTTGGACAGCGAAACTGTTAATTTAATTTAATTTGGATCACTAACAACATTTACAATAAAACAGGCAGTTACGTATAATAACATGAAACTTACAAGCTAAATGTAAATATTACTCACTGATAACTTCGCATTTATGAAATAAAAATATTAATAGTTTTATACATCACAAATTAAATATTAAAGATAAATTTTACTTACTTACATCTTAGTTCAGAACCGTAATGGTAAGTAACAAGGCCAATATAAAATACTGCTCTTGGAAAAAGGAAACTTCTGTCACTTTTCCCGCTTTTTTTAATTTTCTTAGCATCTATTTATTTTAACAATATAAAAATTGTAGAGTGTAGTGTGTTTGTTTCACTAGCTAAATATAGCAGACATTAAAAAGAAAAAAAATCAAGTCCCTTCAAAGCTACAATGAAACAAAAGGACAATTCCGCGAACAAAAAAGTTAGTCAATTAAAAAAAAAAATTAGCGACAAAGACACAAAATTAATAGTAAGTGAGTAAGTAAATCATTTATTCGGCTACACTACATCATGCACAAATTACAGTAATGAAAAACAAAAGAAAAAAAATAGATATGAATATAGAGAAAACAAATTAATAGGTACTTAAAAATAACAGTGTTGGCCGAAAAGGCTAATCAGCTCAGCAAATGTTGCAGCTAGACGCCACAACGCTGATTTTCAGCTGGGCCTTAAGTAGGGCGACGTCAAACACATAAAAAAAAAGTATAATTGCGTTACAAAACAACGACGAGAGAAAAAAAAAAGAAATGGAACATAAATTAAGTGCCTGTATGGCTTACTTCCCTTTGCCTAATAGCAAGTAAACAACAACAAACAAAAAAAAAAATTAAAAGTGACAAAAAAAATAAAACAACAAGACTAGATCACAAGATAAGATTGGTTGTTACTTTACAATAAAATGTTACAGCCTGTGTGTTACAACGATAAGGTTGGCGAATTTTTCGTGGACATAGGACAAACATACATGACAACAAAAATAATCATTGTTATTACTGAAGCCTAAGTAACATGTCCTAATTAAAGGTGTATAATAATATTAACAACCAGTATTGACTCTTAAAATTACCTATTAATAAATGAGAAAAAAACTCAAATTCCATAGGACCTATTAAAATGAAATGAAGGTCGACAGATTGGGACTCTCTCGACAAATTAATTAATTGTCATGTTGGCGCTAGACTTATATAAGTTGGTGGTAGCTACTCAGGCGGACAACACAAGCCCTACCGCCAACCAAACCAAGCACACTAATATGTACCCCCGCTGGGAATCGAATCCGGGACCGGTTTGATATCTAAGACCAATGCTGATACTAGACCACAGAGGTGGTTTTTTTTAATATCGTATTTATATGTAATGTCATGATTGCGCTATAACCTTTTCCTTTGTATGCTACTATAATAGTAAAGTCAGTTAAATAACAAACAAAAATCATACATATCTATACTAATATTATAAAGCTGAAGAGTTTGTTTGTTTGTTTGAACGCACTAATCTCAGGAACTACTGGTTCGAATTGAATAATTCTTTTTGTGTTGGATAGTCCATTTATCGAGAAAGGCTTTAGGCTATATAACATCACGCTGCGACCAATAGGAGCGAAGCATCAGTGAAAAATGTTGCAAAAACGGGAAAAGAGCCTAAAAAATTAAAAATGCTGCCGAAAGTCACTATTCCACGCGGACGAAGTCGCGAGCACAGCTAGTACAAAATAAAGCTTTAACAAATTTAAATCTGAAATAAAAATTATATTGCTTTTTTATTACTTATGTTTTTGTTAAATCATCTCTCCACACCGTACAATTAATCGTCCGTAGCCCCACAGAGATTGTGTTGTTTCAACAAGCCTTCGAAAGAGGCTTTATTAAAATCTGTACAACGAACTGAATTGATCGAAGCAGTGTCGAGCGAAGTGTTCTTAATAGTTAAAAATACTGCAGTATGAAAGTTATTGCCCACTCCGTAGTAAAATTAGGCCAAACGGTCCCCTACTAAGAGTGCTTTATTATATTGTTTATATAACAAATAACAATAATTAATTCCACAACATTAGACGTATAAATAAAATCACATAACAGTTCTTGAAAACATTAACCTATTTTTTTATTTGACCTACACATGAATTTCTATAACCTAAAAAGTTATTAATACACATTCAATTGACGGTGACAAAATAGTTTTCATTCATATACAATCACACTAATATTATAAATGCGAAAGTTTGTGTGTATGTATGTGTGTATATTTGTTGCTTCTTCACGCTGCAACGGATGGATGAATTTGGATGAAATTCGGCATACAGATAGTTTATAACCTGGATTAAAACATAGGATACTTTTTATCCCGATATTCCCACGGGAACGGGAACCACGCGGGTGAAACTGCATGCGGCCGCTAGTAATTAATAAAGAGGTTACGTTTGTGATAATGCTTGTTTGTTTCTTTGTTTGTCGGGGCTAATCTCTGAAACTACTGGTCGAATTCCAAAAATTCTTTCATTGATATAATGCTACATACCTTGCGGGTCCATCCATAGGGAAGGCTCGTGCCCCAGCAGACATTAAATGAGCTGATGATGATGATGATGATAATCGAATCGTAGCCGCTTGATTAACCCGCACAAAACCGGTCGTTGTGGAGATCCTTGGGGATGGCCTTTGTCTATCAGAACTTAGTAGCGGGTAGTTTATAGTTGTCAGTCACACACCCAATTATTTATTGCATAATAATGGCAAACGACCGACCATACCGAGAACCATAACCTTAACTCTCTGTTGGTCATTGTTCGCCCGAGTCGCCCGACCTCTGCGTCGGAGACCGAAAATCTTATTTGATTTCAACATTCAAGAGGTTTTCGCGGAACTCATTATTATAGGCAGCTGAAGATATACTGGTGAAGAGGTTAACAGAATTTAGTTACACGATTATTTTTCTTTTTATTTAGTTACCTATATCAATCAATCATCTCAGCCAAAAGACGTCCACTGCTGGACAAAGGCCTCCCCCAAGGATATGAGGGGTATTTGCCGTAATCGCCACGCTTGGCAGGCGGGTTGGCGATCGCAGTAGGTTGAGGGTAACCTCAGAGAGATGCTGCTGCCCATCCTCTGGAATGGTCCCTTAGTCGGCTTTTACGACACCCACGGGAAGAGATGGGGTGGTGCAATTCTTTATCCCCGGCACCACACAGGGATGTTACTACCTAGTTAGTACCTTAGTTACCTATATATTAATACTTATCTATATATTTCTTAGCAAATTAAAGTTAATAGTTATGTCTTAGTAACTCTACATACAAGTTCCTGATCGGGTACATTTTGGAACTTTTCATTTTTACCACACCTTCCCGTTATACGTTTTAAACACAACTCATACTACGACAGCTACGATGCTACGATGCAGGGCCGCAGGGTGCAAAGCGTGCATATTTTTGGGAGAAAAATAAAAAAAGGACTATACTACAAGTAGTTTTTACAAATGTGTGGGTCTCTTCTGTTAAGTTTGAAAAAACCTGTTTTAAAAGACACCCCTCTCTTTACTGTACAATCAATTTTTTTTGTAGTTAAGTACATAGGTAGGTCTTATAGGTTAGTGGTTCTATGATTTGAAAATAGTGTATATTTAGTTTTATGTGCGATATTTTGCATGTTTCTGTATTGTGATCAAATAATTTAATGCTTTCCCTTCTACTTTCTTTTTGTGTAATGTTAGTATTTATTTATATAATTGACTACTTCAATCTATATACATAAGTAAAATTATATAACTTACATATATATTTAACTACTTTTTATAAATATAATACCGATAAGTTGTCGGATAAAAGTTTTTCAATACTTTCGTAACTTTGTAATTTTAACCATGATGTTACTTTCTTTTTACATGTAAAGTAAGTTAGTGAAAAAATGTTTAATATTTTGTTTACTTTGTTGTATATTGACACCGATTGAGCCGAATTAAGTATAATCTCAAAGCAGTGTTTTCATAGAGCTCTAAATAAATAAAAATACAGTTCACTCTTTTGAGCTATCGAGATAATTGCTTCAATCGGTATTAACATCGTAAACCATTGGTACTTATTTTTCGGTCCGTTGCAGTGAAATCGATACGGGGCACTATCGTTTTGCTTAAAAAAAGGTACAACAAAGCTAATGATCGACAAGTCGTTAGCTCAGTTTTTGTCGTGTCGCGTCGACGCCGGCAGATGTGGAATGCATTAATCAACTTTTTAAACCCTAACAAGAGTTTCATATAGTCTTGGATTTAACTTTGTTTGGTTGTAGGTAGAATAAAATTATATTTTCTACGCTATCTGTAAAGGTATCAGTGGCGGTAGCCAAAGTAACATTAAGAAAACGATAGCGAAGTACGAAAAGAATTAAATGTATGGGCAATCCCATAAGATTGACCACGTGATTTAGCGCGGCTTAGCCTACTGGACATTGGTGATTGTTTAGACATAATTAGAGGTATAATAATTTAGATAAACTATAAGATATCAACTAAACGCTGAGTTGTGTGGAAATCAACCAATAGAGAATACACTTACCTATCACATTCATCCATCAAATTCTCATTAAAAACTTGGCTGCATAATAATGATTTTTACAGTTTGGATGAATACTTTTATACAATTTTTTTTAAAAGTAAATGCTATGTTGTTTACAAAATAATATTGCATGCCCGTGAATGGGTATTACTGTTGACACCTACCTATGTATTGAAATATCACCTGCAAAAATGTACACGGTATTTGCAATAAAGATTATTCTTATTCTTACAGGTTCTAATCTCAGTTAATTCTAACGCTAAGATATTTTGGAAGTAGCTTTGAGAAACCGGGGTCGTTGTTCCTCAAAAAAAAATCTTCCTGTCCTATACATACAACTTTCAGACACGTTTATTCTGACCTATTAAGATTGCTCGCTGTATAAGCTCGCTTAATATATGGCGTATCTACGGTGACTTGCTATCAGGCGAGCCGTGAGTTTGCCGGCCCGTAGAATAAATAAAATAAAAAAATACATGATAAAGAGGCAGAGGCGGCAATCGCTGTTTGCTCTGCCAACAGACAGCACCCGCCACCCGAGCTCATAGCTCATCCTACTATTTATTTACTAGATTATTGTTATCAATGCGAACATGATATGTTTTTTTTAATTAATGGATTCAGGCGTTATTTTTCGGAAATCAATGATACAAAAAAAGTAATTGAAATAATATTTAGTGTCAATTCCGCTAAATCACTCGTCGAGAGCTCTTGAGGATGCCCCGTGGTGGGGCGAAACACTTGTCGGGTACTTATTGGTGTTGGTGTCCATGTTCGCTTGCATCTATTGTTTCTTCTGCATGTGCATATTTTTGGCGGGCGGGATGGCGGTGCATGCGTACTGCATCCAAGCTGAATTATTAACATTACATATTATTTCAATTACAATTTTTATGTGGCCTTCATCTCACCCGATGTTAAGGCTATGCTGAGACGCAGGCGACGCAGCTCCACGCAGCGCAGAGCAGAGCAGATTTTGTAATGCATGGCCGTGCCAAGCCAAGAGCTGCGTACGCTGCGGCGCAGGCACGTGCGACGCCGACATGTGTCTGCCCTGCCCTGCGCCTCGTTGTAGTGCCGGCACAGATTTCTGCGCGACGCGTGCGTGTCGACATGTTTTTTTACTATTTTATTATAATTTTGTAATAATGACAGAACAATTAACAGAACTCTCTCGATAGTACAAATATCCATTAGTAGAACGTTTTTTCAGATAATCACTTACAATTTTCCAAGCAACAACTCACATTATTAGACTCTGACATTGACACAACTCATGTGTCCGTGCTGTGTCACTTACTTGCGTCGCAGCATACGTTCGCGGCCTATGTCTGCCCCAACTGCCCTGCCCCGCAAAATCTGCACTGTGCTGTGCTGCGTCACCTGCGTCTCAGCATACGCTTAGCCTAAGGCCGAAACAATTGAAGTGAATCCTCAACACACACACAGACAGCCACTGGCTACAGACAATGGCTAACTTATCATTAATTGAATAGCAATGTTACTTTTATTTATGTTACAGTGACATATCCAAGATGATGGAAGCTAACCAGACGGACTTATGACAAGCCCTTCAACCAACCAAATAGAGTACTCATGTACTGTCGCTGGAAATCGAACACGGGACCTCCGGATCTAAAATCGGTGGTTAATCATTAGACCACAGAGCCGGATGAAATTATTGTTTAATGAAGCTTCTATACGAGGTTTTGAATGCCGTCAAAAATTAGGTAACGATACTTCTTTCAAACGAAAATTTCATTAAAAGCAGGGTAACGTGATGCTTAGTATCGAAACCTAGGTGGCATTTTTACCAGTAAATAGAGTAACCGTTCTACGCGGATTGGCTTAAAGCGCATTAGGTAACGAAACATTAACGATACTTATCTATACAACGTCATGCATATTTTATCAATTTAAAATTTACTTGAAATTTTACCAATTTCTTCAATAAATTTTCAATCATAATAAGCCATAGATATAAAGTTCAATGTCTATTGGGGAAATTAGACACTTTGTGGTAGTATGTTGTGCAGGCGTGTGTACTCGCGTTCACGCTATAGAGGTTTGAAACGTTGAGATAAAATAAATGAAAGCGATTACCTACAAGTAAAAGTTGTTTAATTTCAGTCTACTCACTGAAATGAAGCACTAGGTACACATTGATCGCGTAAACTTTAAAAAACAAATAATGGATGTTTGTTCTTGATGTACAGATAAAGATAATAAAAAGATTAAAAAAGTAGGTCGATTTTATAGTAAATGGAATTAAATTTGTGCGCATACGCGAGATGCATCACTTCATTAGAGATGAATTGATTGATGATTCCGATTATATTGACTGAATACACGATACAGCTATTGCATATAGGTGAGGAGCTCGATGGCGCAGTGGTTAACGCGCCCGGTCTGCGAGTGCTGAGGTTAAGCAACTTTCGCAAAGGCCGGTCATCGGATGGGTGACCAAAAGTTTATCATCTCGAGCTCCTCCGTGCTTCGGAAGGCACGTAAAGCCGTTGGTCCCGGCTGCATTAGCAGTCGTTAACAACATCAATCCGCACTGAGCCCGCGTGGTGGTTTGTGGCCCGTTCTCCCTATCCATCCATAGGGAAGGCTCGTGCCCCAGCAGTGGGGACATAAAATGAGCTGATGATGATGATGATGATGATGATGATATAGGTATCACAAATATATTTAAGTTACACATTAAATATACGGAATGTTGATACCTAATGTAAGTAACTACAGTACAGGTGAACGCGGGAAAGCGACTGGCGTCGAAACTAATCCCGGCCGCGTGGTCGCAACTGCTGACATAGTTACAATGTAGTAGGTCCCTACAAATTTAATGCAATAAAACGAAATAACAATAAATACACAAGTTAAGTTAGTTAAATAAGACACGTTTTAACTTGGGAAACATCTGAATCCCTAGGAAATTTGCGCTTTGTGACGGACCAAACTTCTAGCACGTGAAGCAGGAACAAATGGAATGGGCCGTGAATAGAAAGTAGAGCCTTAGAAAGCACTAAAATACGACGTGTAAGGTACTGCAACTTAACTAACCGAGTGCCAAGTGTGAGTTTTATATACTACTTGAATTCATTCGATTAAGTTACCGAAATAGAGAACTTAAGGCCTAGACAATATTATATAATTATATTATATTATTATTATTATTTTATTTTTATTAAATTTTTAATATTTGGGATTTTAACTAGATGAGCGTTATGCCCACATTATTGACCACACCTCACCTGATGTTAAGTGACGCTGCGGTCGAGGATGGAACATGCCTGCCTAGAAATAGCCTATTCACTCTAGCCTTGAAGAGGTCCAGATTATACCTTTCAGGGAACACACTCGCAGACAGCGCGTTCCATTCCCTAGCTGTACGCACTAAGAAAGTTGAACCAAATCGGCTCGAGCGACAAGGTGGCATATCTACAAGATAGGAATGGAAATCGCGCCTCGCGCTCCGATAGCGGAAAATGGATGGTGGGATTAGGTCGTGCAACTCCTTCACGCACTCCCCGAAATGAATCCTGTAGAAGACCGACAGACGAGCCACCCTACGCCGATATTCTAGATTTAGTAGCTTGGCGTCTATCAGGGCAGGGTCACCAATGAGTCTCTTAGCTCCTTTTTCAATCGAGTACAAAGCAGCCAGATGGTATTTGGCTGATCCATCCCAAAGGTGGCAGCAGTACTCCATACATGATCGAACTTGTGCTTGATAAAGTTGGAGTAGCTGTTCTGGCGTGAAGTACCACCTGAACACGAGTGAAATATCTGGGAGTCATCCTGGATAGTAAATTGAATTGGGGGAGGCACATCGATGCAAAAATAAAGAAGGCCTGTATAGCTTTTGGGCAGTGTAGAAACCTTTGGTAAAAAATGGGGTCTACATCTAAAAATCACACTTTGGTTATACACATCAGTTATCAGACCTTCCCTAACCTACGGATCAGTTGTCTGGTGGCCCAGAACCCAACTGGTTACGGTGAAAGCAAAACTCCAGAGTCTGCAACGCCTAGCAAGCGTTGCAGCCACGGGATGCATGAGAACAACTGCATCAGCCGCTCTTGAGTATATTTTGAACTTAAGGCCTCTAGATCTGGTCATACAAGAGGAAGCCAAGGGCGCAGCCTTAAGACTAAGATCAAACGGGTTGTGGAAACAAAACATAACCACACACTCAAAAATTCTGCAGGCAAGCCTGAAGGAAGTACCACTTCTTGAGGCGCCTATGGACAGAATACCATGCCACCACGTCTTCGATAGAAGATACAATATCCAACTTACTGCAGAACGAGTTGATAGCTCTGGCATCAACGAAGTTAGGATATACACAGACGGATCCAAAACCGCACACGGTACTGGAGCGGGTGTCTTCTCGAATGACTTAAACATAAAAATATCAACAACTTTAGACAAGTTAAATACAATCTTTCAAGCAGAATGTATTGGCATCACCAAGGCGGCACAGGCGGTTGCAGCCAGAGCTGTCAGAGACCTAAATATAAAAATTGTCTCCGACAGCGCATCCGTTCTTCAAGCTTTAAAAAACAACACCATAACTTCTGTCCTGGTACTGGAATGTCACAACACTCTCCAATCCATAGCAAATGCAAATAGTGTGACTTTGCAATGGATTAAAGGACACAGCAACTCACAAGGTAATGACGCAGCTGATGAACTGGCCAAAAGAGGATCGATGGCAACAGTTTATGGACCGGAACCAATGCTGCCCATACCTCAGGCCCAGATAAAAACATGGCTGCGGGAATTAACCGAAGAAAAGCATCTAACAGAGTGGAGAAACAGTGTAGGTTGCAGGCAAACCAAGAATGCAGTTCCGGTACCATCAAAAAAGCTTGCCCGCAACCTCCTCAGATTAAATAGGGACAAAATCCGTAAAATCATTGGTATCATTACTGGCCATTGTCCCCTAAACAAGCACTTATTTACAATAGGTGTGACCGACAGCCCTCTATGCAGAGGATGCATGGAGGCGGAAGAAACGCCACAACACGTGCTTATGGAATGCATGAGTGTGGCAGATGAACGGGCACGGTTTCTTCAAGCACCTAGGACGCTCGCGAAAGCCTGCGGTAGCCTGAAAAGGCTGCAAGCCTTCTGGGAAAGTCTGGGTTGGCTGGAGTAGGTGGAAGGTATACGTACAATGGCCAAATCGAATGACTAAGTGCGGACACAGCCTAGTCAAACTAACTAACTAACTAACCACCTGAACTTAGAGAGAGCCCCAAGTTTTTTAGCTGCAGTTTTTGCTTTGGATTCGATGTACTGCCCGAAGTTGAGGTTGGACGAGAGCTCTACACCTAAGAGCTGTAGGCTGTCAGTCATAGCTACAGTAATATTCCGGAAAGTCGTAGCCAGGTGAAATGGACTGTAAGCAAGTTAATAGCCTACACATGGGCAAAAGCCTCTATCATTAAAATCAATAGTAGACTTTCATCATCATCTCAGCCAAAAGACGTCCACTGATGGACAAAGGATCTCCACAACGACCAGTGTGGGCAGACCTCCAACAAGGTGAACCGACGATCTAGTGAAGGTCGCGGGAAGCCGAAGGATGCGAACAGCACAAAACTGGTCATTGTAGTAGACTTTATTTAGGTAAAATTATTAATTTATTTGTATTGAAATGTGCCACTAACGTCACATCGGTGGGTGCTTTGCGAATACTTCACTCTACTGTGTATGTTTCATAGAACACCAATAGAAAAGATATTGAATATAAATATTATTGTGTGGGATTGATAAGCCAAATTCAAGTTTAATTGACTTTATGTCAATGTTATTCGTTTATCATTCTATTCGATTTCTATTCTACTAGCGTTATGCCACTTGTCTAGGCCCTCATGCGAAGCAAAATGTAAAAGCTTTACCAAGAGACTCCAATGATTAACGAAATCTCATGTTCGTTAACGTGATCGAATACTAAGGGCGGGTTGCACCAAAACTCCGGTTGTGAGTATCTATAGGTCGCTGGTTCATATCCGGCTCGAAGGACCATATGAAGCTAGTAGTTCTTAAGTGGAATGTAGATATCAATAAAAGTGGACTGTAAAACATTGACTGATTTATAGGATAATATAAAATTTTATAAGAATTAGCCCAACTATGAACAGTTCGTGCATGCGTGGTTGTCGTTGTGTGGAAGTCCCGCAGATCGCGGCACCCCCGTGCGCCCAGTGTTGCCATAACTAGTAACTGTTAAAGATATAACATTGACCACCATACAATAGTTTGCTAACATAAAAGTTAATAGGGTATCTAGAGATCAAATGAGATTTTACTACTTTAACATTATCATTAGCTTTACCCGCAAAATTGAGCATTAATAGTTATCGTTACAATATGCCTTCATGTTAACGATTGTTAAATAGTGTAACAATTTTTTCGCAAAACCGTTGATTTAACGATAACGTTGGATGGGGCAACTCACCCTTAATAAATTTTGCACTAGGCAACCTGAGGTCAGGCTCTAAATAAACAATTACCTCGAGCGATATAGATAAAGACTACAATATAATAATAATACAATACTTCGTCTGTCTTTGTTTTGTATTGTTATTGTGAATATCGCGTAATTTTGTAGTGTGTGCCAATAAATGTGTTTCATTTCATTTTTTTTCATTTCAATATCTAGATCATCCAGCTTTATAGAGTACCTACATACCCCTGTGTCATAAATCGTTCGTGCCGGTCTCTTTCAACAGGCTGAATACGATTAGCTATTGCTGAACCTATTGTTTAGCATTGGTCATTGAAGACGACTGAAGTTTTATAATTTTGATACCAAATTGTTATTGAGGAACTTGATGGCGCAGTGGTCAACGCGCCCGGTCTACAATTGCTAAGGATAAGTAAGCAACTTTCGTAAAGGCCGGTCATGGGTAGGTGACAAAAAAGGTATCATCTCAAGCTCCTTCGTGCCTCGGAAGGTACGTAAAGCCGTTGGTCCCGGCTGTATTAGCAGTCGTTAACAAACACTAAACCGTACTGGGCACGCGTGGTGGTTTATGGCCCTTTTTTAAATTATCTATATATTTAACGACCTCCTTGGTCGAGTGGCTTGCACACCGGTTTTCATGGTGTCGCCATCTCTGAGGTCCCGGGTTCGATCCCCGGTCGGATCAATTTAGAAATACCTGTTTTTCTAAATTGTTTCGGGTCTGGGTGTTTCCTATGTATAATAAGTATGTATTTAAGTATATTAAGTATGTTTATCCATTGTCTAGTTAACCTATATATATATATATTTTATAACTTTAGTTTTTTAAGAAAATTACATAACATTTCATTTTAAGTACTTTGTTTACAAATTAAAAAAGAGCTACTTGTAGTCTAAACTGATCATCATCATCATCATAGCCAAAAAACGTCCACTGCTGGACAAAAGCCTCCCCCAAGGATCTCCACAACGACCGGTTTTGTGCTGCTCGCATCCAACGGCTTCCCGCGACCATCTTTATTCTAAACTCAGTAAAGATTTTGAATTTTAATGAATTTTGATTTTTTTTGTGTATCTTATATGGTTTCGGACTTTCTCATATTGTCCAAGTTAAAAAAAACACGGTTTATAACATTCAATGGTTATACTGAAGTATTAAGAAATAACTTTTCCTTCTTGTCTTCTTTGGCTTTGTCTGTATAGCCTCAGGCGAGCTGTTCAGCAAGTATGAAACACGTTTTTTTCGTTTACTTACACATAATTAGGTACCTTTGAAACAACCAATTTACCAGGGGACAACGCCCTCGCATTGTAATTATTACATACACAACGCTGAGTTATGGTTTCGCGTGCTAAGATTATTAGCTAAAAGGTATTATTTATATTTTTAAACTAACCCTAATTTCCGAGAGAGAGCCGTTAATATTTGTTTATTTTTCAAATTAAAATAAACGATAAGGAACTTCGTTCCAAAACTGCGTTCACGATAATTTTTATGAAAACTAAGTTAAGTTATTAAGATAATACGCATTGTGTCATCGTGACATCCGCATCATTAACCACGACAGTATATTAACAAAAATAGAAAAAGAGATGCTATACATACATAATGTGAAATAAACTACATAAAAAATTCTAAAATTATTTTTAAATAGGGAATATGCATAGAATTTTAATTTGTCTCAAATATTTTTTTCTAGATTCTTTATTGTCTTTACATTATACTTAAAAAGAATTTTTTTTATTTAGTTATTATTTAAACCCAGAAAATATTATATAAAAAGTGAAAAATAAGGGAAGGAAATTCAAACTTACAAAACGCGTCACCATTGGTCGAAACGAAATGTGACGTCAATGGTCACGTCACGTCATTGGATTTATTGGCGTCGATATTCATACTGAACGTGTTAGTGAGAAAAATTGTTTAAAACTGTATTCCTGTGTGATTATTTGTGAATATACATTTGTAGTCAATCTAGGACGATGGCAGAAACTGGTTTTGTCAAAGCACATTCGGATAATCTACCGAAAATAGATGCATTTTATTCTTATTCTTATTCTCATTTATGATGTCAGCATATTTTGCATCCAATCTTGATTTTACGAGCGCAGAGATCAATGAAGTGAAAGCTGCAAGGTAATTATTATGTTACATGGTATGGTATATTTTAGTCCATAACAAAGATTTTTATTCATAAATGTTTATTACTTACAACAAAACATAACCTATACATAACCATTTGTCATAAAAATAGTTCCTAAACTCTTGATTTACGTCTATATTATTATAATTTACACGCAATATTATATTATTGAAGCTCACTCAAGTATGATATGTTTATATACTTTTTGTAAAAATTTGACAAATACGATATTCCGATTTACATGAACAATTTTCTTTCAGTATTTAAGTGCTTGTTTGTTTCAGATCTGAACGAGAATACTACGGTGATTCAGCAGTTGGCTATGTCCAAGTGAAGTGAGATGGAGACATGTGTAGTTAAGGCTGGGACACCTGAGCATAATGTCCGACAGAAATGCTAAGCTGTTACTTGCACTTGCAATGTAACGGAAGAAACTATTATTTCTGTTGAATGTGAAGATTGTGTTTACCAATTTCTAAAATATTACTTATTTTGATAGCATACTCTGAAAGAGTAAGCAATTTACCAGTGCTAGTCTTTGCCTTTTAATAACGGCCATTCTTTATGGTGGCATATGCCGTCTTTGACACAACAATATATGAGGAACAAGTCCTTTCTTTAACCGTAGATTACATTTTTCTCCTTTCTGTTTCATTATGTTATATCCAATATAATTAATTGTATCTTCCTTAACCTGAAATAAATTATCAAAATTTCGTAAAACCGCAATAGGAATAAGCAAGCTGTTTAGATAAATTTTTAATGAACTTTTGTAAACTAGGTTAGGTTATTAATGGAATCAGGCGTTACTTTGCGGAAAACCAATGGTACAAAAAAAAATTAAATATAAAGAATATGTAATGTTAATTCCGCTAACTTAGTTAGCGGGTAGTTATTAGTTAGCGGAATTAACACTACATATTATTTATATTACTTTTTTTTTGTAGGTTAGGTTAGTTTTAAACCGAATCTTCTACTGCTGTACATACATAAATATAGCATACTTACGTTAAAATTATCTTCACAACAAAATACAACCCTATCCATTCCATGAGAAGGGATAGGGTGATCTAACACCATTTTTTTTTGTATTTTTGCATGGCGTGAAATACGAAAAAACACTTTAATTATTGGGTGTACTAATAATAATGTTTTAGCCCTTCGGTACCATACAATACTTGTAAGAAGGTTTTTTAACTTCTTCCATGATTTGTAAACAATTAAAACTGAAAATAAGTATGAAGTAACTGAAATGCTATGATATAATGAAACAAACACGGAACACAACCAATGAATGAAATGAATGCGCAAAATGGTGGCGTTTGAACGGCTCAAATTTATTCAATGTTTTAACTTTTACTTTGAAAAATAATTTGATGATTTTCAAGCCTATTTATATTTTTTTCTATGTTATAAAGATGTAAATGATGAATTTAAGAAAAAAAAATCATGCATATTCCTGAGTGCTACATTTTTAAATTACCTATATCTACCTAGTATTTTTTCTAGTTGTGTTCAAATTGTCACTATATCATCATCAGTCGTACTGTAAGTCTCGTAAGTGTTATTCATTACCATTTTATCCATAATGATTAACAATTTACCCAATACAAGCAACTCGATAAACCGCTAAATTTATCATGTAAATCACACACAAAATACATTACGCTATGTCTTTAGAAACCCAGAAATTGGTAAGGTAAGCACGTATGCGATTTTCCTAAAGCTTTGCCGCAAAATCGTACGATAACCTATTCCACATTCGCTTTGCCGATACATTTTTGATATTTACGGTCGATTCTCAGACGGTCCCGCCGCGCCGGCATCGGCACTGCGATGCTAACAACAAAACGTTACGATGTCTAGAACATACAGCTGCAATTGTTTAAGAAACATTAGAACACGAAGCGGTTGAAAACGGTAGTTTGTGAGATTGCTTGGATGACGTCACTGGATTCTCTTCGATTTTGATTTAAACACGCCTGCACAGCAGACCACCACACACTGTCAAATTTCCTCAATAGACTTTGAACTTAATGTATCAATAGAATATGGTTGAAAATTATTAAAGAAATTTTACAGTTTTGAATAGGCTTATGTGCAGGCGTCTGTACACACAGCAACAAAAGTCGCTGAATTAATATTTTTATTTTTTTACATGTAGTTGTTGTCTTTTATATTCGGTATGATTATTAAAATAGAAAGTGTGCTATATAATATAAAGTGTGATAATAGGGCATTTCCAAATATTTTAACAGTTTAAAAGAAAGGAGGAAAGGAATGATAAAAAATGTATGTCGCAAGCAAACTCGGATTTGTCGATTACACTGTTTATCTCGGATCTTAAAAATAAAAACGCAGTCGTATGCCTTACAGTCACTTTGATGTTATATTAACATCACAATTAAATAACTTAGAAACAGTTGCCCGATGCAAATGGATTTTAGAAACGAAGTGAGTTCTGCGCGTGCGTACTCCCAACCGCTCCCGTTCAAATGAGTCCAGTCCGTTGTCGCGCCAACTGACGTTGACGTTTCGAGTACCATAGAGCATAGGCTGCACAGACCACACTCAAGTCTAGACTATACTTGTCGTTTCTACGCGATGTTAGCGCCAAGTCTCCGACATATAAATATAAGCTAATGAAAGGTAGAAAAGATGCCCTTGTTGAGTTCCTTGACGGTTCTTCTCAATACAAGATGTCCCGCCCTGTGTAGTCTTACGAACTGATGGCATAATGACATTCGTAAGAGCTAATTTAAAGCCTTAACTAAGTAAATAAATTATTTTCAATTTTGAATTTCTTGAATTTTAAACACTTTGGCGCTTTGACCAAACAAGGTCAGTGGGGTTAAAGTAGCCTTAATGTGTTCACAAAATTAATTCAGTAAATTAAATTCCAATATTCCAATTAAGATCCCGCAAGTAGGCAACTATTTACACGTTGCTACTTCACCAACTAATTTTAGTCTTTAGCTACCATTTAATACAGACCACATTCCGTAAAATTTCAATGACAATCAATATTAAATATTTATAAAATGTATAAAATACAGTGAAACAATTTAAAGAATTGATTGCGGAAGACCCAGGTTCGATTACTGGCTGGGTCGGGTAGGTGTTTAATTTTTTCACTGTATTTTATAAATTTTATAAATATTTAATTTAGCTTCAGTGCAGCAATTAGCACTTGAAAATAAAAAGGAAAATTTTCTATAGCGTTGTGTTATTAAATTTGTGGTATTTCATCTGCAAAGATGAATCTGCATAGCCATCGGTTGCAATTACCGTTGGATAGATGGCGCACTGTGCCGCTATTAGCACTCAAAAATTTAAAAAAAGCAGTGACAAAATTCAGCGCTTACGTTAGCCTTCCCGGTAGCATAGCGGTCAGTGCAGCCGCCCGGATTGCGGAAGACCTAAGTTCGATTTTCACTGTATTAAATAACTTTTATAAATATTTAATTTAGCTACAGTGCAGCAATTAGCACTAGAAAATAAAAAGTAAAAATTTACAACCAATATTATTTTTGGCGACAAAACAAGTGTCCAATACTGGTGCCATAAGCTCAGACACAAGAATTCAAATTCAAACGACAAACACACGGTAAATACAGCGAATTGTCAAACATTGTCATACCTAAATTACCCTAGTAGCTATGTTGTGTTATGGCGCAGCTTAAACTCGGCATTTGCAACAGTAGAGCCACATGACACAACAAATAGACACAGAAGGCCGGCTCCGGCCGATAGAGATTTTTTTAGGAATTTGAAAGAAAACAAAATCGTCAACTTGTTTTGATTGTCGTCAACTTATTGTAACTAAATTCGCATGGCGCCCTGGCTAACTCAAGCACACTGTGCCTATGAGAGCTCAGTTAGACTTAGATAAAGTACAAATAAGTTTAAGCAATGTAAATGTTTATTGAACAATACAGATTTGTATTATTAATTAATTTTGTATTATTATAACTGGCGTTCCCCGAGTATTAACATATGAATGCATCTGTGTGCGTGTGCCTGTATCGCTCGTTTTTGTAGAGCCGCCCTTCTGTGCCTATTTATTTTGTGGTGGTGCCGAAGCTTAATATCTATGACCTTTGTGATAGCCAGACACGACAATGTGCGCTCGCAAAACACTGAACAATATCCGGATGACTAGCAGCAACCATTGTTTAACTGCACATTCTTGTAATAAGCAAGTTTCCCATATTGATATACTTTAATCAAATGCTGACATACCTGTGTAGGTACTGTAGAGCCCCAGGGGTCTCTACTTAAAACAGGGGCGTAAGTATTAAAACATAAACCCCCGTATTAATAAACAAAGTGAAAACTCAGAGTAGTTACTCCGTGTTTTGTTCCCGTCATGTAAACTTCTTTCATAATAGAGTAAAAGAGTCAAAACACGGAGTATCTACTCCAAGCTTACATTTTGTTTATTAATAAGCCCCAAAGAGTGTTTCAGATATTATATTAATAATATAACATGAATATAATCAAGTAATAGACGTTGTCGTAGCCGCGAATGCGGAGCGAGAGAGAGCTTCTCTTGTTTCCTCTTCTCCTCGTCTTTTCAAACGTCGATTCAAAAGCAGAACGCGACGGCTGCCAGTAGGCTTGTCCAACCAAGCAGTCCCAATCACTACAGTACCTGCACATATATAAATTAGTTGGCGTTAACCCCCGTTATAAACTGGAACGCATAAGTTTGAATGTTGATATATTTTGTCAAAACCTTAATAAATATAAGAATAATGTAGAACAACATTTTGTCATGAAAAGGGAGTTCGGAGGCTCCAATGCAAGCACACAATGTTTAGAGAACAATGTACTACTTAGCAGTAATTCAAGGCTTAAGGGAGACCCAATTAAACTTGTCATAAAAGGTACACCTCTGCCAAATATAGAGGAAGCTTCTTGACGATGTGTTTATGATCTCAAAGGATAAACAATAACCTTTTCAAATGAAAATAAATTAAGTATGATTGGTTAGTCGAGATTTTTTTTTATAATCATCATCATCATCATTAGCCTATACTATAGCCCACTGCTGGACATAGGTCTCTCTAAGTACACGCCGGTGCCGCTGAGCACGATCCGCGGCTACTCTCATCCAGCTCTTGCCAGCCACCATGCGGAAATAGTCGCTCCACCTAGTCTGAGGGCGTCCGTCCTTTTTTTATACTTTACGGGAAAGCGGCTTTAAAATTCCTTCTATGACAAAAATAGTTTCTTCAATGGTACGTTTAATAAAACTTGATGATATTCATTTGATATAATTTGTGAATATAATTATAGTAATTGTTTAAGTGTAGTCTCAGAAGAATAGTTATTGTACTGAGATTAGTAGACCTATGTATACATGCTATTATAAATATGCTTTACATGGGACCTATGTAGGTATTTCTATTTTGTAACATCTTAAATGTCGAACTGCAAATCAATAATTATCTTGTCTGTAGTATCGAATTCCAAGTACCGTGCTACGTCAGTCATCATCATCATCAGCTCATTTTTGTCCCCAATGCTGGGGCACGAGCCTTCCCTACGGATGGATGGGAGAACGAGCCATAAACCACCACGCGGGCCCAGTGCGGATTGGTGGTTGTTAACGACTGCTAATGCAGCCGGGACCAACGGCTTTAAATGCCTTCTGAAGCACGGAGGACGTTATACCTCTATCTTATACCTCTTGGACTCTCCAACTCATTACCTCTCACTACTTTTGACTCAAAAAATTGTTACGTCGATTGACACGAGGCTAGAGCCTCTCTTAGCATTTGTTCAAATGTAATTTGCACGAAGTGCCAATGAACAATCGACTTTGGAATTATCAGTGAACAATGCCTATTGCCTTGATCACGCGAACTATAAACTAGTTGAAACAATGTCACCCACTTCCAACAACAAACGATGCCACATAAACGCAACAAGCTGCGGCAGCTAGCAATACCGCATACCACTAAAGATTTGCAACCATTCAGAGATGCCACTGGAAAACCATTTTGTTTTGTAACGGGAACGGGCAAACACTATGACAGAGATAAAGTTAAGTACCTTAAGTTGTTGTAAGACCATCTGATCTAAGACACATACACACACCAGCTCATATTATGTCCCCACTACTGGGGCACAAGTCTTCCCTATGGATTGATAGGGAGAACGGGCTATTAACGGGCCTTAAATAAACCACCACGCGCGGGCCCAGTGCGGATTCGAATGCTATTCCAGCCGGGACCGACGGTTTTACGTGCACGAAGCACGATGGTCATAGAAGTTCCAAATTATATTCTTCGATGGTTCGGTTACGCGATTACGCCTTGTTTTGAAACAAGCCTTAAGCCAATAGTTACTGTATTTATTTATTTATTTTATTTATTCGTCAATTACGAAGGCTGCGGCCGTAGGATTTAAAAAAAACCAATTTTTTTTATACTAATTTAATTTCGATATAAGAAATTACAAAGAATATTTAATTAACTAAAATTAGATGACAATCGTTCGATGTATGAATAGAGAGTGATGTCATTCCGGCCGCGGTTGCGATGCGCCGCACGGAGTCACGTTGTGTGCTGTCAGCACCTCGTGGCTGTAGCTAGGCCATGCGATGTTGAAATAGGTGTTTTGGCGTAAACTGCAACGTTGGCGGAACGCACGTAGAGTAGGCACGTAACACCTCCCTCCTGAAGATCAGCGCTTATTTGACAGATTTTCTTGAGAATAACGCTGATAAATTTGGTTCAGTCGGATGCTGGTGGTTCTTTCTGTCTTCCTTTATTTCAGCATAGATTCCTGTTTCCGGCTCTGTTGCTGGGGTAAGTATGTTTGCAGTCCTTTTCTTTATGTAGTAGTGTAGGTAACTTATATTATATATTTACATTATGTTTAACTTATTTTAACTTATCCTATATTTATTTACAACACACACATTACATATATATAGTATATATAACAATACTTAATTTATACTTAAAAGCTATTTGCAATTATATAAATTAACTATAAAGCACTTACACAATCATACAACAAGCAACATAAATATCATCACCCGAACAATTACTCGGATGACATGATGCGCCCGCTAGTGACAGTGCTAAGGAAACGCACAATATTGCAAGCCGTCCGACCGGTTTCGCAATACGTCGCAGGCGCCCGCCGGCGACCGCGGCCGAGCACCCCAGTCGAGACCCTTACACCGCGCGGAGCCCGTGTTTCTCGACGCACGCCCGCTGCTATCGCTTGCCTTGTTTGTACGCTTAAATACGCATATATTAAGTAATTTGTGTTATCGCTGTAGTGCCGTAGTTTGTGCTTTCGCTTGTTTTGTGCTACCTATCTTTCTTCTGTATTTCCTTCTGTTTTGACTGTTGTATTTTATGTGCTTTGTGTGTGTTGGACATTACACCTTTATGTAAGTAGCTGAACTTTTTATTTGGAGTTAACACCACACACCCAACACTCATAACTGGTGACCCCGATCTGTACACCTCAAGAAGATGGCTAGCGACAGCGATGATTCAGCAAAAACCACCATACGCGAAAGCTCCGCGAGTCACGTACGCCAAGACAGTGGTTCCCAAGTGCGCGGCTCCATTGCTCCGTCATCCGACATTTATCGAGTCGGCGTTCGAGTTGCACCTTTTTGGCCTGACAAACCTGCCATATGGTTCGCACAATTGGAAGGTCAATTTGCGATATCGAACATCACAGCGGATACGACCAAATTTTATTACGTCATTTCACAACTCGACAACCAGTATGCAACCGAAGTGGAAGATATAATTGTCTCACCTCCAGACACAAATAAGTACCAAAAGCTCAAAAGCGAGCTCATAAAGAGACTCTCTGCTTCTAAGGAGAAGAAGGTGAAACAACTCCTTATGCATGAGGAACTTGGTGATCGAAAACCGTCCCAGTTCCTCCGTCACCTGCAAAACTTGGCAGGCCCCGGTGTTCCTGAGGACTTCGTGAAAACAATCTGGTCCAGCCGTCTGCCACACAACATGCAGCAGATTATAGCTTCCCAGACTTCATCTTCAATTGAGACCTTGGCTGATCTTGCAGATAGGATCCAGGATATAGCTCCTCCAGCTCCAACAGTAGCGTCAACTTCTGCTCTGAGACCATCCGTTTCTGCCATGGAAGATATGGCCCGACAGATCGCTGAGCTTACCCGCCAGGTACAAGCCCTGACAGCGGACCGATCCAGATCCCGAAACCGATCCAGTCATCGTAACCGAGGCCGATCATCATCATTTTCCCGCAGATCTGATTCCCGCTACAGAAAACACCCGTTTTGTTGGTATCACGCCAAATTCGGGAGTAAGGCCAACAAGTGCATCAGCCCTTGCGATTTTAAATCGGAAAACACCAAGGGCGGTCGATAATGGCGGCTGACGATTGCCCGAATAAAACTGGTCGCCTGTTCGTGACCGACCGTAGGTCAAAGTTCCAGTTTCTGGTGGACACAGGGAGCGATCTTTGTGTCATCCCAAGATCTACGTTTCGTGAGCGTCGCGCAAAGACGAGTTACCAGTTGTGTGCTGCCAATGGTTCCACTATAGACACTTACGGTACTGTGCAATTAAATTTAAACCTTGGACTTCGTCGTGACTTTGTATGGCAGTTTATTATAGCCGACGTTACCAAGGCCATTATAGGCGTAGATTTTTTGTCATTTTTTGATTTAGTGGTTGATATTAGAAACCAACGCTTGATTGACAATAAAACCAATGTGTCCACTGTAGCTTCCATTTTCTTTTCAGACAGCCTAATTTCAAGTGTAAAGGTCTTGACTGGCGTCGGCAAATATCACAGTATTCTCGGTGAGTTTCCCGAAATCACTCGACCAGCGGGCACACCACGTCACGTAACTCACAACACCAAACACTATATTCGCACTACACCAGGCCCCCCAGTTTCATGTCCCCCTCGCAGGTTAGCCCCAGATAAACTAAAAATAGCTAAGTTAGAATTCGAAGCCATGTTAGCTAACGGTACCGCACGTCCATCTGACAGTCCATGGGCGTCGCCTCTTCATCTTGCACTTAAAAAAGATAACAGTTGGCGTCCATGCGGCGACTATAGACTACTCAATTCCAGAACCATTCCCGACAAATATCCTATACGCCACATCCACGATTTCGCCCAAAGCCTATCTGGCTGTAACATCTTCTCCACCGTGGACCTTATTAAGGCGTACAATCAAATACCAGTAACAAAAGAGGATATTCCAAAGACCGCTATCACAACACCCTTCGGATTATATGAATTTCCGTTTATGACTTTCGGTTTAAGGAACGCTGGTCAAACTTTTCAGCGATTTGCTGACGAAATGACTCGTGGCCTCGATTTCTGTTACCCATATCTCGACGACTACTTGATCTTCTCCAGCTCAGAGGCAGACCACGAGGATCACTTGCGTCAGCTATTTACCAGAATGAAGAAATATGGCGTTCTCATCAACACCGCCAAGTGCGTGTTTGGTCAGCCTGAGGTTTCATTTCTCGGCTATACCATTTCTCATTCTGGTGCTAAGCCGTTGGAAAGTAAAGTTCGAGCCATACAAGATTTTCCAGTGCCAAAAACAGTCAAACAGCTTCGGAGATTCTTGGGCATGATCAATTTTTACCGGCGATTTTTGCCTAATGCCGCCCAAGTTCAAGCTCCATTAAACGATTTGTTGACCGGTTCCGTCAAAGGTTCACAGCCTGTAGAAATAAGCGGAAATTCACTACACGCTTTTGAGGAATGCAAGAAAAGTCTTTGCGATGCAGCTTTGTTAGCACACCCCGATCCTCAAGCTATCTTAGCTTTAACTACCGACGCTTCAGATCTTGCCATTGGTGCAGTCTTGCAACAACATAAAGATGGTTATTGGCAACCTTTAGCATTTTTCTCTCGCAAGTTGAGCCCATCACAGCAGAAGTACTCTCCTTATGATCGCGAGCTCCTTGCTATATACGAAAGTATTAAGTACTTCCGATTCATGCTAGAGGCCAAACACTTTCTAACTGATTTCAAAAACTGATTTCAAAACAGCTCTCACCGCGTACTATGCTTACGCATATTCGGTAATGTCCTACGGCATAATTCTCTGGGGAAATTCAAGTGACGTTGACAAAGTTTTTATATTACAAAAAAAATGTATACGAATACTAACTAACATAGACCAGTTAGAATCATGTAAAACTTACTTCATTAAATATAGAATCCTAACAATTACATCAATTTACATTCTCGAGTCAAGCAAATTTGTTAAAAAACATCCGAAACTATATTCCCCAATAAAAAATATTAGAAGAAATGATAGATACCTAAACAAACTTAAAATACCATTTTCCAAATTAAAATTAGTCTCGTCTAGCCCCCCCACAATGTTGATCAAAATATATAACCACCTTCCCAATTACATAAAAAACGCAGATAATCCTAAGTATTTCGTCAATTTATTAAAAATCTTTCTTTTGGAAAAATGTTACTATAACCTGTCAGACTTTTTTAATGATTCATTTAATAACTAACAAAGAATTCATAATTAATTATAATTACTTAAATAATATTTCGATGTCTCTATTAATTATAAATTATAAATGTTCGTAAATTCTAATGATAAATATAGATTGTATTGTACTGTACTGCTATTGTTATTATTGTAATGCATGCTGGTCAAAATGGCGTTATTTATATTATTAATGAATGACCTAGATTCTAAAAATAGTTAGCCCTCTTATTTGCTGTGCCCTAGCAGGGCGTCACATGTATACCTTTGCTTATGTTTTTAACACCTCGTCTAATGTAATGTGATATGCAATAAATAAATAAATAAATAAATAAATAAATACACTTTACCATATTTACTGACCACAAACCGTTGTGTTATGCATTCCATCAACGGAAAAGTAACTGTTCCCCACGTCAGTATCGGCACTTGGACTTTATATCTCAGTTCACGACCGACATAAAACACATAGCCGGGAAAGACAATGTCGTCGCCGACACACTTTCCCGTGTCGATGAACTGCAGATCCCAGTCGACTTAGAAGCCCTAGCTAAATCCCAAACCTCAGACCCGGAGTTACAAGTCATCCTACAAGGCGAAACTTCTCTTCGTTTGGAGAAAATGCATTTACCTGACAGTCCCACACTTCTATATTGTGATGTTAGTACTGCAACTCCCAGGCCTTATGTAACCAAACAGTTTCGCAAACAAATTTTTGACAATTTGCATTGTTTTAGTCACCCTGGCGCTAACGCTAGCTCTAAACTGGTCGCTCAACGATACGTTTGGCCTTTGATGAGAAGAGACTGTCGCGATTGGTCTAAAGCATGTTTGGCTTGTCAGCGCGCTAAAGTAAATCGACATGTATCCTCACCTTTGGGTACACTAGATTTACCGAAGGAGCGCTTCAAATATGTTCATATAGACCTCATCGGCCCCTTGCCTCCATCTGCTGGTTATCGGTACTGTTTGACAGCAGTCGATCGCTTCACGCGATGGCCTGAAGTTGTCCCTCTTACCGAAATTACCGCAGAGGCCGTAGCTAAAGCCTTCGTTACAGGCTGGGTTTCACGATTCGGTTGCCCTCAAGATATAGTTACCGATCGCGGTAAGCAATTTGAGTCAGCCCTATTCCAATCCCTAGCTAAGCTCATCGGCTTCAGACATCGAAAAACAACGTCGTACCACCCTCAGTGCAATGGCCTAGTCGAACGCTTTCATCGACAACTGAAAACAGCCATCACTTGTCACAACAGCCCAAATTGGACAGAGACATTACCGTTAGTCTTGCTCGGTATTCGTAACGCAGTTAAAGAGGACCTGCGAGCAACCTCTTCCGAATTATTATATGGAGAGGGTTTGCGAATGCCAGGCGAATTTTTTGGTCACAAAACTGACTGTCACACCACGGATGTTAGAGATTTCATCGCGCGTTTACATTCGTTCGCCGAAAATTTACAGCCCGTACCAACTTCACACCATACTAAAAATAAAGTATTTGTGTACAAAGATCTCAGTACATCATCTCACGTATTCGTTAGAGATGACACTTTACGAGGTACATTTCAGAACGCGTATAATGGACCGTTCGAAGTTCTGAATAGGGGCAACAAAACATTCAAAATCCGTGTTAAAGGCAAAGATGTCATAGTCTCCATAGATCGGTTAAAACCGGCCTATACATTATCTGACAAAATTCACCCTACAAATGAGGATATTATTATGGAACCTAAAACTATCACTCCTAGTTTAGTTACTACGCGTTCAGGGAGACGGGTTAAATTCCCGGACTATTATCGCCCGTAGACTCGGTCTCTGGAGGGGAGTGATGTAGGTAACTTATATTATATATTTACATTATGTTTAACTTATTTTAACTTATCCTATATTTATTTACAACACACACATTACATATATATAGTATATATAACAATACTTAATTTATACTTAAAAGCTATTTGCAATTATATAAATTAACTATAAAGCACTTACACAATCATACAACAAGCAACATAAATATCATCACCCGAACAATTATTCGGATGACATGATGCGCCCGCTAGTGACAGTGCTAAGGAAACGCACAATATTGCAAGCCGTCCGACCGGTTTCGCAATACGTCGCAGGCGCCCGCCGGCGACCGCGGCCGAGCACCCCAGTCGAGACCCTTACACCGCGCGGAGCCCGTGTTTCTCGACGCACGCCCGCTGCTATCGCTTGCCTTGTTTGTACGCTTAAATACGCATATATTAAGTAATTTGTGTTATCGCTGTAGTGCCGTAGTTTGTGCTTTCGCTTGTTTTGTGCTACCTATCTTTCTTCTGTATTTCCTTCTGTTTTGACTGTTGTATTTTATGTGCTTTGTGTGTGTTGGACATTACACCTTTATGTAAGTAGCTGAACTTTTTATTTGGAGTTAACACCACACACCCAACACTCATAGTAGTATAGTGTTAGGCCGATGCTAAGTGCAAGTGCACTTAACAAGATAGCATATACCGGTATAGTGGTGTGGTATATGACGTCATTTCCAGGTTTGTTAATTGTTATGGGCCTTTCGAGTGATATCTCGGTATTACTCGCGCGAAGATTCTGGAGATCTATCGAGTTAAGCTTGATCGTCCTCGTCTTTGTTTCCTTCGTTTCCAGGCTGGCGTAAGGTAGATTCATGATTTTCAGGACTTGGCCTTTGATGCGGTCGTCGATATTGGTGATGGTGAACTCCGTGGTCTGTAGAGTACATCCTTTAGGGATGGTGACCAGGTAGCTCCCTTGCATTACGTCGTACTGATTTTCTGTGCAGGATAGTCGTACTTTAGTTGAAGAGGGTAGGCTGATTATATAGTTCCTGTCGTCCAGTTGTTCCAGGGCTCCGGTTTCCATTATTACTTTGGTAGGTTGGCAGGATTGGCTTAGCTGTTGGGTGACGATTAGGTGGTGTAGGCAGTCAGGTTGATCGATGTATCGATGGTTTAGTTTGTCTTCGCAGAGATACCAGAGGCTGTACTTCGGACATTCTGTCTCTATATACATAAAATCTTTGTCATGAATTGCCAGGTAGGGATGAGACGGGATAAGTACATTGCCATTTTTATTGGGGACAGGAGATAATTTATAGAATATATATGTTTTAGGGATGACAATCGGGACTTTAAATACTAATACCAGATTTTTATTACTGTAATAATAACCTAATCTAACTACATCTAGATATTCCCTGAAACTAATATCTAATATCTGATCTTTATCGTATACTTCAGACAAACGTTTCATCATATCCCTAAATGTATCTAATTTAAGCATGGAATGGTGAGTGCTCTTGGCTCGTATAAAACCTAACAAATTTTCTAAACTTATTAATATATCTGATATACTTTCTATATTGTCGCCTAAAATTATAAGAAATTGAGCAAGATGTGCATATTTAACTAATTCCATCTCTCGCTCAGCATCACTTTTCATTACATCATTAACCAAAGTTTCTATCTTATTCTGATTTTCTACTAGCTTATTTATAATATTAGTATTTTGTGTAGCCCATTGCTTGTTTAAACTGATATGACTATTTATTTCGTTGGCTAATTTATTTTCATTTTCTTGAAGAGTTCTAATCGCGTTATCGTAGTGAATAGCATCGGTGTAATCGAGGTTTCCTGAAATACTTTTTACAATTGAACCTAATCCATTAATGAGACCTCTCTTAACACGACCGGGCTCAAACGTAAGGAGCTGTTCAGAAATTTTATCAATTTTGGACTTTAAGTATTCAATATGTGGTTCATAAAGATATTTTGTTTTATTATGTAATTCCGGGCCGAAAGTAACTAATTGGCTTCTAACAGTTTCCACACTACTCTTTATGCCTTCTAAATCAATCATCTGATGAAATGAGTGATAGTGAGAAGTTATCTTAGTCGACCCTAACTTAAACGGCACGATCCCAGGTCCATCTTGGAGGCTAGTTAACGTTATCTCCTCCGCTCCCGCCAGGTTCAGGGTTAGAAGAAGGGTTCTGTAGCAAGCGTGAGCTATTAGGTATTCGCTTTAAACGCGATTTAGCTACGGGACCACGTTTACGTTTAGTATAAATATGTATTGGCAAATCCGCTAGGACCGTATCGCTAGTATACCGGGGAGCTGTTTTCTGTCTATTTGCTAAGGGATTGCGAATAAAGACTTGCTGATTTGGGGAATATTCCGCTTCCGGCTCGCGGTCTCTATTAGCGTTTTCAATAAGTACTGTACGTTTATGTAGTGATGATTCATTGAGTAAGTCGTAGACTTTCAGCATTCTATTGCGATGGTCCTGAACATATTGTTGTAGAGAATTTTCAGATAAATTGATGTCTAAAGGATCTCTAGGATCTAGATGTCCTGTTATAATGTCTATAGGTCTACATTTAGTAAAGCTGTGGATGGAGCTATTGTAGGCTAAGATTGCGTAAGGCATTATATTCACAGAAGGTTCTCCTCTACGCTCTAATTTTAAAATTCGTATGTGTTCTAATAAGGTCGAATGCAGCCTCTCCACCATACCGTTTTCATTGGGCGCATATGCTAATGTTTTATGATGTTGGATCTTATGAAGTCTTACGAACTCTAGAAACAATTGATTGTTAAATTCGGGCCCTCTGTCTGTTACTACAGTCATAGGGACACCATGGTGAGTACTAAACAATAAAAGGGCTTGAACTACACTGATAGCTGTCGCGTCCCGAAGGTAATACGCTTGGGCGTATTTCGAGAAGGCATCTATAATAGTAAGATATTTCTGATTTTCGACACTAAAAAGATCTAAGTGAACTATTTCGAATGGCTTCGCCGGAGGAGGTACTAAATTAAACTTTTGTTTTATGGGGTTTCTATCATATTTCGTTTGACCACATATGGCGCACTCATTGATGTATTTAATAATTGATTCCTTCATACGTGGCCAAAAATATTTATTGGATAACGACAAGTAGCATTCATTGATACCACGGTGGTTTGTTTTACCCTCATGGTAACCGCGGATGACTTCTTGTTGTTTGAAATAGTCTTTAATGTTAGTTAGTTCTATTTTTGTAAGAACAAGGTTCATAGCTGAACTTTTAAAATGGTTTTGAATCACAGGAATGATGGAGTACAGTTCCAGGTAAGGGTTGATCAAGATTCCCGTTTTAACTTTAGGGTTAACAAATTCCTTTACGGCGTTTACCACGTCCTCTTCTAGGTTAGATTTTGATATTTGGATGCTGGTACGAGTGTGACTATCAAAAGGTTTAGACACTGTGGACCGACCTTTAATATCTCCTACAACGGTAAAGACAATTTGCTTGTGAAACTTATTTAGAGGTTCGTCTGAGATGGGTACCTCTAATATAGGATTCTCAGCATCTGTATGGGCTGTAAAGGTGCGAGATTCATCTGCTAACGAAGGTGAAGTTTCAGACGGGTTTACAGCGACGGAGCAAGTCTCCTCGTTGTTAAGCTCGATGCGAGATAGTGCGTCAGCGTTAGTGTTGTACTTTCCTTGCTTGTATGTTACAGTAAAGTCGTATTCGCTCAGCTTGAGACGCCAACGAGTTAGACGTGAGTTAGGTTCTTTAAACGACATAACCCATTGCAAAGGTCTATGATCTGTTAAGATCTTGAACTTTCGCCCAAAGAGGTAAGGACGAAAATACTTAGTGGCCCAGACTATAGCTAAAAGCTCCTTTTCGATTGTGCTATAGTTGATCTCACTAGTATTTAACGTTCTCGAGGCATATGCAATCGGTTTGTCAGCTCCTATGGGACCTTGAGAAAGCACAGCACCAATGGCTAAATTACTCGCGTCTGTGGTAAGAATGAAGTCCTTTGTAAAATCAGGATACTGAAGGATAGGGTCGTTAACGAGAAGGGTCTTACATTTCTCGAAGCATTCTATATAGCTATTATTGTCTAAGTTAATCTTTGATCCTTTTTTAAGGCACTGTGTCATAGGCTTCGTTATACGGGCGAAATCTGGGATAAACTTTCTATAATAACCTAGAAGTCCCAGAAATCGTTTTATTTCCGTTGAGGTTTTTGGTAATGGGTAATTCTGGATTGCCGATATCTTGTCTGGATTTGGCTTAATACCGTCTTTGCTGATGATGTGCCCAAGATAAGCGGTTTCCAATTTCAAGAACTCAGACTTGTCCATCTGAATTTTGAAATTGGACTCGCGAAGTCTTTGGAAGACCTTTTGAAGGTTGACCATGTGCTCCTGTAATGAGGTACTGAATACAATGATGTCATCCAAGTACACGAGGCAGATAGTGTTTTGAAGGTCTCTAAGCACATTGTCTATCACTCGCTGGAATGTGGACGGACTGTTCTTTAAGCCCATGGGCATTCTCAGGAATTCAAAATGCCCATGCTCTACGTTAAATGCAGTCTTGGGGACATCCTCAGGTCTCATTTCTACTTGGTAAAAGCCACTGGCCAGGTCAAGGGTTGTAAAATAGTGACAATTACCCAACTTGTCCAAAACATCAGCTATATTTGGTATCGGGTACTTGTCATCCAAGGTTTTCTCATTTACCTTACGAAAATCTATAACAATGCGCCACTTCACCTTGCCTGAGGCGTCCGCCTTTTTGGGCACAACCCAAATAGGGGAACTCCAGGCCGATGAAGAGGGTTGGATTATCCCTTGCTCCAACATTTTATTAATTTGATCCTGAACTTCCTGTCTATGTATAAAGGGATAGCGGTAGCTTTTGGTGTAGACGGGAATCTCATCCGTAGTTTTAATGGAATGTTTTATCTTATTTGTGAAGGTTAGGGATTCATCATCCAGGTAAAATACAGGTAAAATTCTTCATTAAGATGGTTAGTACGTAATTTAGAGAGAACTTCCCTAACGCGACTGGGTAGTTGTTCAGATTGGGCGCTTTCTACATAAGGCTCTGCTTGAACGGGACGGTCCATCGAAAAAATAACATCATTACGAGTGTGATTATGAATTTCTATAATACCGCGATTGTTTTTTACATTTGTTAAACATTCCGCTATAAGACAATTACATATTGATTGCTCAGCAATGACGGCATCCCCGTCATGGCTATTAATCGGCACCCTTACTAACTTGGAGGATCCCGCGGGTATCATATCCTCATACAGGTTCGCATTCCGGGAATCGTAAACTCTAATATCATTTGTAGCATATTTAGTCGTAAAGATCTTATTTTTAAAATCGATAGTGGCCTCCCATCTATCTAACAAATCCGAACCGATCAGGCCGTCGAAATATTCATGGAACTTATATATAAAAAACGTAACATTATTATTATCCTTAAACTCTACGAAACATGGTATATTAATAGAATAATCACTACGAGTTACAGCATGCATATTACAAACTTCAAAAGGGTTAAAATCTAGCGGTATATCTCTGAAATGCCTTTCCACAGCTTCCGGACTAAGAAAGGATTGGTTTGCTCCTGTATCTATAAGTAGTTTAAGTGGCGGATTTTTTATCTCGATATTCGGCAACTGACGTTGCGTTTGTAGATTAACTTCTATTTTGGCTTGTCTGATCTGGACGCCATCTGAAAATTTTGATTATTATCGCTGGTAGGAGCAGTTGGATGCTGAGACTGCTCATCATTACAATTATCCAGTGATAACTGAGGATGCTGGTCGTAAAATTGTGGATCATCATCAGCGTAGTAATATTCAGAATAATCATTTGGTTCAGTAGCAACATAGTAATCGGAATAATAATCTTCAAACGGAGCGTCATAGGTAGCACAATCATTAAAATTCATCTCCCTCGTCTTAAAATAATTGCTGGGAGGCGGGTTGCCCGACTTAGTCCAAACGTGAGCGTTGTGACCAAAAGGGTTTGGGCGGAACGGCTTAGACACAAAATGGCTAACACCGCTCATAGGCCGAGGCTGTGACTGTGAAGCGTTATAATGTAGAGCGTTATTGCGTTGTGGAACCCTAAATGCGTTATTTGGATTATAGTTAGGCGCCGGAGCACGGAACATCTGTTGAGTACGAGATGGCCCCGCTTGCTGTAACTGACCGAAATTCTGCCTAAATTGAGGAGGAGCTGATGGCTTAAACTGATGGGATGCTGCAGGCATATTATAATATTGGTACTTCGATGGACCCGGCATATTGTAATTAAAGGGCTTCGGTTGCGGCATGTTAAAATTGAAGTTTGGTTGTAATTTAGGATAACTAATGGGTGCCTGAATTTGCCACTTTTTATCTGGCAACTGATCGTTGCGTTGCTGTAGGTACATAGTGTTAAGCTCGCCTTGAACAAATTCAAGCGCCTTTTCAATGGTTTCAGGGCGCATGCATCGAATACGACACCCTAAGGGGTCTTTTAGACCGCGTAAGTATGCTTGCAGTGTTAATTTCTTATAGAAGTCCCTTTTCGCTACGACCGTTGAGTCTATAGACTCGTGCAACGATACGTATGTCATAATAGTAGCAAAAAGATTTTGGCATCTTTCATAAAATTCCTGTGGCGATCCAGGCCCTTGCGTTAATAGAGCCAAGTCATTGTAAAGAGCAGTTTCATCGCGTTGGTCTGAAAAGTTATTAATTAACGCGGTGCGAATGCCACTCCAGTCAGAAGGACTGCCGTTAGTGTTTAAGAGTCTGGCGGCAGGACCTACCACTTTATTAAGGATTCCATTAAGAAGCGCGAGCCTCGCTAGTTGACTACAAGCGGCGTCGTTATCTATAAATTCAGCAACTAATTGGTCACACAGTTTAATAAACCGCGTGAGAACATTTGGGTTTCCGTCGAATTCGGGGACTAAACGTAATGTCTTGAAAATGTGCTCTAAATCAGCCATCTTAGCCTCCTCAAAGCTATCTAAACTATTGCTACTAAAACTTAAATCTCTGTTAGAATCGTGACGAGATAATCTACTACAACTACTTAATCTAGAGATCCCGGATTGCCTAGGATGGGTAATCTTGGATAAATTTAAGGAACTTAAAGTGTAGGAAAAGCAAGACACTAAAAGATTTTAATGTACTTACATGAGCAGCATCTTTTGGCCTCTTCTAAGGTATCGATTTTCGGATACTCCTGGCAGCAGCTCGACGTGTAGATTCGGATACTCTGTCGGTGGAGCTGGAAAGCCCCCGGGCTTACGCGAACGCGGATATTGGTTTATTACGAAAACGCGATTCGCGAACCGGCCCGCGAGTATCCTACCGACTGCGCCAATTACGAAGGCTGCGGCCGTAGGATTTAAAAAAAAACAATTTTTTTTATACTAATTTAATTTCGATATAAGAAATTACAAAGAATATTTAATTAACTAAAATTAGATGACAATCGTTCGATGTATGAATAGAGAGTGATGTCATTCCGGCCGCGGTTGCGATGCGCCGCACGGAGTCACGTTGTGCGCTGTCAGCACCTCGTGGCTGTAGCTAGGCCATGCGATGTTGAAATAGGTGTTTTGGCGTAAACTGCAACGTTGGCGGAACGCACGTAGAGTAGGCACGTAACACGTCTTCGGAAGACCAACAGCACGCGAAACATACATACATTCAGATATAGGTAACAGATGGCCAATAACAGGTCTCCACGTTTAAAAATAGATTTATTAACAAGGTTTTTGTGGACAATACTGATTTTAAAGTGGTGTTTTCGAAATTATGATCGAGTCAAAATTATATTAATCTAACTAATCGTATATTTGAGCAAGCAAATTCAAGACAAAGACATGAGTTTATCTATATCAACATTTCAGATTCGTAAATCTATATTATTAATACGTGAAGCAAAAACTTTGTACCCCTTTTTACGAAAATTGCGCGGACGGAGGAGTATGAAATTTCGAACACTTATAGTTTATACAGAGAAGGAGTACAGAGTGTTAATATATTTTTTAAATTATGCATAAAAAACACATTAAATCAAGAAAACAAACATTACACACTATCATGTATTTGACACACACGCATTATATACTCTTTCCAAAAATTTCAAAAATGGATAGGAGCGACCGAAATCTGTCAATGCCAATCCAAACTCACTTTCTATCTTTTTTATTTTTCATTGCTTAGGATACAATCCGTGCAGCCTTTGTAAAATTACGGTCGAATTTCGACCACTGGGCGACCACTAGTCATAATAAAGTCTTAAAATATTCGACGAAAGTTGATGTATTTTTTCAGTGTGTCACCTTAAAGCGCATAGATACGCAAAATTAGCCTAACTCCGTTAAATGGTCATTCTCCTTTGACAATTTATGGTAGTCTAATGTGCTGGCGTAATAATGAATTTAATGATTTCTGAAATTATTGTTATGCGCTGGCATAACAATAATTTCAGAAATCATTAAATTCTATTAACATATGAACAGATTTGATGATTTGAAACATTAAACAAAAGCACAGTTTTCGAATACACAAAATATTCAACAAAATTAATGATACCTACAGCAGTTTCAACTATTCATTGCGGTAATCTTGTCTAATTAATCATTGCTGTGAACCGTTTAGACACCTTTCATAGCGACTGAGGCTACAGTGAACAACAAAACTCGCCAAATGGAAAGCAATGACAATCGCAACCAGATATAGTTTTTTTTCTTTTTGTTTTGTAAGTTTTTCTTTGTGATGTCATTATTTTGTAGGTATATTATAAATATTTATGTAAGTTTATTTTAGTAAGTACAAAAAGTACACATTAATTTAAATAGGAATAGAAATAGTCTTTATTGGGTACAATACATTACACATATAAAATAATTAATAAGTAAATATACAATAATAATTGTATAATTCTACCTCTATTTATAATGTTTCCTTTTGCGGGCCGGCTGAAGGATATTTCAGAACTGAAACAGGCAGCGCCCTTGTGCAACATTCATCTGTAACACTTATTTTGCAACCCTTTTATGTGTGTACTAACTTGTAAAATAAATAAAAATAAAATGAAAAAGAAATCGCATTCTTATTTACTAATATTTAATATAAAATACCTCTAGGGTATTAAGAAGTAAGTTCCATATCGTTCGTTCCGTTGTACAGTTAGTACATTCGTAATCAACTTCATAATTTCATAGTCGCTTGTCAACTTCAGTTGAGTTTAGCCATAATAGCTTTACTTGAAAGTAAAGCTAATATGGCTAAAGAAGTGGACAGTGACTGTAGTGTTCGCTTAGTTGACCACGAACACCGTACACGCAGAAGTTGTGTAGAAAATATTGTTGGGCTGGCACGTGGTTCACGATGACAGGCCCGGTTAAGTTAGGTAAGCAATGTGTAGTTACCAGGATGTAGATGTAGCTTAGTTGACCGCAGACACCACTCTTGTTACTGTTGTTGCTGGCGCGTAGTTGCCGATGACAAGCACGGTTGAAGTTAGTTGTAGTTAGTTATGGAGATAAGACGAGAGAAAAATACGTTTGTCACTATAGATTTGTCCCACTCTAGTTTGAGTTATGTTACAAGTTAAATAGCGACGGTTCTTTCCTCGATGATAGTTGACGTTGATCTCATCGAATGAAAGTATTATAGTTAAAAGGTAAACTGAACAGCTTTCGCTGTTGACTATACGTACATTTTAGTTGTGTATATTTTCACTTCTAGGTACTTCCTTCCAGTTTACAAACGTATTATCTTAATAGCCATCCTTTCAAAGTAATGATATTTAATAGAAAAAAAAACTAAATTAACACAACAAAAAAACTTAACAGAACTGCAAATAATTTAGTTTTTCAAATAATTTAGTCCGTAAGTGACAAGTGTCATATGTTTTATTTGAAATGTCGTCGTCCATATTTATTTGATGCCGCGCGGCCATACTAATTTTGTATAAGGAATTTAAGGTGCTTAATAAAAAAATATTATTTAAATAACCACTTGATGAATCAAAAATGTAGTCTAGCAATTTGTAGTTTATCCTTTGATGATTGTTTAGACAAAATCAGAGGTACAATAATTTAGATAAACTATAAGAAATCTAATAAACGCCGCCACTCGTTTTCATGATCTTTGCCCAACTTTAAATGATATTGTAGAAAAAACTATAGCGTGTTATGAATTTATGGTTCTGACAAATTGTAAACACGTTCCCTATGATACTAAATATATATTTTGTTCATTTAATACGATAGTATTTTCAATTATATTTACTTAACCGTAACTGCATTTTTGGTCGGCCCGCCCTTAAGAGTTTTCAACGACGTGTGATCACAATCATATTTAATTAATACTGACTCTATTCTATGTTTTACAAAAGATCGATTAAAAATTTTACAGACAAAAAGTTGTCACTCACCTTGCCGAGGACCGCCATTTAGTTTTTATGTTAAACGTCCAACCTGCCATCATAAAATTACAAACTAAGCCGTCGGCGACGTCCTAATCTGTCTCGAGCACAAAGCTTTTTTCAAAAAAACACAAGAAAGTTTTTTTACGCCAAGAATTAATTTGGAACACAGATTATAATATTCAAGTCTCGAACGTGGGTCTTAGTGTCTTTGGAAAATAGTATTTCTTTTCTTATTCTACTGACATAGTTGAAATCTGTAGCAGATGCAAACGTTCGAACTTCAATTTAAGTGAAGATAAGCATAGCGGGCCTGTGAAAAAAAGTAGGTGTTTTCACTGTAACAGAGACAAGTGAATAAAGAGAAATAAAATATAAACCACAGAAATAGTTATTGCAATCAAGTGATTCCGCTATGATTTATGCAAAACACTACACGAAATGCAATTCGTAGCGTCGGTAGGTAGCTGAACGGATATAATATATATTCGGGTTGATTACGAGAATTTGTGTTTCAATTCCCATATAGCTCAGCTCAGTTAGATCACCGACGAGAACCCATATCTAAAAACAAAGTTTTCTGAAATGGTTCAAAATGAATATTATTAATACCTAATCATTATTAGTTATATTGTGGTAAGGTACTATTGACCTCGATAAAATACATTTTAAAACTAATCAACTATTTTTTTTTTCTTTTTTTTTGTTCTTAAGAGCGTTTACGCCGCACACTAGCGCCGCCAATGAAAAAAAAAAACATATCTATTAATTAGAGATAGAAAATCAAATTATGCTCAACAAACTATCTGAATGAAGTAATTTAGCAGTTTTACGTCACCTAATGAACACCTGAGATGTTATAGTTTAGTTAAATATGGCGTTATAGTTAAAAGTGGCCGTAACGTGTTATTTAACTAAACCATAACAAGTGAGGTGTTCATTAGGTGCCGTAAAAATGCTAAATTACTTCATTCAAATAGTTTGTTGAGCATAATTTGATTTTCTATCTCTAATTACTAGATATGTTTATTTTTTCATTAGTGGCGCTAGTGTGCGGCGTAAACGCTCTTAAATGGTATGTATATGTTCTACATATTTATATGGTTGTATGTATGTATTTATATATGTATGTGTGTATATATGTGTATTTATGTTTAAGTAATAAAGTATTAATGTACATTTTTTTTGTTTTTTGTTTTTCAACGCCTCTATCTTATTTATTATCAATCATCTCCATCCCTAGGTTGCCTGGAAGATATCGCTTTTAGTGATAAGGCCGCCCTTTGTACGACTTCAATTTTAATTTTAAATTCTTTGTTATCATGTATGTGTTTTTTTATGTGTACAATAAAGTGTTTTATTCTATTCTATTCTAATTTACTTAAAATCACAACAACAAACCAAATTCAATATAAATACTTTTTACCTACATACTCCAAAATATTATTTGTAGTTTTTTTTTGATATCAACAGTACACGTAACTTTCAAACCTACATTCGGTTTAATTAACTAAAGAAAAGTATATCTCTGACTATTATTTTAACTTTGATAATACCGAAAGCTTTAGTGAGTCGCCGATTTTGTGAGCTTAGGAATCGCTTCGCACGCATTCAAAGATGTCTCAGGGATGACCATTGTAAATACCAATTTTGCCTTAGCCCGAAACTAAAATCTGAGTAAAGTCTAAGTAGGTTGGTACGGTCAGCGACGAAAGTTACACACTTTAGTACCGTGTCATAAAAGGATTAAATTTATAAATTACTGTTGAATCCATGATTATTAATAAAAGTGTTTGTAATTAAAATCTTATCTTATCTTAGTGGGGCCTACTGTGGTTTCCCTCTCCCAGTAGCACTGCGACCCATCGGGATCTTTTGTACAATTACTTCATCGGGGGGTGCTTCGACTAAAGTGTCACTAAAGTTTTAAAAGGTAGAGTGACTTTCGTAGCTGACTGTACTCTCCATAAATCGAATTAGTCTCAATAATCGGATGAATGGTTGGTCCCAGTAACCATAACTAACAATTACGGATGAATGCCACGCTCAATGAGCTGATAAATCAATTTATTAATTTCACTCCCAAAAGCTTTCCGCAACTTCCTACGAGTATTTTATATGTCAATTAATCAAAACTAAGTCGTAACTCATCACGGATTCTTAGTTCGTTCTTAGTTAGTTAGTTAAATCAAACGAGAATCAAATATTTTATAAAATTTTAAAAATACAGTGAAAAATAGAGAAAGTATTTTTTAAAATTTTATAAAATATTTAGGTAATTTAGTTTCGTGCAGCAATAAGCACTTGAAAAAAAAAGAAAAGGAAAACAAACGAGAATCGTTTATGCCCATGATCGATTGGTTTGATTGATACAACGGTAGACGAAGGATGAATGTTTTTTTTATCACTAGCTCAGAAAATTACTCCACTCCACCTGATGATAAGTGGAAATGAAGTTCAGACGCAAATAAAACTGATGCAGCGTGAAAACGACGCAGTATCAAAACCAACTGAGAAAGTCGTCTGCAGCCACCATAATTGCAAAAAACATTTTCATTATGAATGCGTTCAGGTACCTTTGGCAAGTTTAAAAAAATCTCAGAATTGGAAATGTCCCGATTGTGTCGTGCAATCATTAGCTTTGCAAAGAAGCAAAAGCAAAGACAAAACGCCTATCAAACCTTACTACGATCTTAGTGATGATGATCGGCAAAATGTGAATTCGAAGCGTGGGTCTACTGTACCTAGTAGACAGGCGGAGGAGGCGGTGAATCGAAGTGAAGAATCCGTTGTTGGTAGTTTGCGTTCGGAAATACTAATTATTATGGAAGCTGAGTTACGACCACTAATCCGGAAAGTAGTGCAAGAAGAGTTTTCGTCAATGAGGCAAGAAATACGATCATTCGATGAATCGCTAAAATTTTTTAATAGTCAATTTGAAGACATGAAAAAGAATATATCTTTCTTTATTGAAGATAATAAATCACTACATAAGGAGATTGACCTATTACAACGCAAAGTAAAAGAAATGGAACACAAAATATCTATCGTTGAACAGGACTCTCGGCAGAATAACATTGAAATAAATAATTTACCGGAGCACAGAAATGAAAATCTGGCAAATACAATTCTGCAGGTTGGTAAGGTGGTGAATTATCCTCTTTCTGAGGGCGATATCATGGCTTGTAACAGAGTTCAGAAGCAAAATCAGAATACTAAAGCACCTAGATCTGTTGTCTGTAAGTTGTCTAACAGATTAAAACGCGATAATTTGCTGGCTGCTATAATTAAGTATAATCGTTCTCATCCGAAGGAGAAGGTAAATACGAAGCTGCTTGGTTATGGTGATGCTGAACTGCCTATCTACATTGGAGAACATCTTACTCCTGCGAATAAGTCTCTTCACGCTGCTACAAGAATTTGGGCAAAGGAAAACCAATTTAAGTACGTTTGGGTGCGAAACGGCAAAATTTTTGTAAGGAAGAATGAGAACTATCCTGCTAAAGTGGTGTATCATATCGACGCTCTGAAGACATTATTAGTTTAATCATAATTATCTGGAAATGTCTTTGTTGTACTTTACTCTATAAAATACGATTCTTTAAGTGTTTACTACCAGAACATTAGGGGAATGCGTACCAAGTTAAGAAGTATTTTTGTAGAAGTTATGGCTAATGATTTCGATATTATTGTACTAACTGAGACATGGCTCAACGATGGTGTCTTGGACGGTGAAATTTTCGATTCTAGGTATACTATTTTCAGGAGGGATAGACAGTCAAATACATTTTGTCAGAATGAGGATGGAGGGGGAGTTCTTATTGCAATTAGTAAAAAAATTAACGCATACAGAAACTACAGTTTTGAAAGTAAATGTGAAGATTTATGGATCGCACTAGAAATAAAAGGAAATTTGTTTTTGCATCTTTGCGCTGTATATTTCCCCTCGCCCTTAAAAAAAATATATTTTGAACATTTTGTGGAAAGTTCCTGCAAGTTTCTGGACAGCTTAGAAGATGTTATGATCATTGGTGATTTTAATATGGGTGGCATAAATTGGGTTAAGGAAAAAGATGGGTCTCTAAAACCCACTCAATTTAATCATTCAGTCGGGTATGAGCTTGTGGATTTTTTATCTACTCACAATCTAAGACAATACAACCATATAAGTAATCACCAAAACAGGATTCTTGATTTGATCCTCACAAATGCTAAACAAACTATAACGGTATCGAGTTCTGGTAGTGTTATTTCTAGAGTTGATCACTACCATCCACCTATTGAAATTAATATATTAGTAGACAGAGAAAAAATGTTACAACTAAAGCAAGCTCCTAAACGCCAATATTATCGTGGAGATTATTATAAAATTCGTGATCGCCTTCATGCCGTAAATTGGGATGAGGAACTTAGAAAGAGCGATACAGTAGATGACGCAGTTACGAAGTTTTATGACATTGTTAATAAAATTATACACGATTTTGTGCCGCTAAAAAAATATAGTAACAAGAATTATCCTAACTGGTTTAGTAAAAACCTAATCAAAATTCTCAAAGAGAAAGAAAAATGTCGTCGTAGAATGATAGTGTATAAAAATAATCTTGATGAATTAGAGTACAAATTATTAAAAAATAGAACCAACACTCTTATAAAGAATTGTTATGACAAATATATAGAAACGGTTGTTAAAAATATTATAAAGAATCCTAAATCCTTCTGGGCTTATATTAAAAACAAACGAAAAGTTAAAAGCAATATACCATGTAAAATGAAATTAAATAATAAGGTAGCCAATGAAGGGAATGGCATTTCTGAGCTGTTTGCGGAGAGTTTTGCGTCGGTTTATGATTCACCGTTTGTACTTCCACTGGGAAATAATGACGCTGTTGCTTGTGCAACTTCAAGCATGGGCAGTGTTTATCTGTCACAGCCTAAAATACAAAAATGTCTTGAGAACTTAGATGTTAGTAAGGGTGCGGGTAGTGACGGTATTCATCCCCTATTTTTTAAAGAATGTGCAGAAGTTTTATCTAAGCCATTAAACATTATCTACAATCGTTCTCTTAGTGACGGTGTTTTCCCGAAGCGCTGGAAGGAAGCAATAGTCATACCTATACCCAAGTCAGGCGATAAAACCGATGTTCGTAATTACAGGCCAATTAGTATACTGCCAGTGCTAGCAAAAATTTTTGAATGTTTGTTATGTCCCTCTATTGTTTGGCATTTAAAACAAGTAATTTCTATCAACCAACACGGATTTGTAAAGAACCGGTCTACAGCTAGTAATTTACTTACCTTTGTAAATCGAACTCTAAAAGAACTGAGTGATGGCAAGGAGGTCGATGCAATTTATAGTGACTTTACTAAGGCGTTTGACAAAGTAGACCATGCACTCTTGATACATAAACTGAATGTTCTCTACGGAATACATGGGTCAATGTTAAACTGGTTTAAAACGTACTTAGAAAAACGCACGCAAAGGGTCTCTGTTAACGGATTTATTTCAAACGAAATTGTGCCTACATCTGAAGTACCGCAGGGTTCCCACCTAGGTCCTATACTTTTTATAGCTTTCATCGATGATATCAAATATTACATTAAAAATTCATATTTTGAACTATACGCAGATGACCTTAAGCTGTCTGCAACGGTTGCAACTACTGAAGACCAGTTTAAATTACAAGAAGACATCGATAGAGTGGCTGTATTGTGTAGAAATAATTTTCTGAATTTAAATTTAGATAAATGTTACCACATAAGGTTTTCTCGAAAATATAAAAAACAATTAAAAACTCGATATGAAATAAATGGTGTTGAATTAAAAAGAGTAGATGAAGTCAAAGACTTGGGTATAGTGGTAGATTCTGAGATGCGATTTACTAGTCACATTAATGTGGTTCTCAATAAATGTTTAAGAATGTTAGCATTCATCTCACGTAATACCAAAGAGTTTAAATCTGTGACAGCATTAAAGATTCTTTACTTTGCTTTAGTGCGCAGTCACGTGGATTATTGCAATGTAGTGTGGTATCCTTACTATAAAAATAATATTAAACGTATTGAAACAATACAAAAACGGTTTTTAAAAAGATTAGCATACGTAACTGGCAACTATTACAAAGTTGGGAACTACGAGGATAGATTAGATTTTTTTAACATGATTTCACTGGAAGACAGGAGAAAGCAGTTGTCAGTAGTTTTTCTGTACAAGTTGCTTAATAATTTGGTGGACTGTCCATCCCTCTTGGAACAGATAAATATTAGGGTACCACGCGTACAGGCTAGATTGTGTAATTACATCCCATTATCTACTACTCACAGCACAAATAAATATGGAAGTAATATACCGCTATCATATATGCAGAAACTTTATAGCACTATATTCCGGAACTGTGATTTGGATATTTTCTCCAATACTATAGGCTCATTTATAAATGTGCTGGTTGCTTTTGATTACTCAAAAGTACAAGATAAAATTTAATTTGTATACCCACTTAAATATATTTATATAACATCAAAATTAATTAACATTATAGATTAGAAATAGTTTTTCAGTTTTTCTTCATTTATGTTTTATTTGTATTTTTTAAATATGGTTATGGATAAGAATATAAATGTTGTGCATACCTATAATTTAAATACATATAAGTACATCTGTTTGTCAAACTATGTTGTCTGAAATGAATCGTATGTATTTAGTTGGTAAGCCTTATTAATAAATAAATAAATAAATCAGTCACCCTCACCCTACCGGCCCACAAGACCCTACAGGCCCTCTTCACGCCTCGTTTGAAGGACCCCATATCATGAAGGAGGAGAAAGTGCTGTCCAATGAAAGGGTTCTTCTTAAAATACGACTGGATGGCAATGTTGTTCTACATTGCTGTTTTGGTTTGAGGGGCACTACCAAGAAGATGAATACCAGGGCATAAAAGGCAAATGAACTGAAGCTTTAAGGTTGACAACGCCTAAGTGTCGCAAGCGTCCTTATCCTGCGGTAGTCGCTTTCCATCAAACGAGCCACTTCAACATCAGCCTATATCTGTCCACGGACATAGGCTTCTTCAAGTGCACGCCACTAAGCACGTTTCGCGGCTACTCTCATCCGAGAGCGAGAAGCGTACATATACACATCTTGTTGTCACAACAGCAATAATACTACTTAAAGAGCTGATGGTATGGCCCCAGCTCTTGCCAGCCACCTTGCGAAGGTTGTTGCTCCACCTACACTACGTTTGAAGATACGTGGTCTCCACTCTCCACCCAAGAACGGGCTGCTTGTCAGTTCAATATCAATAAAAAAATGCTTAAGAAAATGGTTCTAACATTGAATATTAGCTAGGACACTTTAAAAAAGGATTTAACAATATTAGATGGATTTATTATGGGTTCACTTGATGTGCTATACAAAAACTGAGCAAAAAAAACGGTTCAAGAATGAAGTCATAGACTAGTGGACAAAAGTTTAGAACAGAATTGAAACTTGCCAAACAGAATTAAATTGAAGCCTGTGTATTTACCTAACAATCGTTCTACCTAGTACTTTAGTTGACAGGTATACAATGCACTGTAAGAACATACGTTGTCATATATTATTCATCTTATCTTAAATTTAAACTTTAGCATTCGCTCATTGCTGTGACAAAATAGTCTATTTTAGTTTAATTTTAACATAACAATAAAACACTAGTACCTACCGGTTACAATAATCAATTAGTATTTGTAAGACATATTTACACATAAAAAGAAACATAACTCAACAGAACTTAAAAAAAAAGCAGAAGTACTATACAAATCCAAAACTTGTTATATTATGTTAGTAACGAGAATATTATGGAACGTAGGAAGAAAAAAAAAGATTTTTGTACCAAGGCCAATACATTTCGTTGAATCATCTGATCGCTTCTAGCCTGTGACCTTTTTACGACTAGATTTAAGTCTGCAGCAATGCAATAAATAAAGAAAATGGAATACCTATTGAATGGCTATTTGCGCGGCTCTGCTGAATTGCCGCTATTGAATAAGGGATTGATATTATCCTGATGAAAATATTTCATTTTATAAAATGCTTATGTGCAGTTTCTGTTTAGCTTGTTAATTTCATTATTACAAAAGATTGTACAGGTTAGTTCAATATATTTAGTAATTTTTCTAAAAAAAAAGCAAGAGCATTTACTTATTTTCCTTTTTAAGTAAATAAACATCGCTCAAGCTCGCTCCTCCGTGTTTCGGAAGGCACGTGAAGCCATTGGTCCCGGCTGCATTAGCAGTCGTTAACAACCACCGATGAGCACTGGGCCCGCGTTGTGGTTTATGGCCTGTTCTACCTATCCATTCACAAGGAAAGCTCGTGCCCAGTAGTGGGGACATACAATGAGCTGGATACATATCCAGTAAAAGCACTCATCTTCACATGAAGATGAGTGCTTTTACTTTCAGACTTGTCTTTATGAGATGATGGCCAAGCTCGCTTTCAGTATAGAATTTTACATATATAGATACCACGTCACATTTAACGTGGTGTATGCAATGTTTTTGTATAAGAGAGAAACACTGCATCAAGCTGTTTGGTTCAAGCAAAAATAGACCCTTAACTTACGTGGTAACATTCATATATTTTTGACAGCGATGGTGTTCTTATAATTTTGATGCTGACCGTACCATTGTTTCCACAGCTACTATTCACTCGAGTTTGCTGACACACTCGCATCAGTATCGCAACGCAACACAACGCTTTATTTACCTCTGTTAACATAGTTTTGGCGCATGCAACTATACAAAAATATTAAATAGGTACTTGTAAACTACACCAAAAAAGTCGTTAGCGACCAAGTCGTTAAAACCATTTTCATACTATCATTTTCGAACCAGGTTCCAACCAACCGTATACGGTAAATTTAAGTTGGGTTGGAAAGAACTTCGTTTGAACGACTTTAAAAACTGCTTGATTGACGGATGTGAATACGAAAATACAGGAGGCCGAGTTGCATTCGTACTACTCGTAGTCGTGGAATACTCGTATTACAGTCTGTTGCTCCATGCATCACTGGGCCGCAAAAATTCCGGGTCGCTTATAAAAAGTGTGATAGTTTCTTAACTACACAACACAAACTAGTGAAACTGTAGTATGTTATAGATGACTGACTAATACATAAAAAAAAAAAATACATAACACGTTTGTAAACTGTATAATTTTTTTTAAGTACTAAAAAATACAAAAAAACACCTCTAACTTTTGACAACAAAAATATACAACACAGTTAATCTGCAAAATAAAAGCTTTTCTGTAAATTTAATATCTTGTATTTCCTCCACGAGCCCGTATCGCTTCATTAAGACGATGTCGCATGCTGTAAATCAAATTTCTAATACGGTTTTTGTCTATGTTTTACTATTCTTCTACTAGCGCACTTCTTAACTCACATAAGTTAGCTGCAGCTGGAGAGCGTTGTTTAACGCATCTCCCGAGCTCGTCCCATAAATGCTCTATGGGATTTAAGTCACAGTGCTCACGATGAATCGGTTTTCTCGTGTAGTTGTACACCTTGGCCTGCCATTCCCTGGTCTCCTGATGTTCATGCCGGTCTCTTGAAATCGCTGGAGTACTCTTTGGACCGTGGATAAAGATACACCTACTGTTCTAGCAGTACTCCGCTGACTCCTTCCTTCATCTACCATGGTGATAATTCGTGTACATTCTTCAGTAGATAACGACATGTTGGTGCATGGTTGATGCACAAAATACTGTGACCAGCCAAAAAAGCTGTTTATTATGACAGCTCGGTTTGAAACCAAAGCGAGAAAATTTTCTATTCCAAAAATTTGATTTTTGATATTTTTCAAAAATCGGAATTTCTTTTTTTGAAGCTGTAACTTGTTCAAATGCAACCTCTTATGATATGTATAATAAGCGTCACATATCTGCCTATAACATATTATTTATACGAGGGATCTATGTAAATAACTTTGGGAGATATCGCGGTTTTTCTAAATGACCCGTTATTTTTGCTGTCCAGTGTAGTTTCAACGACTAAGCCGCTACAATTTCGTTTCGGTTTTCGTTACAGGACTCAGGGCACTGTGGTGGTAGCCAAAGTAACATTTAGAAAACGATAGCGAAGTTCGTAAAGAATAAAATGTATGGGATTGACATAAGATTGACCACGTGATTTAGCGCGGCTTATGTCAATCCCATACATTTTATTCTTTTCAAACTTCGCTATCGTTTTCTTAATGTTACTTTGGCTAAGCCTACTGGACAGACTGCAGCACCGCGCTTTACGTATTATCAGCAAAATAGAGGTCACTAATACTCTCGAACAGGAGTTCAAGAGTATTAGTGACCTCTATATCTCTATATCTCTATCTCTATCTCTATCTCTATATCTCTACGCAATAGCAGGAGCTATTGCGTAGAGATATAGCGTCACTCACTGCCTTCTACCGCTTTTACCAAGATGAGTGCTCGGATTTTTTTTTGCATAAGCCGCGTTTGAGGTCGCTAACCCGCATTTACAACAAGCTAATACCCATCAATTGTAGCGATTCCTTATTTAATTTTTGTTTTATTCAGAAACAAACGGTCATAATACCTACATTTAATTAAACACATTCATCGTACAAATAACTGTAAATAGACCTATTGTCTTGATCCATGATGAGGGCTTTTGCCCAGCTGTGGGACAGTATTTTTATATACTATACACTTTGCATCGTGTGCAAAGTGTATAGTAGTTTATAACACACGACAACAAGCACACGACTTTGTCTGCATGCACTATTTACTATTATTGAAATAACCATGTTTTGAATTTGTAATAGGTAAAACTAGTATCGTATATTGGTAAAGATTTGTTTAACTATAAAATATTTGCGTACAAACGCCCATCAGCGATTTCTGTTATTTATTAAGGGTAAACAAACCATGTTGCAAATAAAAGTAGAAAAGAATACCTATAGCTAGTAAAATTCTGCCCGCGGCGTTGAATGCTTGTTTTTCTGCCTATCACTTATGGGTTACGTACGGCACTTTATGGGTTACTAGGCACATTATGAGTTAGTTATGGGAAGATTGAGAATTTTCCCATAGCTTTATAACTTGTTAGCTTCGCCTGTTGCCGCCCATTAGTTATTAAAAATAAATCTACCTATGTAAAATATTGGATGCGAGCTGCACAAAACCGGTCGTTGTGGAGATCCTTGGGGGAGGCCTTTGTCCAGCAGTAAACGTCTTTTGGCTGAGATGATGATGATATGTAAAATATGTTAATGTCTAGAACTTAAATAGGGTAATTCTACCAGTTGTCGGCCAATTAAGCGAAATTTCGACTTCTGATTCGTATAACTTTCCAAACATTTACTAGAAAAAAAAAAAACCGTATGAACGGGAATTTAATATAGTTTTCTATTGTCTAGAAATTAAATAACAAAATACTTCCATTTCTTTTTTATTTATAAAAATATAGAAAAGTAGTAAATATGCCAGTTTTTGGCCATCTATATCAGTTATCGGCCGCACTAGTGCTAGTTGTCGGCCACTTTGTTTTCCTTCAAATATATTTATATTTTGTATAAGTAAAGGTAAGTCTTTACAAAAAATAAAGAATATTATTGTTCTCATGTATTTCAAAGTTTTTATTTCGGAACTTGACAGTTAAATTATAAACCACACTAGAAATGGTAGGCCGACAACTGAAAACTTCGCAACCGTTTGTCGGCCGCTTTTCGTTTTTTGGCCGAGAGCTCACATAAGTGCTGTCGTTTTTCGGCCACTCAAAATGAGTGTCGGAAAAACAAAAAAAGTCACAAGTTTTAGATAAGTTTGTGTTAAAAATCAAACGAAAAGGAAGCTTAATGCTTGAATAACAGATAAAACTATCGAATAGGAATTATTTTTAAAACATGTTCAAGAGATTAATAAATATTTGTTATTTGTACGTTCCTATTGATATACTTAGGCCGAGAAAAGGATACGTGAATGCCTCTTTTCGGCCGCCAAAAGTTATCAAATAGAAAAACCTTTTTCTCAGTTTTTTTGTATGAGTCCTTGTGGCCGAAAACTGAACCTGGATCTGGATTTTTGTTATACTATCTTTATTAGAACCGAGATACTAGAAAAAAATACAATTGTTAAAGATATAAATTAATGAAAACCTTTAAGGAACTGCCGATTGTCGGCCACCTGGCCGAGAATTCAAATCTTGTTAAATATGTATTGAGTTAGCCGGCCACGTAAAATTTATAAGTAAACCTTATTTATACTTTAAAAAAATGTATTGTAATAAAACTTTCATCATCATCATCATCTCAGCCAAAAGACGTCCACTGCTGGACAAAGGCCTCCCCCAAGGATCTCCACAACGACCGGTTTTGTGCTGCTCGCATCCAGCGGCTTCCCGCGACCTTCACTAGATCGTCGGTCCACCTTGTTGGAGGCCTGCCCACACTGCGCTTTCCGGTACGCGGTCGCCACTCCAGGACTATCCCGCCCCAGCGGCCATCAGTCCTGCGAGCAATGTGACCTGCCCACTGCCACTTGAGCTTAGCAACTCTTTGGGCGATGTCGGTTACCTTTGTTCTTCTGCGAATCTCCTCATTTCTGATTCGATCACACAGAGAAACCCCGAGCATAGCCCTCTCCATTGCTCTTTGAGTGACCTTGAGCCTTTTTATGAGGCCCATAGTGAGCGACCACGTCTCAGTCCCGTATATCATCACTGGCAACACACACTGGTCAAAGACTTTCGTCTTGAGACACTGCGGTATATCGGACGAGAAGATATTTCGTAGCTTACCGAACGCTGCCCAGCCTAATTGGATCCGACGATTGACCTCTTTGCTGAAGTTGGACCTACCTAGCTGGACCGTTTGTCCCAGGTAAACATAATTGTCCACAACTTCAAGGGCAGAGTCCCCAACCTTCAGAGGAGTGGGTACGACACGTGAGTTAGACATAACTTTCCTCTTCTCCATGTTCATTTTAAGGCCCACTCGTTGAGAGACTCTGTTGAGGTCACCGAGCATTGCGCCGAGGTCTTCCAGGGACTCAGCCATGACCACTATATCGTCAGCAAACCGAAGGTGAGTGATGTATACGCCGTTGACGTTGATGCCGAGTCCTTTCCAGTCCAGAAGCTTGAAAACATCTTCCAGTGCAGCAGTGAACAGTTTCGGAGAAATCACATCTCCCTGTCTCACTCCTCGCTGCAACTGGATAGGTTTCGAGCTCTGGTCCTGAAGACGGACTGACATAGTGGCGCTTTCATACAAACACCTCAACACTTCGATGTACCGATAGTCAATTTGGCACCGCTGGAGAGACTGTAGCACGGCCCATGTCTCAATCGAATCGAAGGCTTTTTCATAGTCCACAAACGCTAAGCAAAGAGGCTGGTTATACTCTTCGGTCTTCTGTATAACCTGCCGCAGCGTATGTATGTGGTCTATGGTGCTGAAGCCTTTTCGGAAACCGGCTTGTTCGATAGGCTGGAAGTCATCAAACCTACGTGACGATTCGTTATGACTCTCGAAAACAGCTTGTAGACGTGGCTTAGAAGTGAGATGGGCCTGTAGTTCTTCAGCAGAGTTTTGTCGCCCTTTTTGAAGAACAGTACCACTATACCTTCGTGCCACGTCTCTGGCGTTCTGCCCCCTAGTACGACGGAATTAAATAGCTTCTGAAGAGCTACGAGTACCGGTCTTCCGCCTGCTTTCAGAAGCTCGGCCGTAATTCCGTCAGCACCTGGTGCCTTGCCGTTTTTGAGCTGTTTGAGAGCCATACTAATCTCGTATAGGCGGATGTCTTCGGTATAGTGCCGGGTTAACTTAAAACAATAAAACATTAACAATCTAATAACACAAAAAGTTCAAACAGACTCAGAAATTCATGTAACCAACCGTTTAACTTACCTTAGAACAGAATGCCGCGCACTATTTTTTTCGTTGATTTCGACATACGTTTACACTGCTTGAACGTCAAGGGCACACTGACGTTACAAACAAGATTTTATTACCCTGCAATTTGGCAAGGTCAAGCGTAACTACTGTCTTAATAGTATAACATAGACTTTTCAAATTGGTCGCGTGTATTTTTCTTATTCCTTTACAAAATATCCTTGATGGCCGAGAACTGGTAGTGGCTGGTGAACTGGTAGAACTACCCTACTGTATAATATAAAATATGCTTCAAGAGCTTAAGTCTTTACACAGTATAAAAAGTCGCTCCCGCTGTCTGTACGCTTAGATATTTTAAACTACGCAAGGAATTTTAATGCAGTTTTCGGCATTAGATATAGTAGTTCAAGAGGAAGGTTTATACGTATAATACGTACATATTATGTAATTAATAAAAATTTGATAGGACAAGGTCTGTCGAGTCAGCTAGTAATAAATAAAATAAATATAAATTCATCGCTACATTTTGACGTGACCGTACACACTTGATAGTGTGTTCCTTACCTTTACAATGTTACTCGGGATTATATCTACCCGCACCGTATTCATGGCCTGAAATATATAATGTTAACGATACGTAAATTAAATGAGCCATAAATAAGTCATTAAGTTACCGAACATCAAGGGAGAGCTATTAAGTGCCAAGGTTGTTTACGATGTTATGCGCATGTGATTTTACAGCCAATACCGGCGGAGAGATTAGGAAACATTTTAGCGATAATGTCATGACAAATTTTGCGTACTCGCAAGTAATGACTTGCGAGTACGCAAAATTTGTTATCCACTAAACGGTTATACGAATATTCAATGGAATATTCGTATAACCGTTTAGTGGATAACGTAAACTAAAGTGGATTGCGCCCAACAATATTTTCTTTCAATTTTTGCTGAGAAAATAACTTCGCTTCACCTGTTGTTATGGAGGAAACGTGGTAATTAAGGCGACGCATTGGAAATTTACGTGGGGATCTTGATTTTTCCCAACAATTACAAAACATATGAAAGTGATATTTGATGACATGATTTTTCATTTAATTGACTTCATTTTGCTAGTTGCAGAAACACGATTTGTTAACTTTTATAACAGAGAAAAAAATATCAAAGTAATATAAAAAAAACATAGATTTGCATTTTACAGGCAAACCAGATCGATTTAAGCATCAAAAATTTCTTAGTAGATTACCTAGTCTTAACACACATTTCAATATGCTAGTTTATTTTATTAAACTTATTTGCAGTTATTGTTTTCTAAAGTTTACGCGAACACTACACATTGAAATGAAACAACTTTTACGGATCTACTCGCTTTAATTTTACACATTACTCATTTAATGTTTATCCTAACGTTTCGAACTCTTTGCAAGGTCCGTAGCCACGTCTCCCTGTGACCACGGACCCTGCAAAGGGTTCGAAACGTTAGGATAAACATTAAATAAGTAATGTGTAAAATAAACGCGAGTAGATCCATAAAAGTTGTTTCATTTTATTTGCAGTTTCAATTGGAATGAAAAAAAAAAAACAGTTTTTCTTATGGTACGGGGCGCAAACGCTCCGTATAAGATTAATTGATTAGCGATGCGTCGCCTTAAAGGGCAAACGTGGTAATTAAACCAATTACTTACTTTTCGCATCAACTGTAGCGATACCTTGATTTCAATGATGAATGCCTTTGCCCAACTTAGGGATAGCTTAAAGGCTTACTATATTATATATAGGTACTTACTTGTTCTATTTACGGACTTTGTTGTATAAATTTCCATACAAAATTACTGAGTAACCCTCAATTGTTGTATCTACTTCCCAAACTGAATAGTTTGTGTAATACCCTTCTTACACGACACAACTCAAAGAAAATGTTACAAACTGTAATTACCAACGAGTATCTAGAGGAGTTTGATGGTGCAGTTGTTAGCTTGCCCAGTCTGCGATTGCTGAAGTAATGCCACTTCCGCAAAGGCCGGTCATCGGATGGGAAGCCAAAAAATGTATCAACTCGTTCTCCGTGCTTAGGAAGGCACGTTAAGGCGACGCATTGGAAATTTACGTTGCGGGGATCTTGACTTTTCCCAACAATTACAAAACATATGAAAGTGATATTTGATGACATGATTTTTCATTTAATTGATTTCATTTTGCTAGTTGCAGAAACACGATTTGTCAACTTTTATAACAGAGAAAAAAAATATCAAAGTAACCTCTTTTAAAACATAGATTTGCATTTTACAGGCAAACCAGACCGATTTAAGCATCTAAATTTTCTTAGTAGATTAGTCTTAACACGCACTTCAATATTGTAGTTCATTTTTTTTAAATAATTTGTAATTTTAATTTGAAGGAAAAACAACAGTTTTTCTTATGGTACGGGGCGCAAACGCTCCGTATGAGATTTATTGTTTAGCGGTGCGTCGCCTTAAGGCGTTGGTCCCGGCTGCATTAGCGGTCGTTAACAACCACCAATACGCACTGGGCAGTGGGAGCATATTATGAGGTGGTTATAATGATGATGATCTAGAATGTCATCATCATCATCATCTTAGCCAAAAGACGTCCACTGCTGGACAAAGGCCTCCCTCAAGGATCTCCACAACGACCTTAGTGCTGCTTGCATCCAGCGGCTTCCCGCGACCTTCACCAGATCGTCGGTCTAGAATGTCATAGCACTACTAATGCGATAGATATTTTTAATGACTCATTGCCCAAATTTAAGGCCCACATACATAATTTATTGGAAAACTAGTAATAAGTGCTTACCTAATTTTATTTGTATTTTGTAAAGTGAAAAGTTTTCAATATAGTTTTTAGTTTTAGCCTTCAATTTTAATTTTGTTCTCAATTTTTTTTTGTTTTTATTTCCTATTCTTGAATTATACATAACTCAAATGTCGCATTCTTAATGTGAAACGAGCCAATTATCAATGCTGTGTATGCCTGTAATAGGTATATGTGTAAGCCATAATTGTTATAATATATTATTTAATGTAATTATATGTATACTGTTGGTGTACCTTTTTCATAAATAAATAAATAAATATTTCGGCACAGTTGCATGCGCCATGATTACGGAATTACTGTGCCAACATATCGGATACTTACTTATAATAAACATGATAAGAATCCCGTTATTAATTACTCTAATGCAAGTGATATAATAATAGTAATATTATTTGAAAGGTGGTCTGTACACGCCGCGAATAACCGCCAGCCGGTACTAAAGCACCTACCAACTTGTACTAAAATGTCAATTAGTACTAAAGTATCACCTGGTACTAAAGTCTCAACTGGTACTAAAGATTCAACTGGGAAAAACACAAATGTTGAAAAAATTTCCACGAGCAGGATTTGAACCCGCACCCTTCTGACATACCGGGTCAGGTGCTCTTCCAATTGAGCTATCGTGGTTCTAACCAGCCCGCCAAAATTATTCAACACTATTTACTTTTTACTTTGAAAGCCAGAGGCGCCCATTCAATGTCAACAACTACCGTCATTAATATCTGATCATAATATTTTTACAAATACTAAAGATCAGTTAAGAAGTAGGCAAGCTATTTATAAAATGTTTAAATAATTTTTAACGCAAATTTTGTTGCGTTAAAAACACGGCGGGCTGGTTAGAACCACGATAGCTCAATTGGAAGAGCACCTAACCCAGTATGTCAGAAGGGTGCGGGTTCAAATCCTGCTTGTGGAAATTTTTTCAACATTTGTGTTTTTGTAATTTGTTCGCAACAAAATTTGCGTTAAAAATTATATAAACATTCAACTGGGACTTAAGTGTCAACTGGCACTACACTGGCACCAGTTTGTGATTGGTTGCGTCGCGTAGAAACGGACTTAGGCGTCCGTAACTAAATCCAAAAGACACGTATCAATTATGTATGGCTCATGAAAAAATCAGTTTAAAAATTGCCAGACAAGTGTTAATTAATCAATGTCCGAGCGATTCGTACACTCTTCATGAACCAATATTTCCCGGGCCGCGTATAATTAATGGCCGCTCTGATTTATTATGACCATAACCGTATCGGATTAACGTATCGAGAACAGACGTTTTTACTTTTTGAACAAACATTCTGGGACGGATATGGTCGCTACAGATGTTATGCATGTAAGGCCATTATTCGTTGAAGGTGCCGGTCAATGAAAAAGGTTTTAACTTAAATTCAAAATTCAAAATCAATAAATTTATGTGGCTTAGCAGTTGGGCTTCTAACAAAAAACTAATGCATATGCTACGAGGGTTACCTACTTGAGTGCAAAAGTCGTATCATCGAATTTTGTTTCTTCGAGAATCTTTCAACGGCATCTCTATACTGCGATGCCTTGTTAAATCAACGCCTTATTACTGCGACGACTTATTAAATCAACGTCTTGTTACTGCGATGATGCGTTACATTGAAAAACTGTACTGCGAACGATTTTACTGCGAAAATATCATACTGCGAAGCCTTGTTCAATCGATGTTATATCACTTAAAATCGTTGATTATCTTTATTTCTAATCATTTATTTGTGTAATTGTTAGTGGTGGTACCTTTTATTTGTCTTTAATTAATAAATAACAAATTACTTATATACTTTGTGCTGCCTTGTTTTAAATAATTAAACTTTAGGTAAACGCATTAACATGTATATGTTAATGTGTATTTAAGTATATAAATGAATAGAAGTACCTAAGGATAATCAACAATTTTCCTTAATAACATAACATCGCAATAACAAGACATCGATTGAACAAGGCGTATCAGTAATAGGAGATGTCGTTGAAAGGAAAGAAACAAAATTCGATGATACGGCATTCGCACTCAATTAAGTAACCCATGCTACGACGAACTGGATTCCTCACAGCATAAGTTGCAGCTTCAAGAAACTGCAACGCTGATTTTTAGATTCTCTATAAAACATGTAATATTAATAAAAGAGAGAGAGCATGATATTCCAATAGCAAGCTGGCCTTTTCACCATCATCGGAAAGTTTTGGGGGTGACGAGAAACTTAAAGGGTTTCTCGAGTCGTGTGATTGAATTATCCTCAATTAAAGGGTCTCTGTGGGGATAGCATAACGCAAGCGTGAGACCCTAGAAAGACTACTAGAAACTCCGAAGATTTCGGACAAGACAGAGCATAAAATGCACTTAATTATTACGTAGGAAATCTTTGTACGCAAGTTAGACTCTCACTTGACCAGCTCCTAAAATATATTGAACACAATAATAATATTATTGTTTTCAATAAACCGACCAATAAATAATGTAGCATAATATATGTATTTTGTCCCCCACGGATTATAAACACGATAGCAATCATTTATTAAATTCGATAATGGCTTCTAATGCCCGTAATGATTGTGATAAACAGTCGTTATTGTCGATAACTTATAGTCTGGTTTTAAAATGACATATTGTTGTAATAAATCTATTGACGCTGCCCGTTTCAATTTGTGTCTAGAATTAGAGTGATTTGTATCATGTAATCTCTTGTGGATGAAAAACGGTAGCATTTAAATGTAATGATGATGTATTTGACCATTTCACCGTTATTAGCTTTGATTACATATTTCACAATCTTATCATCATCATATTTATTAGCCTATAAACGTCCACTGCTGGGCTCTTGCCTTCCCACATGAACATTAGCACATGGGCGATCGGCGATCGTTTAGAGATAAGAAACCCTTTTTTTTTTTTTTTTTTTGGAGAGAGACTGCTGGTTGCCGAGGGGCATTTCCAGCTTCACCGGGCTTGTTTTAGGGGCGGCGAGGTACGTAAAGGGTACCTCAAGCCGTGTTGAAACGAAACACCTTCAGAGGATTTCTAGAGGGGTACGGCATCGCACACTTAAAAGTGCGCGTCCCCGTGCCCTTCCAGAGTCTCCGAAGGGTTCGGATCGGATCGGATAAGAAACCCAATTCTATATAGTTAATTATTCTACTCTTTGCCAGTAACTTAATGGTTGAGGAATCTTTTTTATTCTAATCTTTACGGGGACCTTTATTTCACCTAAAGATAAGACCAAACGTGGGAGCGCACCTCACTCGGAATCCTCAAGTACTGAGGCTATTTTATCTCTATAGCTGCCGGAGTACAATAATGCTACAAACATTGATCTTATGGCGACATATTAAGCCTTCCCGGTAACATAGCGGTCAGTGCAGCCGCCCGGATTGCGGAAGACCTAGGTTCGATTCCTGGCTGGGTCGGGTAGGCGTTTAATTTTTTTCACTGTATTTTATAAATTTTATAGACATATTTGGAATAAAAACGATGGTGATGAAATTAAATGCGGTTACTTAAAGCGATTTGTGTACCGACAGTTAGAGATAAGATTAGCCTGTTTGTCAGAAGTCGAGAATCTGCGAGGATGTGCGATTTTACCTTTGGCCTTATAATCACTTCGGCCTTTTGCTCGTAAGAAATAAAAGATTGTCCATTGTTGAATAAAAAACAAAAAATATTATCTCGTTTTGTTTTAGACAAAGTTTGAATAACAAAATACCATGACATTCTCTAGTCAGTGTAATACAAAGGCCGAAAGATATTAACGTAATTTCTGATATCAACACAGTACCAACGTTCTGAGGCTTTCACGAGGCAGTGGGTGGAAACACGTTGAAAAGTAAGATAAAAGTTACTTGCAACGAGACAGCCAAGTTTCCAAACAGATTATCGACTTATCCACAATTCGCCTAACATTTTCACTGAACATACTTTTGAGATTAGGAAGAGAATATCTTAAATCGCTTTAATAATAAATGTGTTGTATTGAGGTTTTCTCTTTATATAATAACATGTAACATAACAATACCTCTCATAACTCATGACTCTGACTCCTTGATCGATTTTCATAATTTAATGTTGGTATTTTTTTCTTTATATACAAACAATTTGTGAATTACAGTCACTCCTTCGTTGAACAGTCGAAACTATTATTAATTTCATGACGAAATGTAACGTAAGTAAGTTTTTAGTATTTTTAATTTTTGCATGTGATAAATTAGAAAAGTGTTAGTCCTTCCTTTTAAAAAAAAAATAAAAAAAATAAATAAAAAATAAAAAAGTAATTTATATGTTACACAATAAAACAAAGTGTTTCTTTATTTTGCCTGAAAAACCGGATAATCCAGGCTCAATATATTATTTTTCTTTTTAGTATTTTCAGTATTAACTTGTTATATCCTAAATCATGTAGGTATATTAGAATAAATATTATTATTCAACATCATCAGCTCATTTTATGTCCACATTGCTGGGGCACGAGCCTTCCCGATGGATGGATAGGGAGAACGGGCCATAAACCACCACGCGGGCCCAGTGCAGATTGGTGGTTGTTATCGACTGCTAATGCAGCCGGGACCTACGGCTTTACGTGCCTTCACGCACGGAGGAGCTCGAGATGATACATTTTTGGTCACCCATCCGATGCCTTTGCAAAAGGTGCTTAATCTCAGCACTCACAGATCGGGCGCGTTAACCACTGTATCTACAGCTTCATGCTGCAAATATCGTCAAAGAGGATGTAAAAAAAATGAATATCGTATAAAACGGATGCTTCGGTCGGAGTTATTATTATAATAATAAAATACAAAATAATTAATTAATTATTTCTTACAAAGAGGATAATAATAATAGCGGTTGATATGACACCAAGAACCTTTAGCTTGGAGGACCTTCTGCTCAATAAAGGTATTATTGTATATCCAAATATGATTGCCCTTTTGCGCTTCTTTTACTCGTATAACTCTCAAACGCGTTCATTTGAAATTAATCCGTCAATGTCTGCGGCTATTGTATCAAATGTTTTGCACAACATTAACACCCTTGCAATAACCCTTTTCAGTGGCAAACCTACGTTCTGAAAAGAGATTTGCGTATTAAACTGAGTTGCTTTTATGTGTATAACAAAACTGTTAACGATACCAAGCTTACCGTTACTTTTTTTACCGGTATCTTCGTTTGACAGAAGTATAGTAAGTAATTTTTTTACGATATTCACAGCCCTGGCATGAATTTCTATCGAAGCATAGCTATATAAATACGAGTATAGGTTTCATCATCATCATCATCATCATCATCAGCCTATACTAGTCCACTGCTGGACATAGGCCTCTCCAAGTGCACGAGTATAGGTTTGCCGGCTCAATATCATATACATATTAGGTCCTTACCTATGAAATTGACGTTTTTTTCACTTACTAATAGGTGTATTACTTCTAAAAGTCAATACCGGTTGTTAATATTATTATACACCTTTAATAAGGACTATGTTACTTAGGCTTCAGTAATAATAATGATTATTAATTTTGTGTCCTTATCGCCCAATTTTTTAAAAAAATTTACAACTTTTTTTGTTCACAGAATTGTCCTTTTGTTTTATTATAGCTTTGAAGGGACTTGATTTTTTTTTATTGTCTGCTATATTTTTTTTTTTTTTATAAGGAGGAGGCAAACGAGCAGGCGGGTCACCTGATGGAAAGCAATCACCGCCGCCCATGGACACCCGCAAAACCAGAGGAGTCACAGATGCGTTGCCGGCCTTTAAGGAAGGAATAGGCTCGTTTCTTGAAGATTCCTAAGTCATATTGGTCCAGAAATACCGCCGCTGAGGGCTGGTTCCACAGCACTGTAGTTCGTGGTAAAAAATTACGTGAGAAACGCACAGTAGTCGATCGCCATCCATCAAGATGGTGTGGATGGAAAGACAGTCGATTGCGTGTAGTGCGGTGAAGGAAATCAGCGGCAGGGATCAAACCGAACAATTCCTCAGAGCACTCCCCATGATAAAGACGATAAAATATACAGAGAGATGCAACGTCTCTCCGAAGGGCCAGTGGATCGAGCCGACCAGAGGTTACCACGTCGCCGACAATTCGAGCAGCTCTGCGTTGAATGCGGTCAAATGGGAGGAGTTGGTACTGGGGCGCTCCAGCCCAAAGATGGGAACAGTATTCCATATGAGGCCTGACCTGTGCTTTGTAAAGCTGTAAGCGATGGGTCGGCGTGAAATACTGTCCCGCTCTATTGAGCACACCCAGCTTTTTCGAAGCTAATTTAGCTTTACCTTCCAAATGACCGCGAAATTGAACGTCACTCGAAATATCGACGCCAAGGATTCCAATGGTCGGTTTGGTATCAAGGGGAGCTCCTTCAAAGTTTAGAGATACGACGAAGGGATGTTTTTTAGCGGTAAACACGCAAACTTGTGTTTTGGAAGGGTTAAAATGGACTAGATTAAGTCGGCCCCAATTCGAGACATGACTTAACATGTTCTCAGTGTCAGTCACAAGTTTATTCCGGTTCTCGATGACGCTTTCCAGAGAAATATTAGTACGTCCGGTGTAAAGCGTATCCCCAGTACTGTCGTCCGCATAGCGTACGTATATTAGAATAAATATTATTATTCAACATCATCATCAGCTCATTTTATGTCCACACTGCTGGGGCACGAGCCTTCCCTATGGATGGATAAGGGAGTACGGGCCATAAACCACCACGCGAACCACGCGGCCAATGCGGATTGGTGGTTGTTAACGACTGCTAATGCAGCCGGGACCAACGGCTTTACGTGCCTTCCGAAGCACAAAGGAGCTCGAGATGATACATTTTTGGTCACTCATCCGATGACCGGCCTTTGCAAAAGGTGCTTAACCTCAGCACTCGCAGACCGGGTGCGTTAGCCACTGTATCTACAGCTTCATGCTGTAAATATCGTCAAAGAGGATGTAAAAAAAATGAATATCGTATAAAACAGATGCTTCGGTCGGAGTTATTATTATAATGATAAAATACAAAATAATTAATTAATTATTTCTTACAAAGAGGATAATAATAATAGCGGTTGATATGACACCAAGAACCTTTAGCTTGGAGGACCTTCTGCTCAATAAAGGTATTGTTGTATATCCAAATATGATTGCCCTTTTGCGCTTCTTTTACTCGTATAACTTTCAAACGCATTCATTTGAAATTAATCCGTCAATGTCTGCGGCTATTGTATCAAATGTTTTGCACAACATTAACACCCTTGCAATAACCCTTTTCAGTGGCAAACCTACGTTCTGAAAAGAGATTTGCGTATTAAACTGAGTTGCTGTTATGTGTATAACAAACCTGTTAACGATACCAAGCTTACCGTTACTTTTTTTACCGGTATCTTCGTTTGACAGAAGTATAGTAAGTAATTTTTTAACGATATTCACAGCCCTGGCATGAATTTCTATCGAAGCATAGCTATATAAATACGAGTATAGGTTTCATCATCATCATCATTATCATCATCATCATCATCATCATCATCATCATCATCATCATCATCATCATCATCATCATCAGCCTATACTAGTCCACTGCTGGACATAGGCCTCTCCAAGTGCACGAGTATAGGTTTGCCGGCTCAATATCATATACATATTGGGTCCTTACCTATGAAATTGACGTTTTTTTCTCACTTACTAATAGGTGTATTACTTCTAAAAGTCAATACCGGTTGTTAATATTATTATACACCTTTAATTAGGACTATGTTACTTAAGCTTCAGTAATAATAATGATTATTAATTTTGTGTCCTTATCGCCCAATTTTTAAAAAAAATTGACTACTTTTTTGTTCGCAAAATTGTCCTTTTGTTTTATTATAGCTTTGAAGGGACTTAATTTTTTTTCTTTTTTAATGTCTGCTATATTTAGCTAGTGAAACAAACACACTACTCTACAATTTTTATAGTGTTAACATAAATAGATGCTAAGAAAATTAAAAAGAAACGTTAGTACGAAAGAAAAAATTAAAAAAAAAAATTCATTCAAAACGTTAATTTCATAGGTAAGGACCTAATACAAATAGTCTTTTCACTTCTCATGCTCTTAAAGTTGTTCTTTATGTCGAGAGAAGGCTGCATAAAATGGAATTTTATGCTCTTGTGCATAAAGTAATTTCTTCTTTTAAGACTAAGACAATTAGGCCTTACAGCCACATACACAATACACCTTCATTTAATTGATATATTTTTATGAGATTTAGGTTAATCTTCATTTAATTACGATATATGTATTACTATCTAAATACAAATTTACGATTAATACGGGCGTGCATTTACGTAAAAAATATAAAGCAAATATTTATGATAACTTGGCATTACTGCTCAGACCATAGTCAAACGGCACATAGTTAAAAATTAAAAAAAATTAAGAAAAATTGTGTGGCGGGAAGATGATTATTCGTCAAAGTTCAAACAAAACTAGAACCTAGCTAAATTTATTGTGTTACGGTTTGTTTTATTTCCTTGCAATCAGAGTGTAAAACTCGAGTATAAAACCCATTTTACCCTCGACGTGACTATCCACCCTCGCCGTACCGGCTCGGGTGGCTATATGCACGTCTCGGGTAAAATGGCTCGTTTTATGCTCTTGTTGTACAATCTACTATTTCACTTCTCATGCTCGTAACAACTTTACGAGCATGAGAAGTGAAAAGACTATTTGTTTCTTTATGTCAAGAAAAGGCTGCATAAAATGAGTTTTTATGCTCATGTGCATAAAGTAATTTCTTCTTCTAAGACTAAGGCAATTAGGCCTTACAGCCACATACACAATACACCTTCATTTAATTGATATATTTTTATGAGATTTAGGTTATATCTTAATTTTATTACGACATATGTATTACTAATGGAAAGCTAATTTTATTATTCATCAAACAAAACTAGAAACTAGCTTTTGTTGTGTTGCGGTTTGTTATATTTCCTTGTAATTGAAGTGAAAAGCAGAGTGTAAAACTCGAGTATAAAAACCCTTTTTACCCTCGACGTGACTATCCACCCTCGCCGTACCGGCTCGGGTGGCTATATGCACGACTCGGGTAGAATGGCTCGTTTTATGCTCTTGTTGTACAATCTACTATTATTGCGTACTCATGGGAACATTGTGTTTGGTTGAGATAAAAATATGAAGTATCGTTCGTCCCAATAATCTCGTTAAGAATAATCACGCAAACAATAGAAAGCGTTTTTATACTATAATGTTTTATTAACATTAGAATAAATATATCGGTACAGTTGCATGCCTCATGATCACTGTTAAGATATTGGATCCTCGAAAACAACAAAAACATAGTAGTAGTATAATCCCGTTTATTATTATAATCCCAAAGTCTTACATTGTAATGAATAAACAATAGCAGTTACCTTTACCAGCGTATTAGCCTGGCAATCCAAGGAACGTTAATGGTAATGTTGCCAGCATTCTTGGGTCCGTTCCTGTGAATGAACCCATAGCTAGAGGCTACCTTTTTATTTAAACTTAAGTACTTAATTATATTTTTATATATTTTTTACATTGCTAAGTAAAATTTGTTTGTTTTTTGTTCATATAGTAAAAGTAAGCAAGATTTAAGTCTATAAGCTAAGCTTTTAAGTCTATATACTGACTAACCCATATCAATGTAAAGGCCAACATTATGTAACATTATGTTATTACCACTGTAGTATGGTACATGCGCAGTAATTGAATTCCAATTGTATTATTATTTTTATTATTTATTATCGAATGAATGTAATTAAAGCTATTATATGAAATTATACTGTTGTATTAATTAAATGAAATTATTATACTAATATAGTCATAAGTTAAAATGTTACTAACAAAATGGATCATGGTTATCTGAATTTAATAAATATGATTATTATTTATTATTATTACAATGAAGTCCTCTTTACTTCGCTTCGCTTACTATATTTGAGTTGGCGATCACTAACCCGGGCCATGCATTGAACAATTAGAAACACTATTTACCTGATCTAGGAATCACAGATCATTCGGAACGAGCGCTTTGTCAATCAAGCCTCGAAGCGTGAATATGCGTAAATAATATAAACTACCTGGATGACCGAGCTTTACTCGATATTTCTTTTTGGTAATTTTCTATAAATGAAACCTAGCTAGATCGATATATCGCCCCCGAAACCCCCTGCATACTTAATTTCATGAAAATCGTTGGAGCCGTTTCCGAGATTCAGATTATATATATACATAGATACAAGAATTGGTCGTTTTAAGGTATTAGATAGATAAACAAGTGACATAAAAAACGCAAACCATGAAAGTAGTTTGTTAAGAATCGGTTAATGAATCATTTGAAAGCCATTACAGTAACTCCTTCGTTGAAAGTCGGAAGAAACAAAATTACCTGCATAATAATTATAATATAATTGCATTTAAGTCAAGGCAATAAGGCTGTATTAACATGAACATAGGGCAAATTATTTTTTAACTTGTGAAATGTCTCAATGTAATAGTTCTGCCTCTAAAAATCACATACGCTAATACGTAAAGTTTCGGTGGTTGGAATTGGAACCAACAACGATATCTGAAATAAGACCAAATGAGATTATCTCGGATGTCTTTGAGCAACAACATCGGGCAGCAAAGAAGACCCAGCCGCAAGAATAATATGGAAAAGTTCGTTTCCGAAACTGACCCGCTTCGGAAATCGAGCCCTCCGAATGGCTGTTCGGTGTGGTAGCCATTTTGTTACGGAGCGGGGGGTATCGTCATAAGAATTGATGGAAGTAGGTAAATAAGTACTGGTTACGCTGGATTACATTCATTTGTTTCTGATGTGAATTTTGGCAAGCAGGCGTGAGACTGTCTCATTAGAGCAGGCGGCAAACAGACGCGGCTCGCGAACCGCACGCTTGAAAAATGTATGCGGCTCTTTCAAATTGTGCAAAAAAAAACCTATTTATTCTATTGTGAAGCGACACATAGCCCGCACGCTGTTTAAAACCGAGAAGGACTAATTCAAAAAAGTACCTATATCTAGCCATTTTTATAATTGGAATTTTTGCATTCGCAATGCAAAAATTCACCGTGTCAGGAAGCTCAAGTAGAAATCGATTCCCTTTCGAGTTTCCTGAGACATTTAGATATAGTTAAAAGTTGTGGTTCTTCAATTATTATTGTTGTCTTGAGCTGGAAAGATGGCCGACCTCTGCTCTAGGGGAGAACAGCCGTAAGACTTTCAGGCCAACCGCACTTTGGTTGGGTTTTCGTAATACGTACAAATACGCACGATACATCCGAATCCTTCAACTACTATGATACCGCGCATACTACGTACACGCACGAGGTATTCCTCGAAGCGCTCTCATTTTGGAGAGACCGAGAACGAAAGTAATCGACATAACCAATCGGATCAGCAAGCTGAAGTGGCGTGAGTCGGTCATATTAGCCGCAGAACCGACAACCGTTGGGGTAAACGAGTTCTCGAGTGGAGACCGCGTATCGGCAAACGTGGTGTAGGACGCCCTCAGACTAGGTGGAGCGACGATCTTCGTAAGGTGGCTGGCAAGAGCTAGATGAGAGTAGCCGCGAATCGTGCTTGGTGGCGTGCACTTGGAGAGTCTTGGATGTCCAGCAGTGGGCTAGTATAGGCTGATGATGATGATGATGAACTCTGCATACAAGGTCTAGATCGGATATACTTTAGATCTTTTCATTTTTACCACAACTTTCGGTTACACGTTGTATATTATGATGTCCTAACCAGGGGCCCGACCGCCTAACCGATCGCTTTGACTTCGTGTGTGGTTTATGACGTCATCTTGTCGTTTCGTGCCGCCTATGAAAGCAATATTGAAAGCTATAGCCTTTAGTTTTTGATATTGCTTTCATAGGCGGTGCGAGGTGGCCAGATGACGTCATAAACTATACGCGTAGCCAAAACGATCGGTTAGGCGGTCGGGGGGCAGAAACTATCGCGGGGTTGAAGATATTAACGGCTTATAGAATATTAAAAACTTTTATTAAAAAAATAAGGTTTTACTGGACATCCCAAATGTTCCATGCAACCACGGACCCTGCAAAGGGTTTGCAACCACAGGATAAAATAATGACGGCAACGCAGGTAATACCTAGTACATACATACAGACATACTCTAGCGTCCTCCCAAAAAGGGGTATACAGAGCAACAAAATAACTTATTTTGCGTATAGGTACTCGCCATGGAGGAGCTCGATGGCGCAGTGGTTAACGCGCCCGGTCTGCGAGTGCTGAGGTTAAACAACTTTCGCAAAGGCCGGTCATCGGATGGGTGACCAAAAATTTATCATCTCGAGCTCCTCCGTGCTTCGGAAGGCACTCTAAGCCGTTGGTCCCGGCTGCATTGGCAGTCGTTAACAACCACCAATCCGCACTGGGCCCGCGTGGTGGTTTATAGCCCGTTCTCCCTACCATCCATAGGGAAGGAAGGCTTGTGCCCCAGCAGTGGGGACATAAATGAGCTGATGATGCTCGCCATGTGGGAGCAACTTGGAACCCCGTCTCTTAGCCGGCTCTTACGACATGCACTGGAATTAAGGCAGCTGATAAATTATTTTCAAGTCCCAGACCAGCATGGGATCCCGGAACACCTAGTATAGGTTAGTAATAAAAATTAGCATTATTACAAGAATTTTTTTTCATAGTTTTTTATTTATTTAAGTAGTACTCTGTGAATAACTATCGCTTGAACTAACGAAAGGTTAAAGCGTACCGATATATGATGTACAAACCGTATAATTTGCTCCAATCGTTAGATCTATATCCGATAGGATTGTATACAACATAGGTACCTACATAAACATAAAACGAGGTATTACAAAAACGCGGAAACTTAATGCGTAGGGCCGAATGTCATTAGTCTTGTTTATTCAAACGTTGCTGGTGGCACACAGAACTGATTTATAGCTTGTCCCACCATTCATGCCGAATAAACACAATCCGCCAAAAATGAATTTGTTGTATGCCCTTGAATTGAGTATCGACCTTGCTAAATAGCGAGCTTGTAAATATAGCATAAAGAGAGCATTAAAACTGCTTGCAACGAATCTTCAACATTTTAAACACAACGCAAAAGTCTTTTCATGAAATTTAGGCACATAAAGTGCGCATATAAATTTCAAGTACCTGTCTCTCATCATCATCATCAATTTCAGCCCGTATCCGCCCACTGCTGGGCACAGTTAAATAAGACGTTACGGCCACTTTTAACTATAACGCCATATTTAACTAAACCATAACATGTCAGGTGTTCATTAGGTGACGTAAAAATGCTGAATTACTTCATTCAAATAGTTTGTTGAGCATAATTTGATTTTCTATCTCTAATTACTAGATATGTTTTTTTTTCATTAGTGGCGCTAGTGTGCGGCGTAAACGCTCTTAACTAATACTCAAAGTCAAAGTCAAAGTCAAATATTCTTTATTCTATATTTAATGGGCAAACGCTTGCCAGATACGCCAGAGAAGAGCTTGTTTCTGATTGATAGAAATGTTTTTTTTTTCATTGGCGGCGCTAGTGTGCGGCGTAAACGCTCTTAAATCGAAACAAATTCGAGTGACACAACAAGATGGTTTCTTATACCATCATTTACATTGATATGTCTCATTTACTAACCAAGAAAAAAAGCGTTTGAAGGAACACTACCTGTCCGGTTGATTCTGTCGTCCTATGTATATTGATTTCTTTTATTTTTGAGGTACACATTAATTCTACCTCTATTTATAATGTTTCCTTTAGCGGGCCTACTGGAAGATATATCAGAACTGAAATAAGCAGCACCCTTGTACTACATTTACCCGTAGTGCTTCTTTTGTTACCTTTTTATGTGAGTACATTAACTTGTAAATAAATAAATAAACAAAATAAATCTGATTACGTAATTATGGGAGTCAACCACGCTGGCACGATAGGTTTTTTGGAATGGTTCGATTCGCTATTGTTTTGCAGCTATATAGCAAAATATGTTATAATATTTATTTTCTGATTTATAAACTACTTTTTAAGGCATCAATTTCCTATTAAAACCTCCATATACGAGTATTGCGTACTTCTTCTCTTCTTCCTTAACATATTGTTAGGGTATGTACGTAAAGTCGTTTTCCTAAACGAACGTTCGTAACTTAACAACTTTCTAACAAGTTAAAATTTTTGAGTGCTGTTATAGCTACGTTAGGCCGGGGGCACCGCACGATTCACAGTGTATTATATTTTTTAAAATCACAGGCCCAATATGTAGATGTGTAATTTAAACTTTAAGTGCCTACTGCGCTTACAAATACAATCTAAGGGGCAGTAGACCAATTAAGTGTCGATCATTATCAAAATAAGAAGTATAGGAAGACAAATAAAACGTTGGTCTGATGATATTAAAAAGATTGCAAGACCACTATTGCAAAGAATGGCTAAAATAAGAGAAGACTGGAAAAAGCTGGAGGAGGTTTTAGTGTCGCAAAACACGCCGACAACATTAGCTAGCATGTAGAAATTGTACAAATGAAAGTTGGCTTTATGGGCTAATAAAAAAAAATGATTTCTAAAAAACAAATGACACTTATAAGAAATTTACAGATTCATAAACAGATAAGTGCTAATTATTATTATTATTAAATTCATTTATTCAGATAAGTGCACATCCAATTAATTTATTATAGCATTTGACAAACACAGAAACACATAATTAAAATCAAAATTTACAATATAAAATATATAATTTGAATTTTACTAGTGGCCAGCGGGACATTAAAAAAAAAAAATGTTTTTTCTCTTTCTTTTTTTCTCATCTCCCGCCGGAGGAATAATAATTGTGAGGCACTGGTGCATGCAAAGACATCCAGTGCCCCATGAAATCCATCCATCCTACCCGCAATTAAACTCGGGCCGTGACCGTCGCGCCATAGAGGTCCAGGCGTCAACCATCCAGGCGGGCTTCCGCGAACATTCCGGACGCACTACAAAAGCGGGGCAGCCGCAACAACGCCCTGAAAGCACTATTATATTGAACGCGAAGGGAGTCTAGCGCGCGTCGTGTATGTCTAACCCATAGGCTGCACGTGTAAAAAGGGGTGCAAAAGGCACGGAACAGTGTTAATTTCACTGGATATAATGAATACCAAAATAACAATTTAAATAAAAGATAGCTTTCATGGAAGTGATATTATTTTCATTGGTTCATAATAACATAACGTTACGCAAACAGGGAACGAAAGCTTTACAAACAATGAATTAAAACCTTTCATTTGTATTACGGTAAAAAAACAGTTCGACTGCGCACGGAACGGCGGCGGCGACCGTTTCTTTGAAGATAAATAAACAATCCCAACGGGAATAGAAAGGTAGACGAATGGGGTATTTGTCCATCAAACGCCCCATTAACTTGACCCTCGCTGCAACACGCCCGCTAGAATTGAACATCGCGAAACTAAAATATTTGACCGCCTATTCCTTTTATACGGATTTGGAAAAACATATAGCAGCGAACAAGGAAGTTCCTTTTAAAGAATTAGTTAAAACTAGGCTATTAAGAATAATAAAATTATTTTCTGTATAAAAACTTAGTCTAGTACTTCAAAATTATAAAATATCGTTAATGAATTTGAAATTTATTTATTGCTATCATTATGTTTGATCATTATGTGGAGCTCGATGTTGCAGTGATTAACGCACCTGGTCTGTGATTGATAAGGTTATGCAACTGTTGCAGATATCTTGAGCCTTCTTGACCTTGGGGAAGGCACGTAAAATCAAAAATAAAATTCAGCCCATCATTCATTGGTCCCGGCTCCATACTGTCGTTAACAACCACTTATCCGCACTGGGCCCACGTACATCGAAGCATCACCGACTAGTGCGTGTCCCCGTGCCCTACTAGATTCTCCGAAGGGTTCGGATCGGATCGGAAATTGGGAGAGATAAATAGTACCTACTGGCGTTTTTTGTCATTGTAGTATATTATGTTAAAACATAAAAATCGTAATTCTTTATTGTGTTATGCAGTCAATTGGAAAATGTGTCGACATTTCCATTGTTTTCGCATATGAATAAGTTTTATCAAGGATACAAAAATCTTCCATAAATATACAGGGTCACTTTTGTATCACCGTCCAAGCCTTCTGAGATGACTCCCGTGATATAAACAAACAACTCTTACTATTAGACTCCCTAACTCGAAAATAAAATTTAGCTGTTCCAAAACATCAATATTCATTCGACCAAAATGTAGGGAACAGCTGAATTTTATTTTCGAGTTAGGGAGTAGGTCTAATAATAAGAGTTGTTTGTTTGTATAGTCAGTAGTCATCTCAAAAGGTTTGTCGGTGATAAAAAAGTCGCACTGTGTAAAAGAAAAATTTAAAATAATTTTCATTTTTACTTTTTTATTTGAAGAAATCGCTTAAAAGCGACAAGTCTGTCCAATTATGGGTACCTTTGGTATAGATTAATATTATTACTGCGATATTATTTTTAAAAAATACAAGAAGATATAAAAATATTTATTTATTTATTAAATTAAATATGATTTATAGTAACGAGATGTAAATAGTACATACGCAAAGACAAAGATATCTTTTATCCTCCTAAGTGCTTTATTGTGTACTGTCTTATTTCTTTAACTTTTCCTCTACAAAAGCTAACCATTAGACGTTTCTTGTTTCGAGCATACAAAAGACTTGAAAAACTGGCTGACTTGATTAAGTAGTATAAATTTATAAAACTAAAAAAATATGTTTTAATTTAGGCACACGTAACATTGTTCAAAGACACAATATTTTGAATCCTTTACCTAATCATAATTTTCCTAGATAAAAAAAACTTGTGATGAGAATAACCTACAAACTATTTTTTTTTTACATTATAAATATAATGTAATAAAAAAATACGCATTATCGGTATACATGTAATAAACTTTCATTTCAGACAAATTAAACTAATATTAAAAGTAAGACTGCCATTCTAAACTTCCTAAATGATTATACATCGGCATAAAAAACAATTTATACAAGTCGACTTAGCCGCATTAATAAGGGATGGCCTATAAATTCTCATTACATCGGGCGCACCTAAGATATCACTCGCCAAGTTTATTTACCAGGATAAACATTAATATTTCAGTGTGGCGAGGCCCTTTGGTTTTCTCTCATTTCACATTCCTTTCTGGCCCGGGTATTTCATTACGCATTCCTGAGTTTGTCTCCACACTATAAGGCCGTGGATAATACGCCCTGGATGAGACATTGAGGCGTGCCACAGACTAATTATGACACCAACCAAAGGAGAATGATTGCAGTGAGCAAAGCAGAAGACTCTGTAATTGAGTCACAGAGTGGTGATTGTAAACTGATTATTTGTTACATTTTGATTAAACTTTGCTGCATTGAATAACAAATCGATGGTTACTGCGCTTGGGAAATCAACTAAACAATTCTCAAAGACAATGGTTAATTTTTATTAAGCATAAGTGTTGGTTTGGTGCTGGATATTTAACATGGTGAAAATCAAAATAGCTATTGCAAAGATCATTTATCATAAACTTACATAACATGACCCCGTTATTTGAAATAAGCTTTTGTTTTTAATAATTCTTTCGCTTTGTTCTTCTGTATTAAAAATGTGTCTCTTTGCCAGGTAAATGTGTTTTTCCCATTATGCTTAGTTATTTTTTAAATATTATTGTATTGTCATTTAATATATTTTTTTTAGGCCCGATTTTTCAATCCTCCGATAAGTTTTATTCAAGGAATAACATTGTCATTGTGACATATTTTTTACAGAGAATCTGTCATGATGTCAAAATTATTCAATGAATAAACTTTATCTGACGATTGAAAAATCAGCCCTTTGCCTATTTAATCTATACTTAACTTTTACACATTACTCTTACATCTATACATTTTTATTACTTTCTTTCTTAATACTATACAATAATGTTGATGTTTTGTTTCTTTTACTGTTTCTCTTACTATTTATATCGCACAATAACTTTTCTGATTATGTTTATTTATAAGTACCTCATCTTTTTATGTTACAGATTACAGTTAGCATATATCATCTATTTGCTGGGCAAAAGCCTCCCCCTATACCCGCATAGCCGCATAGCTGCACAAGCTAACCTACATAGTGTTGTAGTGACTGATCTGCCGTTGCCTAGGCTGTGGCACTGCGGTGAGCCAGTTACTAATGAAGATAGTGGACAAACATCACGTGTAATTTTGTCCGTATTGTGGAGATGGATGACTGGCGACGTGCTTATTTTGTTTTCGTATTTAGATAGTTTAGGGTCACGCCAACATTGCTTATTCATTTAATTTGGGACGCAGCTCAGATACTACGTGAATACTAAGTGCAGAGTGGGTATTTTATAACAGGAAGTAACTATGTATTCAAACAACCAGGTTATAAAGTAGTATACGATATTACAAAGACACGATGTAGGTTCCTGTAAATGAAATAATTTTATTGAGTTGAATCGGTTTGTAGTATAAAATTAAAAACAAGACATCTCCTTTTAATGTAGAGTAAGTATTAATATTATTATTATATATATATATATACTTCTCCACAAGTTTTTTTTATTGATTGTGATAATTATTATTTAGAGTAAATAATAAAAATGTGAAATTGCAAAAAACCTTTTTTCTTGTTGACTGCACCTTCCTTACAAAACGTGTTGGTGAATCCGTTAGAGTGGATCAGTTAGGAATAAACAATAAAAAATAGCATTTGGAATAACTCTTTACTTCCTCGAACATAGAAAATGCTAAAGAAATAAAAACTTTTTAAAATGTTTTAATGTTTAAATTAAATTGTATAGCACAGTCATTATCACCATCTCATTTTTTGCCTACATCTATTCACTGCTGATTATATGTCTCTTCTTTTTTTGCCTTTTTCCCTGTCCTGTTCCAGCCTGATCCATTGCCTTCCAACAAGTCTGACTATACCGTCTAAGAACAGCAAAATAAAAATAGAAACCTATTGAACCATATCTGCTACCCTTTATCGACCTCTAAAGAGCTGTCGTACTTTATGGTTTTTTATTAGTTTTACTCGAGTGACTTGCACGCCAGTTTCTGGTGTGTTATCTTCGAGGTCCTGGTTTTGATTCCCGGTCGGGTCAATGTGGAAAAACGAACTTTTCCTATATTTTCTCGGGTCTACGGTACCGTCGCTGTTTCTGATTTCCATAACACAAGTGCTACTGTCTTAGGAGTCAGAGCAATGTATGTGATGTTGTGTATAATGTTTATTTATTATTACTATTGAATATTTAAAAAATATAGTGAAAAAACTAAATGCCGACCCGACCCAGCCCGGAATCGAACCTTGGTCTTCTGCAATCCAGGCGGCTGCACTGACCAATATGCTACCGGGAAGGACAGCAGTGATTCCTGGCTGGGTCGGGTAGGCATTGAATTTTTTCACTATATTTTATAAATATTTAATTCAGCTTAAGTACAGCAATTGGCACTTAATAATTAAAAATGATGATGTGTAACATTTCTCACCTTAGTAATAAGCAATTTTAACATTATATTCTGAAAAAAATGGGTCAGGTATTACATCATTTTATAACTATAAAATAAATAATGATAAAGTCTGTGTATTACCTACACACGAAAAGGTTGAAATCAATTTTACCTACAATAGAAAATAGAATACAGAATTAACAATAACGTATATTTTTTTTCAAACCATAAAGAGAATGCAGTAAATACTCATCCCTCTCACTTCCCCTATAGAAGACATTTGACATATCAAAATGACCTTTGAACTTTGATAGTCAAATGACACAATATGCCACAAATAATAATGATGTGTCATGTTCATAATATCGATTACAGAATTCACAAAATGGCGCGCGCTTGCGCGCTTCCCCGACTTCCTGTTTCACACTTCCGTCCCATTTCTCAAAATTACTCCCACAAATTGTAAGAAGGCGAGAGGAAAGATGTTACACATTAAAAATAAAATGTACTACTATTAGTTAATTAATTCAACGTTGGGATATTTCGTACATTTCACCGTTACCTTCTGTTTCGTAAAACGGTATCAGTGGTGCATTGTTTGAATCTCACAAAGGGCGAGTAATGATGTCGCGTCGCATTACCTAAGTGCGGTATTGCAGCGCGGTAACGGGTACGATGGTGTCAGCCCAAAATCTCCCTTTACACAGTAGCCACAAACGAGTAGTTGAAACACAAACGTTTTTTTGGGGAAATAAAATGAAAAATACTTTATTGAATTTAGTCAAGACTCCTTTTCAGATGGGGTATTTTTCAATAATTTGACGTTGTAAAAGAAGGAGACAAAAGAAACGCCCCTGTTGAGTTTCTTGCCGGTTCTTCTCAGTATAAGGTCTCCCGCCCGCCCTGTGAAGACTTACGAACTGATGGTGTGGTGACATTTTGAATTTAAATTATTAATAAATCATGATTTTGAATTTAAAATCTAAGGTCTTTCGGCGATCGAGTTAGAAGCTATTTCCTTTCTTCTGCTCCCATCTAGCTAACTATAAGTATATATTTCAGTCCTTATTTGTAATTTTCTTTTTTTCCTTAATCTGTAGATATTTATTTATTCTCAATTCTTTCTTTCTTTATATGCACCTACTCCCCTATTACTCCTTACTATTGTTTTACTCTTCACCCAAGGTTGCCTGGAAGAGATTGCTATAAAGCAATAAGGCCGCCTTCTTGTACTCTCTTCTCTGTCTATTGTCCTGTTTTGTAACTGTTTATTTCTTAGTGTGCAAATAAAGTGTTTATTATTATTATTATTATTATTTATTAAAAGCACAAATTAGTGACCGAAGTGCCTTTGACCCGATGATGATGATGATGATGTCTTGGGTTAGATTCACAGGCCAGGCAAAGCTTGTTTCGGATTATCCGATGCATAGCCCGGGTTTGTGATAGCCATACCCCTTATATTAGTTAGCGTGGATTCAAGTAAGTACTCGATAGTAGCGATGACTTCATTTCGTTGATGGAGGCCCTTGATCAGCAGTATTTAGGCTACTGCTGTTGTTTGTATTAATTCAATGTCTACAGTAGGTAATGACAAATATTTATTATCCGTACATTGTTCAAGAGGTGTGTGCTCATACGTATCTAGCCTTATAAAAGGCGGGCTGGCACCGTTTACATTTACAAAGAAATAGGCCGAGTCAACACGACCGCGACCGGCCGCGTAAAGTTTGTCCCCGTATATTCTGCAGAGCTGTTATAAATTGTTTTGTATCTATCATCAACATCACAAGCTCGCTTTATGTCCCCACTGCTGGGGCACGAGTCTTACCTATGGATGGATAGGGAGAACGGGCTTTAAACCACCATGCGGGCCCAAAGCGGATTGGTGGTTATTAACGGTAGTTAACAACGGCGGTATTAGCGGTAGCTAATGCAGCCATGACCAACGGCTTTACGTGCCTTCCGAAGAACGGAGAAGCTCGAGATGATATATTTTTAGTCACCCATCCGATGAAAGGTCTTTGCAAAAGTTCCTTAACCGAGCAATGGCAGACTGGGCGCGTTAACCACTGCGTCATCGAGCTCATCATGTATCTATACATAGTATACAGAATAGATAGAACATCTTTTGAGGGTGGTTTACGTACTCGAAACAATACGAGCGAAGCCGGGCCGGGTAATAAATGAAAAACTTTTTGTAAATTTACTTTTTTATATTATTATTATCTTTAAGTACATTCCCAACTTCATGCGCGTATTACTCGTAATTTACAGAAAAAATATTTTCCTTTGAACATACTTCTTTTATGCTTTACTATTCGGGTCATAAAGAGTATGAGCGCAAACATAGCTCGAGCTTATTAAGTTATGAAATAATGCCGTCAAAGTAGTAATGAAATGGATTTACCAGCATTTTTACTCACAAACGGTCGGTCGCGCCGAATACATCTTTATGTACGTTTTTTTAAGTTTTTATATTTACATGTAAATTGCATAGAATAACAACACTTTTAACGTATAAGAAAGGGCGATCAACCGAATTAAGAATTTTAGGGTTATGTAAATTTTGACGAAATAATAAAAAGTATAAGTTACTTGGACCGTAGGACTCTAACGTTACATAATGAAAGTATTATAAGAATTTGCATTATCAACTGTGTGTAATAAAATAATGTGATTTGTGGATATGATGAAAATACATAGAACAACACATAATGTTAAAGCAACACGCATTCAATAATAACCTAATTACCAAATAGAATATTTTTGCCTTTCATTTTATAAAAAATAAGTCTAACATTATAAATTACATTCGGCTTTAATTTTACCAGTGTAGGTACTTATTATTCGTTGGAAAAACAAAAGATGAAATAAATAAATCTACATCGAATAAATTAAAATAACTAAAAACATTAAGTAAACTTCATTCCTTATGCAGATGACAAACAAAATTGTGCAATAGATTAATTCATTTGAAAGATTTTACAAATTAAAAAGAATTCGACCTCCTTGGTCAAGTGGTTTGTACACCGGTTTTCATGGTGTCGCCATCTCTGAGGTCCCGGTTTCGATCCCCGGTCGGGTCGATTTAGAAATTATTGTTTTTCTAAATTGTCACGGTTCTGGGTGTTTTATATGTATAATAAGTATGTATTTAAGTATTTTAAGTATGTTTATCCGTTGTCTAGTAACCATTTAACGAGTTTCATAACAAAGCTTCTCTTGGACTAGATAATTGGTGTGAGTGTAGGAAAGTTTATTTTAATATTATTATTTAAAAAAAATCTGATTCTTATTTTTTTCGTCAAGGAGCCATGCAAGCAGATCCTGTAAAACTACACAGCATAGAGGTATAAGAATTGAAGCTTCTGGGTTGACAAGCGTTTCTGGGCTACGCTGGTAGCCGACTATAAGGTGGGCCGTATGCTCATTTGCCTGCTCAGTAACATAATATACGTAGTACTATAAAAAGGGTCCCGATCCGATCCGAACCCCTCGAATAATCTAGTAGGGCACGGGGACACGCACTAGTGATGCCGTTCCCTCTAGAAAACCACCGAAGGTGATTCGTTTCACACGGCTTGAGGAACCCTTTAAGTTTCTCGTCGCCTACAACAAGCCCGATGAAGCTGAAAATGCCTGGGCAATCAACAAAGTCATTAAAAAAAAAACTATAAAAAGGTGAATTCACTTCAGAAACTATAAATTTGTTTCTCTTGAAAGAAATTACCAGGCACGTACTGATTGAGAAATAAATAAATAAATAAATGTTTCCCACACTCACACCAATTACCTAACCCCAAGAAAATCTTCCTTAAGAAGCTCGAGAAATGGTTAACTAGACAAAGGATAAACATATATAATATACTTAAAATACATACCTATTATACATAGGAGACACCTAGACCTGAAACAATTTAGAAAAACAGGTACTTCTAAATTGATCCGACCGGGGATCGAACCCGGGAACTCAGAGATGGCGACACCATGAAAACCGGTGTGCAAGCCACTCGACCAAGGAGGTCGTCAACATGGATGTACTGAACATGAAATCACAGGCATTACATCTTATGTATACGAACTTAAAATAGTAAAGATAGGTAACTGGAAGGGTAAAAACATCCACTAAACATTGATTTTTCAAAACCTTGCGAGCTTGAGGTTATTTTCATCACGCGGACGAAGTCTTAGTTAAGTCACTTACCTTATTAAACTACATCAAAAAAATACTGTCGAAGCAATTGGCAACCAACCTGCCTTATAGTGAGCAGAGGAGTGTGGAGTAAGGTGGTATATGCTGAGACAGTAAATGCCTATTCACTCTTGCCTTAAGGGTGGGCCGACCAAAAAATGCCAAAAATGCAGTTACGGTTAAGTAAATATAATTGAAAATACTATCATATTAAATGAACAAAATATATATTTAGTATCATAGGGAACGTGTTTACAATTTGGCAGAACCATAAATTCATAACACGCTATAGTTTTTTCTACAATATCATTTAAAGTTGGGCAAAGATCATGAAACGAGTGGCGGCGTTTAGTAGATTTCTTATAGTATATCTAAATTATTGTACCTCCGATTTTGTCTTAACAATCATCAATGGATAAACTACAAATTGCTAGACTACATTTTTGATTCATCAAGTGGTTATTTAAATAATATTTTTTTATTAAGCACCTTAAATTCCCCATACAAAATTAGTATGGCCGCGCGGCATCAAATAAATATGGACGACGACATTTCAAATAAAACATATGACACTTGTCACTTACGAACGGCGCACCCTTAAAGAGACCCAGGTCTAATGTCTACACCGTACGGATGGTAAGCTGTTAGCTTTTAGTACCCCGATGATGGAAGGGGGCTGGAGGAATGAGATTGTGCAGTTCACTTACATTTGGTCTAAGCATTTGGCTACCAACCTGCCTTATAGTAAGCAGGGTTTGGCCTAAGGTGCTACATGCTTGTTGCTTACTTGCTTGCTTGCTTACACACGAAATGCCTATATTTGCTTTTGCCTTGAAGTGACCCAGGTTGTAGTGATCAGGGAACCCTAAGCAGTTAGCGCATTCCATTTTTTAGCTTTCCATTTTCTTGACATATTATGCTGTCACGTTCTACCGTCCAAAACAATACAATCCAAAAACTCCATTGTAATAGAAATGCATAATTATCAGAAATTCTCTCAAAAAAAAAGTGCTGCGTTTGAAATGGCACCCGGGGGATACATTTAACGTCCGATGACAAAAGTTTGGAGGAAACTCGCAAATGGATGCTTGGAAAAAGGAAATACAATGAAACAGAATGTGCTTAAAATACCCCGGGTCACAGTAATGTGCAAAGAAGTTCCATTGGTTTTAATGTGCCTTGGGTGACCCACATGGTGACCTAATTGACACCATTCAATTTTCTTAGCATATCTCATTAACGCCTGGTGGTGGCCGGTGGCCGAGTGACGAAGCACACGGTCCGATATCAGACGGTCCAGGGTTCAATACCGAGATTTGGCAGAGTGCGTTACGGACACTCGGCAAAGGGTGGTGATTAACCCAGTACCAATCAATTGTAGCGATGACTTGATTACAATGATGGATGCCTCTGCCCAGCATCGGGACAGTACGAGTATATACGCTAAATTACTTTCTTTCTTAGTAGTCCAACTTAAAGAGTCAAAGATCCCAGTGACCATATACACCTTACAGAGAGTCAAGAATTAATTAATTGTAAAATGAAAGCGAGTAGAAAAACGATGCCTCATGTAACAAAAACAATTTCGGACGCAAATTATGCCGTAGCATTAATTAGGCAATTAAAAGATGAAATTATCGTGTCCGATGGCGGCCGTTCTACACCGGAGGCCTTGACACCTCCAATTAAAGCAGTGACACGCCACTCGATCGCACCAATATTGATCGGGCGAGCGGGTCTGATGGCTACGACCGTTTAGCTAGGTATTTAATGTGTCGCTTAGCGATGCTTGATTGTTTTTTTATCATGTTTCTTTTTTTATGTTATTAGCAGCGATGTGAAACGTTTTTTTTAAATGCCTTTGTATTTTTTTTGTTTAATTAATTTGTTAATGTTGATTTAAAGGGCGAGCAGTGGCTTATTGATTGCTACGTCGATATTAGCTAGGTACTTAATGTATAGCGATGGTGTAATGTTGTTTTTATTGTTTATTTTTTCAACATGATTTTTTTATTGTCGTTATCAGCGATGTGAATTATCTTTTATTTTTTTTAAAAACTTATTTGTGGTATTTGTTACTTTTTTGGTTAATTAATTTATTAACGTTTATTTACAGGGCGAGCGGGGACTCGTTGATTGCCATGACAATATTGGCTAGGTATTTGTGAGTCGCTTAGCAATGCTTTATTTTTTATTTCATATATTTATTTTTTCTTGACATGTGATGATGCGTTTTTCTTAAATTATTCAATTAGTAATTTTAAACGTTTGACATGCTATAGTTTTAATTATGGTTTTTAATTTTTAATTTTAATTTGCTAATGTTAATTTTATCTTAGCTTAGGCACCAGCTTTTTATAAAATCTTTATTTACATACCAAGTATAGTTTTCCAACCTTTTTGTTTAAGTTTATGGTTGTGAAGAAAAATAAAATAGTTATTTAATTATTATATCCACGTTTTAATTTATTTTTATGTAGATTTAATTGCGGTTTACAAATCAAGATTAAAATATGTTCTTGTTCGTCCTTGTAAACCATCAGTGTCTAATAAAACAATAACTGTATCGAAAAACATATTTCACAAATATAAAAATTGGAAAGTGTGACAAATTCGTTTGTAAAAAATATTTGTAACCATAATAATATTTGACTACCCCTGTAAAACGAGCAATATAGAATATACGCTCTCTCTCTATGGTACTGTTTTGTTAGCAAAATATGCTGTCAGTTAATGCAACCCCTCAATTTTATATTAACCCTTACAGGACCATAAGATGTCCAAGACTAAATATGCCAATACAACACAATATTTTAGCTATTGTGGGTGTAAAGTAAGAGAATATCACCAGAAAAACATAGCAGTGTGTATAGGTTTCCTATAATTTCATGGGAAATATTTTTCCCTATGGACCATAAAAGTAAATAAACGAAGAGTTAGGTTTATTTTATCGGTATTTTATTTATTGCTTTGTAATACAAAAAACATAATAAAAATTATCAGAAAAGTAAAATAAATAGTTAGTTATGATATTCTACGAAACAGTTTCGTTTACTTGTGAAGCACAAGTGGACTTTGCACATAACACATTTATTATGTGTCCTATTTTCTATACGTCGTTTTGCACAATTTACGCATCGTTTCAGTTTTTCTGCTTTTTCCATGTTGTGCGCTGGCAAATTGCGTTTATTTCCAATGCGGAGCTTTTCAGAGGAGACTAAAGTGGGTCTTGATCGCTGTCTACATGTAAAATTATTTATTAGACCTCGTGCTACATATTGGCGATACTCGAGGCTGCTCAAAAGCGGACCTTCTACTCGGTGTTTTTCGTGCAACTTTACGTAAACTAAAAACGAGTTATTCATAGCGATATCTAAGATGTCAAAAAAGAGGCGCAGGTAATATTTGATTTTGGCCTTGCGATCAACCTCATAACATGCTTTGCGCTGGTCCATAAGGTCCACACCGCCCATATATTTATTATAGCGCATCACTACTTCCGGACATGTAACATTTATTTTTTGAGCAGTTCCTGCCTGCCTCCTCTTTACTGTGCTAGTTGGCACCGGAGATATGAAATTGGTCAACATATGGACTGCTTTAGTATCCATCCATTTTACGAATGTTATACCGTTTGTACTTACGGCATGGATGTCGCCTCTTTTCATGCTTTTATCTGATGGTAATGACTTTGGCAAATTTTTTCTATTCGTGCGAATAGTGCCGCAGGCTTTGGTGTTCTGCATCATAAGTTTATGTTGCAAAGCAGGCGAGTTGAAAAAATTATCAAAGTATACTTCACAACCAAGACCCTTTAGTTGTTCCGTCAGACAGAGTACTACTGATTCACCTAAACCAATTTCTGTATTAGTTTTCTTTCCTGTATATAAATCAAACTGGTATAAGTATCTTGTTGAAGACTCACATCTACACCACATCTTGAACCCCCATTTTATAGGTTTATTTTTGATGTACTGCTTCATAATGTTGTGCCCTTTGAATTTGATCATGTGTTCATCAATGGATTGCCTTAGTGAGTTATTCATTGCTGCTTGAAAACACAAATTGAAATGTTGCATAACAGATCTTATTTTGTACGCTCGGTCACTCGATTGTGAGTGATTGTTATTATCAGAGAAATGTAAATTTTGCCGAATCTGCTCAAATCTAGTTCTTGGCATAACATTAGCAATGAAAGGCACACCCATGTCTTCATCAGTCGACCAGTAATTCCTAAGAGTTGGTAAAACATGATAACTCATTACAAAATTCATGCCCAAAAATGCCTTCATTTCATCCAAGCTGACTGTAAAAGGTCTTTCATTTTGTTGTGCGTATTTGACACTTTCTTTTATTATGATATTAGACACTAACTGATCCATTTGTGTCACCTCCATGAAAATGTCCATTACCAACAACATGCCATGCCGGTTAGATAATGTATTTATGCGCCCAAAATCATACTCACTTTCATTGAATGTGTGAGGAGCGTATGAGTTATTTCTCCAGTTGAAAATAGGAATAGTCTCTGAAGTATCTGAACAGGTGGGTAATGAGGTTTGATTTGTCGGTTCTTGAACAGAATCTTCAATTTCAACAACATCGGTTCCATTTTCTACATCTTGAGCTATGAACTGCTGGTCTTCTTCGTCTAACTGTAAGTCATCTTCTCCGTCACTATTATCTGCCGTAAGTAACTGCAATATTTCTTCATCTTGAATATGAAATTCTCTGCACCCTCTTTTAGCCATTTCTGTTAAAAAAAAACTTGAAGGTAAATTATATAAAAATACAAGAAAACCATACATTATCATAAAGCACTACATATAATAATACTACAACGAATACACCAGATATGGACCAGAGGGAAAAATATTTCCCATTAGATGATTTGCAATTTTTAGGTACTTGTGCTAATATTCTGCAGTTTACTGTATTATTATATAAAATTATACTTACCAAATAATATAAAACACGTGACAAAATACAGTTATTTTATTTTCTCAAGTCCAAAACACTTTCAAGATATTATTAGTTCAGCCCGCGAATGTTTTGGTTTTGGCGCAATAAAGTTTGCCAGTTCTTTTTTTTTATTCGTTCAGAAACACATTTGCCGCATTGGACATACGTTTTATTTTGACATTCAGTAAAAAAAATATCGATTCAATAATAATTGAACAATCGATAACGATTTTTGTAGAAGGGAAAAATATTTCCCTTGAGCGTGAAAGGGTTAAATTTAGTTTCATAACATTGGCGCAGCGAAACGGAAAATTTATAATAATATATGCAGAATGTATAATTTCTTCAACCGAGCTCTACATTGTGCTCGTAAAACATAACATAACATTTGTGAAATGTTACAAAATACTAAACAGCAAGCAATAATAATATGATATTTTTTAATGACGCGATTTCGCAGTGCAAAATCTTTCTTAAAATTCATTAAAATACCAGTACGGAACACTTATCCTTCCATTATAACTGTATTCAATTCACCGATGTTATTATATTATTAAATTAGTTTTAAGATATTAAATTTTAAAGAATATATAATTTGAACTTGAAATAGTAACGAATAAATATTTCGTAAAAATTTCACTTCTAATGTGAAGCTTAACATAAAGAATTATACCTAATGTTTTTTTCAGAAATGTAAATGTTTTCGTTAGTTTTATTGAAATGTTCAATGTTGTTAGATATGTGATTCTTATTCTCCTTGAGATTTAGCTCTCTTATATGACAAGTAATATTCGTATCCCTGTCATAAAACAGACAGACGGACATGACGAATTTATAAGGGTTTCATTCACAGACTGGTCAGTACTATCTATCTATCTGTGGTTTCTTTCCTTTAGAGCCCTAAAAAGGAATGAGCCAAAACGTCAAACCATATTTTTCATTAATTCATTAATCATACTCTGGTCTACAGCTACGACGCTACGACGTAGACAATAACAGTACTGCTACGAACAGTCGTAGCAAAAGATCTCATCTAGATGTCGCCGGCAAAAAAACATAAGGCATTTTTATCGGATGACCACCATTTCCTGGGTGCCGGGACAAACCTTTCAAACTTTTTTCTCGGTGTTTGGTCCATTGGCACTGGTTCACATACTACTACCACACGGCCGAGTAACGACTCTAAATAAAAATTGAATCATAAGATACAAATAAAATTATTGAAAAAAATATATAATTTTTTTTCTTTTCCAGCAGACAACTTGTCACGCTATTTTATTATAAATTAAATATAATATTGAAATCATAAAAATCATAACTATTTATTTCATTTTCATGTAGTAAGATACAGGGTGTTATTATTGTTATTGTGCTATTTATCACGTAATAATGTAATCATATATATTTATTAACATTTGTAAATTAATAATTATAGCTAAAAGAGTTTCCTGTCTCTCGTTCAAGTGGCTACGGAACGACGTGATTTTATTGATATAATATCTACATTATATAAGTAGTCACGTAAAAGTGACGTTAGTCAATAGACAATGTAATAATTCAATTATATATATTATTATACCCGTCTTTATTTTCGTTTGTACCTAATGGCAGTTGTTACTTTCCATTCTATTTGTCTTACATAAATGTTTTATTACCAATAATAGGGCACTTACTAGCTTTTTATTGTAGGAAAATATATCATTGTTATCATTCTCCGTCATTGTCCTCTTTCTCGAAATAAACAAGTATATGTATAATAATGAGTCTCTTTTTTAATTTATTTAAGCCGGAGGAGCTCAATGCCAACTCTGGGATTGCAAAGGTTAAGCAACTTTTGCAAAAGCCGGTCATCGGATGGGTGAACAAAAATGTATTATCTCGAGCTCCGTGCTTTGTAAGGCACGTAAAGCCGTTGGTCCCGGCTGCATTAGTAGTGGTTAACAACGCCAATCCGTACTGGCATCTAAACACTACTTCATTCTACTTATCTCTTTATGTATAATTTGCATAGCACGGCTAGTATATTCGAAGGTATTCATTCATAAAATTATGACAATATCGTCACTACAACTAAAATAGAACTTATGAGTTGAATAGTCACTATTCGACAAAAACCTAACTGTTTAGGTTGTTTACGTTACGTAAATGCTTAGGTTATGGTTAATTACTGTTTAGGTTACGTAAATGTGGCATGTGTGGGCTCTCGTGCCTGTGCACATGCCACATTTACGTATTCACCGAAAAAAAACCGAGTAGATCCGTATAAAGATTGATAACAAATATAAAATTGGAAAGCTTTAACAGGCTTTTTTCTTTTCACGTATAATTTGTATTGCATATGTTTAGAGCACGTGAAGGTTCGTATACACTTCTAGTTGTCGAAGTTCCACCGAAATTAATAAAACATACCTACAATGTCTGAACAATGTAACGTAAAGTGAAAAAATTAAATACCTACTCGACCCAGCCAGGAATCGAACTTGGGTCTTCCGCAATCCGGGCGGCAACACAGACCGTTATGATACACGCGCGCAAGCAGTGACGCTGTGCAACGCTGTCAGTTCTGCATCGATGGAAAGGTTATCGCTGAGCGCGTTAGCTCACTAATGTATTGCCTTTTTGTCTTTTACCATCAAATTATTATTTTACTGTTTCTAATTCAATTACTTATTATTATATTGAGAGATCTAGACAAACCTAACATAGGCTTTAAGATACTACTAAACGATATTTGTAAATATATTTTTGTTGATAAATAAATAAAATAAAATAAATAATAAATAAATAAATACTGGGAAGGCTGACGTAAGCACTAAATATTTTACTGCTTTTTGATTTTTTACTGTTTTTTAGCGGTAGCGTAAGTACCATCTATCTAATGGTTATTGCAACCGATGGCTATGCAGATTCATCTTCAGATGAAATACCACAAATTTGATAACACAATGAAATAGTAAATTTTACTTTTTTATTATTTTTAACTGAATTTTTTCACTGTATTTTATAAATATTTAATTCAGCTCTAGTGCAGCAATTAGCACTTAAAAATAATAAAAAAAAACTAAAACTAAGCTAAAAGTAACTTATGTAGGTATATATAAAAATCAATTATTGCTGTTTGTTTGTCTGGCTAAAACTCAAGGATGGCTGGACCGATTTGGCTAATTTTGATTTTGAAATATTTGTGGAAGTTCAAGGAAGGTTTAAACGGTGAGAAACATAAACAATAAGTAACGGAGAATACTAAAAACGACGATTTAATTTTCGAATACAAAATATTCCTAACTGTGAAACATTTGATGTTTTTTGTCTTTTTAGAAATAAAAAATTGTCACCTGGTTGTCAAATATCTAAAGGTCCGTTCAGAAATTCGTTTGTTTTATAGCTGTAGTATGAGGTCCGATCTCTTTGGTGAAGAATAATAATACGAAGCTGCAAAGAAAGAAGAATAATAAGCTACCTGAAAGATTTTAAAGAGATCGTGTTGAATTGATGAACCCTATTTAGAGCATTCGGTCTGAAGAACTGAAAAATGTTGTATTAAGTTTTGACCATATTTTTTACAATTATATGTAGTTGATACGAAGTTCACCGGGTCATCTAGTCTAATATATAAATTGTATCTTACTGCCTTTCATCTCCATCTAAACTTTAACTATGCCAAATGTCACACTCCTCTGTATGGGCAATGTGACTAAAAATGGGTACAAAGCTTTTCTTCATATTAATATATAGATAAAAATTACTACAACTGAAACCAACTTATATAATAATTAATAGTCGTGTATACGACACAAACCTAAACGAGCACGGAGGTCCAACCACTCCGCATTTAATCTATTAATTAATTACAAAAACACAAATGTTGAAAAAAATTCCACGAGCAGGGTTTGAACCTGCACCCTTCTAACATACCGGGTCAGGTGCTCTTCCAATTGAGCTATCGTGGTTCTAACCAGCCCGCCGAAACTATTCAACACTATTTACTTTTTACTTTGAAAGCCAAAGGCGCCCATTCAATGTTAACAACTACCGTCATTAACATCCGATCATAATATTTTTACAAATACTAAAGATCAGTTAAGAAGTAGACAAGCTATTTATAAATGTTTTTTTATAATTTTTAACGCAAATATTGTTGCGAACAAATTATAAAAACACAAATGTTGAAAAAATTTCCACGAGCAGGGTTTGAACCTGCACCCTTCTGACATACCGGGTCAGGTGCTCTTCCAATTGAATTTGTTCGCAACAATATTTGCGTTTAAAATTATAAAAAAAACATTTATTAATTAATTAATTATTAATTATTTAATTTATTATTATTTATTTATTCACCGGAGAAAAACGAGTAGATCCGTATAAAATTGAATAAAAGATATAATTATAATTGGATTACGCACTCTAAACTCATGTATTCACCGAAGAAAAGCGAGTAGACCAACATAAAGTTTAATAAAAAATATAGGTACAGTTGGAATATTTTCACGCGTAGTAAGCGTTGCATAATGTTTAGTTAGAGCATACGAAGACTTGTATAGTCGTAGGTATTCGTTTATAAATTATAACAATAACGTCACTACACCTAAAATAGAACTTATGAGTTGAATAGTCGTGCATACGCTATTCTACACAAACCTAAACGGCGCGGGATACGCACGCCGCATTTACGTATTCACCAAACAATTCGCGGAGCGTGCTCGGTAAATAATTAATGACGTTCTAATTCAAAATTCAACCGGTTCACCCATATTTGTCTCGCAAGTATCCTGGTTACGAGAAAGACGCGAAAGGAATCTATGATGGAATACCTACCGCCGCGAATGACTAATGAAATTCCTAACGAATGCTGCCGTTCGGTTAATACATTAAGTTGTGGGGAGAAAAAGTAATTTACTTATATAAGAGCTGTATTTGTGTTTTTGTGTAGCTACAACAATACTTTTATACCATACCTACTCTAAAAAGCTTATTTTATTCACGCAAAACAGTGAATAAAAAGGCCTTTTATTCACTGTTTTGTTTTTATTCACTATTTTGGTGTTTGAATTTGGAACACAAAAATATATCCGGTCTCTATTTCAATGCTTACACAAACTCCTTGCGCTAAGATTCGAAATTCAAAACTCTTTGGTGCAAATAAATTCTCGAGATTTGATTGGTCGATATTTGCGACAAGGAGTTTGGCATTAGATTAATAAATATTGTTTCACAAGTTGACCACTCTAATGATAATAATAAGAAAATTACGCTTAATTTCAGTCATTGCTCTAATTTTAATGTCCATTTCAATTAATGTAACATTTCTTATTTCTTGATTAAATTTCTATTTTCGCTTAAATTATGTCTTTTCTCGTAGTCATGGTATAAAGTATAGTATGCAACTCCTGAATAAAGTACGAATTTATATCGAGGGCCATGAATCACTCGCGTCGTTCAGGATTCTAACAGAACAATCATTAGAATCCTTTACTTGCTCGTGACTCATCTACGGCCCTCGCTTTAAATCCGTCCTTTGTTCACTAGTTGCATAATATACTATTGTTATGTGTAGAAATGGGAAATATTGTTGAATATTTAGGACTGTCTAGGAAATATCATGTGAGGAAAGGTTTAGTTAGAAAAATTAACAAAATTCGCGTGCCAAAAGAGGATTTTTTTTTACATATTTGTTATTTTTTATTTTTTTTATTGGGGTCAACAAAAAGTTTTACAATAATTCATAATTAAAGATTTACAATAACTTAATTATTAATCGTAAAACCAACACCGTTTACCACGAACTAATCAAAAATTTAATGACGTTTGTAATTTTGATTTAACTAATTAATAGATATTAACTTACTAATAATTTAATTTAATGCACGGTGTTAATTTCATGTAACTTATTTGTAACAGATACTCTATAAGTGTTAGCCTTCACTGAAAATATGTCTGTCTGTGAAGTACTTGTTATAAGTGTCCGTCAGACGTGTTAACGGTGAGCATTATAGTACGGGATCTTTTTGTGGTGAAAAGCTTAAATTTTCTACAGGTTCGCACGCGCGGTCTGACGGGCACCCGATAACATATATTGTTAACTATATCCATACAGTCATACTTATTGTGGCAAAAGTCATACAGCAACATTACTTGTAGTTTTAGTCTTCTAGATTTAAGATCAAGCAGTTGTTATGAACACCTAAATTCTCCTAAATTAAGTTTTCTCCTAAATCATAAAGCTTTAAGATATTCTTAGTATGAAGAATTTGTAATCATAGTTAGGACATTCTATATTCTATATTGTAGAATAGAATAGAATAGAAAACATTTTATTGACCACAAACAGATTGTACATGACATTATAAAATAAAAAATAAAATAAATAAAAAGTTTAAGAATAGGTAGGTTATTTACATTTAGTGTGGCCAACTAGGCCCCAGCCTCAGCATAGGCTACAACGACAATAGCCGCTGCAGCGCTGGTATTCTGGCGGGACCTAGAGGTCGACGAGACGACACGGAACAAAAACACAAAGCAATAAACATAAATAAAAATTTGTTCAAACACAACATCACAAACATTAAGGTATAAAACTAAACAATAAGAAAAAAAAACAAAAACAAAGATCGCACGCTACAAAAATTTTATAAAGTCTAAATCGTTCGGCTGAAGGACAAAGATGCCTTTACCTGACATAAAACACACAAAGAGACAAAAAGATAAAACAATGTCTTCTGTCAATTTTGACATTCATTGCTGCGGCTGTCATCGCCTATCAATACTAGATAATTGTATAAATTATAAAACTTATATTTTTCTATGTCGCATGCGCAGCAGGCAATAAAACTGCCCTGCGCTAAAACTTGGCTAAATCGTAGCGAGACGAGAGCCATCTTTCAAGAAATTGAATTGAATTGAGAGTTTGTTTGAATTTCAAAGTCCTCTAAGATAAAAACATCACAGAGACATCAAACAAGAACCCAATGAAGCCCGACATTGCCGGAACGCAATCCCCAGCAGACGTATAGCCTGAACGTGAGGAACTCTAAAGTAAGTCCGATGATTTTTGCAACGAAATAAGGTATTTTTTGAGGTGGCGTCTAAATGTATCTACCTTTTTCAGGTCACGCACTGGTGGAGGGAGATCGTTCCAGCACTTCGAGGCGGCGAATCTAAATGAACCACGGAACGCCACCGTTCGATGCTTTGCCGTCACAAAGATGTTAGTACAGCTTCTCTTTGGGTACCTATTCTGATCACATGCCCATACCAGCTTATCACAGAGATATTGCGGCCTTTCCGCTCCTAACACGCCAAACAAAAGAGTGGCGAGATGAAGCCTCCTACGCGCCTCCATCTTCATTATGCTTGCAGCATTCAAAAAGGGAGTTATATGTGATCGAGGAGGCACATGAAAACAGAAACGCGCACAAGCATTCTGGACGCGCTGGACAAGCTTACTTGTCTTAGACATTAGGCACGGTCCGTATACAGCATCACAGTAATTCAACCTTGACAAGATCAGAGTCTCGCATAGTGTGACTCTCAGCTCCTCGCTTAAATAGGGTCTAATTCTGTATAGTAGCCTTAATCTATAAAAACAATTGCGTGAGCACTCCGCAACATGGCTTTCAAAGTTGAGTTGTTCATCCATGGTCAATCCTAGATTTCTGACTTTATCCACACGTTCTATTTTCTCACCATTTAAAAGTACATTTAGAGCAGTATTATCAAAGTGACTGACATTCTTACTGGTACCAATTAATAATAATTTTGACTTTTTTGGGTTGACAACTAAACAGTTTGAACTGCACCAAGTAGAGATTTGTTTTAAGTCCTTGTTTACTTTATTTACAGCCATATCATAATCTGCATATTTAAAGGGAAGATACAGCTGAAGATCATCTGCATATAAATGGTATTGGCAGTGACTGATTCTTTCTGTGATGTCAGCGCTGTACAGAATGTACAGTATAGGTCCCAAGATGGACCCCTGGGGCACCCCACGGGTTACAGGCAATTTGGTAGAACGCAGTCTGGACCCATCCGCTGCGGTCAATTCCACGCACTGCTGTCTTTTCCCAAGATAACTCTGAAACCACATTATTGTGCTTGCATCTACTCCATAGTAAGCGAGCTTAGACAGCAGAAGATCGATATTTATGGAGTCGAATGCGCGTGAAAAATCAAGCAGCAACAAGACACTAAGGTTACCCTTGTCTTGGAAATCTAGAATATTATCTACAACATCAGCGAGAGCAGTTGCTGTACTGTGGCCCATGCGAAACCCAGACTGCCGTTGAGGAAGGATGTTGTTTACTTCAAGATATTTGGTTAGTTGCTCACAGACAATTTTTTCCAACACTTTAGATATACAAGGTAGCAGACTAATTGGACGGAGGTCGTTTATGGTGGTTGGGTTGTTATTTTTTGGTATGGGTCTAACCACAGCAATCTTCCAGCTATCAGGGAAAATGCCTTGGATTATTGATTGATTGATTATGGTGGTGATCGCTCTCAACGTTTGTGGCAAGGTCAACAGTATCATGTCTAAGGACAAACCATCGTAGCCCTGCGCGTTAGACTGAAACCCTTTGATGGTTTTTAGCACTTTGTCCTCCGAAACTGTGTGTAGTGAGAAACTTGTGGAGCCATATCTATGAAACTCAAAAAATGTGAGCTGCGACAGTGACACACGCCCCTCGCCCGGAATATTGAGGAAGTGCGCATTGATTAGGTGGGGGTCATTCAAACTTGGTGGAATATCCGCTTCCTTCCTACCATTGCCCAACACATTGCTTTTAAGATTCTGCCATAATTTTTTAGAGTTTTTATTGTTGCTATTTATATGCTTGTCAAAAAAACATCTTTTTTCCTTATCAATAGCTTCCACTACAAGGTACTTCATAGTTTTGTAAGAATCTTTGAAGGCCTCTCTTTTATGTAACTTAAATTGTTTATGATAGCTATCTCTAATACTTATCATTGATTTGAAAGAATCAGTTATCCATGGGTGTGATGGATGCTTAAATTTCTGTGTTTTTATTGGAGCATGCAGATCAAACAATGTGATAAGGCAATTAGTGAAAGTCTCAACAAGAATATTTATGTCATTAATTTTATAAAAATTATCCCAGTTTATGTTATCAAGGTCCTTATTTAACTGATCTACAAGAATATTCCTTAAAGGCCTATATGTCACCCATTGGGGACTGATTTTATCTTTTTTAATTTTGAACTCAGCTGTAACCATCGCATGTCCCCCCAGATCAGGTTTGTGTTTAGTAGTTACTTTAAGAGCTTGAGCGTCGGCGCAGATTACATCTATAAGGCTATGACTGTATTCTGTATAGTGCGTGGGCTCAGATACTAATTGGTTAAGGTTGATACTGTGCAGGAACTGTAAAAGCTGTTTCGACTGACTGCTATTGGCGTTAAGTAGATTTATATTTAGATCACCAACCAAGATCAACACATCACGGTTCGCGAAAGAGGCAATGGAATCCGCAATGGCATCCAAGAACACGCTCGAATCCTGCCAAGGCGGTCTGTAGGCAGTTCCAATGACAACGCGCAGGTTATTAATGCGCACACTCAGCCACATTTGCTCGACCTCAGTGTTTATGGGATGTTGACACGTACGAGCATTAATTCCTTTGCGAATATAGAAACCCACGCCGCTACCACGACCTCCCCGTACATGATCAGGTCTGGGGTTATGTCTCAGCCGATATCCCGCAAGTGTCGGCGCTTTATCTTGTTGCCCAGACCTCAGCCAGGTTTCATTTATGGCCAGAATGTCCGGACCCAGCTCCTCCGCGGCCACAATGAACTCCTCATGCCTTGTGCCGAGCGAACCCGCATTGAAGAGACCAACTATTAGATTTTTAGATTTTACCTCTTTTTTTTATAAGTCCGCTTACAATGGGAGAAACTGAGATACACACTAAGCGAAAACCAAACAATAATGCGGCACGTATAGGCAGTAGGTAGTACAAATATACAAAAATTACTTCTATGCAAACAGTATAAGGGTTCCCTATTTTAATTTTGGTACAGGTGTAACTTTGGTGTAGCTTAATAACAACTATGTGTATAGAAGCTGTGTGAATGTAACAACATTTGTTTATAGTTGAAATTGTTTTCATGACAAAGTTTATAATTTTCTTAAATAAATAAATAGTCAATAATAAATATCTATTACTTAACCACTCCTCCTGTCGTTTGTATGACAGCCTTACACACACAAAGACCGAACAAGTACTGACAAAAAGAAAAACACATAATATCATACAAAACAAACAAACAAAAAGACGCATACAGTATGAACACCAACACTTAACTTTAAATAAAGTACAAAACTGTTTGTAGGTCTCCTCAAGTCACTTCCTATGGGGACCGAGCACCCGTCCTATGTCCGCCTCGGAGCGGAGCTGGTAGACGGGCGAACCGTCCGCCTGGCGAACGTATATGCGCCCTCGTTTCGTCCACGAGTACCGCCATTGCAGCTTCCGACACTCCTCACGGACCTGGTGAAAGAGCTGGCGGTTGTAGCGTGTCAGCCGCTCGTTGACGAAGACGCGGCCCCCCGTGGCACCAGTGAGGGTGCGGCGCACGCGCGCTGCCTGCAGCAGCTCGTCTCGCAAGTGGCGCCGCGCCAAGCGCACCACGACGCGGCGCGGGTGGCCCCCCGCCTCAGCCGGTGGCGCACCGATGCGCTCCGCGAACACCACGTCTCGGGCCTCCAGTGCAACGTCCAACCGCGCCGCCAGCACAGTCACCGACTGGACGACGCTCACTCCCTTCTCCTCCGGTAGCTGCCCGACCTCCAGATCAGACAGAAGAGCCTCTTGATCGCGGTCATTAAGCTCTTGCTTCAGCTCAGCTATGGTGCGCTCCAACTCCGCAGTCACCTCCGCGCCGACATCCGGCTGGCGCTGCTCGAGAACCTCTAGCCTCTGCTCGACGTTGTCCAGTCGCGCCGACAAGGAATCACACAGTTCCAGCATCTCTTTACGGAATTCCCGCATTTCCGCCATGAACACCGCTAGCTCCCGGTCCCGACGCTCCTCTCTGTCGTCCGGCGCATCCACAATTGCATCGGATTTCGGCGATACTCATTCGCTCTCATTAGAAGGAGGCGTACCACAAATACCCTTAACCGGCGTCTGAGTGTTGTCGCCTTTGCGAGGTAGTCTTTTGCAGTTTGCGCAAGCCCAATCTTTGCTTATGCTTTGCCTGAAACGGCCAGACAAGCTTTGTGGTACACACGGAACAAGCAGCGGCACCCGCCGCCGATAGGAATTTACCGCAAGCACCGCAGTTAAGCATTACGGCTCTTTTAGCTTACTTGACTCTTGGCTTCAATGGTAGTTTTGCCTCTTTGTCCCTTTGTCCAATTGTAATAAATAAAAAATAATAAAACAAAAAATAAAAATTGGAAAAAAACAATGAGAACAAAAAAATAAAAATCCAAAAATTTTTTGGAGGTTTGAACTTGGATCACAAGTTAACGCTTGGCTGTTATACGTAAGCGCTTAACCACTAGACCGTTAACAGTTAAAGTCCACTGTTGAAAATAAGGTACCGAATAGAGTTAAATAAAGTACTTTTAAAAGTTTAGTCACCTAACGAGGTCCAAAGTCCAACACTATTGTTATGGGCCCAACAACTTTAGCTATAAAACTTGCGAGTACCCACAGAACAGGAACAGTTTTTGTGTTTTATACCACTTTCACTTTTCACCACTATGATTAAAATACACCATTGGCTAGTGCTCGAGTTAAGGAAAAATTTGATGTATAGTATAAGCAAAACTGTTAACTTTTGAGAGAAATTTTGATTAAAAAAGTACGAGCACTGAACAGTACGTGTATCACTATTGACGATCCGACGACGACCTATTACTCGATTGCATGATGATTGCATTGATGTACTCGATTGCGTAATTGCTTACGCACCCGGTCTGCGATTGCTAAGGTTAAGCAACTTTTGCAAGGACCGGTCATCGGATGGTTGCCCAAAAATTTATCATGTCGAGCTCCTTCGTGCTTCGGAAGGCACGTAAAGCTGTTGGTCTCAGCTGCATTAGCAGTCGTAAAGAACCACCCATCCGCACTCAGCCCGCGTGATGTTGTATGAACCGTTCTCCCTATCCATGCCTTGGGAAGACTCGCCCCAGCTGTGGGAACATAAAATGAACTGGTGATAACGATAATTAGTTATGTTATTCTGTTTTATACTTCTATTAATTGTTAGTTTATTTTATTAATTCATTGCTTGATTAGTAATTATTTTCGATAAGAAGTTTATAAAAAACATTATTTTGATACTTCTTTTTGATAACTAAACTAAAAAACATAAATAAAAAAAAATACAATTTTATGCAATCAAATATGGATCCAATTTAAATTGGATCCATATTTGATTGGTTTACTAGACGACACGGAGGCTGTGGTTTAACCGTTAGTCAGAAGGTTATTGTTAGTGATTACTACAAAAATATACAAATTGGAACAAACATCCAATACAAATTCTTACTAGGAACTGCACTTATAACATTTCGTTAACATTTCCAAGATGAATATTATATTTTAAAGATCACACAGATCCTCATTTCGTCCGATTCTGCCTGCGAATTCAATAAACACATTGGAAACTGCTAGATTTCCTTTGCACGCGACATTTTCGCTGCGATGTGTCTACAATAGATTATCAGATTCCAACACGTAAGCTGAGTATTGCAACATTTGAAATGTCACAGGCATAAGGCTGGTTTTCCACCGAAGCTATGCGAAGTAGCTAATCATGTTAATTTTAATATATTTGTGGTGAGATCACCACAAATAACATTAAAATCAAAATTAACATGGTAACAATTAACTTATTAATTATGTGAAATAGCTAATCATGTTAATTTTAATATATTTGTGGTGCTCTCACGACCTCCATGAATGAGGAGGTTGATCGTACAGTGTCACGTTCCGGCGGTTTTTATTTATTTATTAAATTAAAATAAACAGACAGTTAACAGTTAATACACAGCCATGAGAATTAACCAATATAGAAAGACTAGACAGTAATCAATAAATAGCATGCACAGCATGAGTTATGTGCTACCTTACGCATAAAAATTTAACGTATAAAAATGTAACATAAAATAAAATAAATTAAAAATATAAAAATTTCAAAAATAATTCACTATCAAAAACAAAATAAAAAATGTTCCGAGGCCGGCTACCGGACACTACTCTGCGCCATACGTCGACGTCCGTGTAACATTATATTTGTAACTAGCGGCCGCTCGCCACCCGCGTGGTTTCCGTTCCCGTGGGAATATCTGGATAAAAAGTATCCTATGTGTTATTCCAGGTTATAAACTACCTGTATCTGTGCCGAATTTCGTCCAAATCCATCCATCCGTTGCAGCGTGAAGAAGCCACAAATATTCGAACATACATACACACAAATTTTCGCATTTATAATATTAGTAGGATTGTTTGTATGTTAGTTTGTAAAGTATTTATTTTCCTATGGGCCATTGTTGCCCATAAATAAATAAATGAATAATCGGTGCGTTAGAAGAAAATCCACCAATAGATTCGATTACTTAACTTTACAACTTATTTTTATTTAAAGAAAAGCAATCAATCCAATTAGTGGACTTTTTCCTAGCGCACCGCTTAGCTACTTCGCACAGCTCTGGTGGAAAAGCAGCCTTATAATCTGAATAGATTTAAAGGATGATACCCGATTATGCCAGACTATCCAAAGGTCAATGACCAACAAAACAAAATTTCTAATAGGTATATATATAGGTATGTATATATATAAGTAATCAAGCTGAGGACAGGGCGCAATGGTGCTCATTAGGGGACATAGTGGACTAAGATAGGCTGATGATGATGATGATGATGATGATGATGATGATGATGATGATGATAAGTAATCTGTTATCAACGGTGGTGTGTATCAAAAAGTAATGTTGATGGAAACCATTTTTCCTGCTCTAAAGGTAAGTCCAGACTATATAACAAAAAATGTTATATAGCATAGTTATGTCGCATGTTTTATCGGTGTGGACGATAAGCGTCAATAAAACAACCTTATAATTACTAATGATAAATAAAATAAATAAACTTTCCTACACTCACACCAATTATCTAGCCCAAAAGAAACTCGTTAAATGGTTCCTAGACAACGGATAACCATACCTACTTAAAATACTTAAATACATACTTATTATACATAGAAAACACCTAGTCCCGAGACAACTTAGAAAAACAATAATTTCTAAATTGACCCGACCGGGGATCGCACCCGGGACCTCAGAGATAGCGACACCACGAAAACCGGTGTACAAACCACTCGACCAAGGAGGTCGTCAAATTAACCCCTATTTAAAAGCAAATAAATATTATGATCATGATTATGATTATACGAGTACTTATAGTTTTGATACACGTTATAACATACTAGCGACTCGCCCCGGCTTCGCACGGGTGCAATGCTGATACACGCAACCGCTGTGTCCCTGCATTTTAAATCTGTAATATCTTCGAAAATATTCATTTAAATTACATGCTGCAATGGGCCATATTGATCTATATTAAATGCATGATGTATTTAAGGTACTTAATTAGATAAGGATAATACTGTATTGCTTAAAATCGCTTCGTAAAAAGTAAAGGATAAAAAATGATTATTGTGGGTTATCCCTACGAGATAGACATATACCATTACGGACTTTTTTGTAGATCTTTTTAAGGTGTACATTACTGTCGTACATTATTTTGATCTATCTCGTAGGGTTCAGCCAGCGTTTGCAATATAAGCGCGAAAAAATGTGAAACCTCTAAAGTAATCAGTGTTTCTCTACTATATTATGCATGTATTTATACATATAAACTTTCCTCATGAACCACTCTATCTATTAAAAAAACCGCATTAAAATCCGTTGCGTAGTTTTAAAGATCTAAGCATACATACATACCTAGGGACAGCGGGAAGCGACTTTCTTTTATAATATGTAGTGAAGTTATATAACATGCTACTTAATGTGGACTCACCTTTATACATCTAGTAGCAGACGAGGGATATCCCCTTTTTGTAACTTACCTTTATAGCAAAACCTTAACTGTACAACATTAAACACATTGACCAAAACAGTGCATAAAACATGAAACTCGGAAACAAAGGTGCTACCGTAGAACAGATGTTAATATCCCTCTCGTGGGGTCGAGGTCTCCCCGAGACACAAAAAATGAGAGGTGCCTAATAAATAATCATAAACATCCCGCACGGAGAGCGAATAATTCACCAGCGCGCATGAACAGTGCGCAATCAACATAAATATTTCACGTTTAAGACAAAAAGTTAGCGAAATCGGAATGCCCCTCGTCCGTAAAGCTTTGTATGGATTACACGGATTTTTATTGCTTTTCGTGGTTTCCGACACCGGGGGCCTTGGTCGGGATAAGGTTTGAAACGTTACCGATGTAAGTGGCCTTAGAAGAATTTTTGTAACCTGCGTGTTGTCTTTGTGTGATAGCCAAACAATTTAACGCGTTTAAGATAACATATTTTGTAAAATCAATTTGTTGAAGTTTAAATTCAAAATAGACTACTTTACCTACTGTGATCGCCAACCCGCCTGCCAAGCGTGGCGATTACGGCAAATACCCCTCATATCCTTGGAGGAGGCCTTTGTCCAGCAGTGGACGTCTTTTGGCTGAGATGATGATGATGATGATGATGATGAAACTACTTTGAATAAAAATTTAGTTTACTGTTGTGTAATAGTAGTAATAAATTTAGTACGAGTATATGGAAAAGTAATGCAGTAATAATTTGTCTGGTCCTTATTGATCGATACAAGACCAAAGGCTGAGCACTTAATGTGAAGCATATAATAATTGACGCAGTTTAGTTTAGGACCTCATAGCTGATGTTAGAAGTATTAAGTGCGAACTCGGTGCTTCCTATGATAGGCCCCGAGCCATCCCCGTGGCAGAGCTGAGATAGTACTAGGGTTTAAGTAGGTAGTAGGTAGACGACGTCACCCCCCTCGAGCTTCTCGTTATTAGAAGAGGATAGAGGAAAATAGTCTCACATGTCCCCTTGATTGCATTTTGCCCCGGTGTATGCGCGAGACAGCATTTTATCAAGTAAAAAAAATATTAAAAAGGTCAAGTTAAGTGTAATAAGTACTCTCGCCGTGCGTGCCGACCGAGCGTAGCAAGCTGGCCTTCTCAGCGATCGACATTACTTATATGAGATAATAATGTGATTTGTTTACTTTAAATATGACCATGTATGTTCAAAGCGTTGTATATAGCAATAGTGTTTCTAACTATTATTGTCTGATCTGCAGCACTATGGCATGAGCATGTGGCGGATTGAGGCGGCTGCTATCTGCACGCTTGAGTGGAGTTGCTCTCGCATCACAAGCGCGGAATGCGATACACACTGTTCCGTCTCAATAGGATTATGTCTACGAATAGGTATACCAACCTCCACGCGATTAAGTCAATTAATATTGCAAACGCGATGTCATCAAATACAAGCTGCTCGACCTTTCAGCTGACTAATATGCTAAAACAAGCAAGTAGTTTATATTTGATGTTCGATCGAGAAATTATGTTTCGAGTTAATGCTTAGAGCGTGTTAATAGGATTTCGCGCGAAGCGTGTCTGAGATTTTATTCATTCAAGATTTTGATGCATCGAAGCAGTGAACTGTCGGGCTCATATCGATTTGAAGTACTATAGAGTTTGTGTTTTCGAGAAAGTGTTATTCGATCATTACCCAATTGAATACAATTCTGTTTAAAATTGAACACAGCAAAAAAACAAAATGGCCGTTTTGCCTTCGATTGTTTTGTATCGGGTGTTCGTGTGCATGCTCGAGTGAATAGTGACTATGGAAACAGTGGTACGAGAGTCGTTCGCAAAAAAGGCAGAGGTGTGACCGTTTTATCTGCTCATAAAGATCCAGCCGAAGTAACTTCTTAACACCGTGATCATGGTGCCATGTAGATTAAAATGTAAAATAATTAGTTAGAATTGAGTATGAAGTATTATTGCAGTTGTGAAAACGAGACGCGAGTATGTACACAGTTTTCACAACTGCAAAGCCAAGAGTTTATGGTAAGGCCTCTGGAAACCAGTCAATACGAATGTTCTCAACTTCCGTTCGGGACTCTATTGAATAAATACTAAGCTATCAACATCAGCTGTCACGCCTCTCTAACGAATCTGACAATTCCATTTACGTAGTAGGTTACCTTGGCTGACAAAGGCTCTTTGTCTCGACATTATACGAAGTTCAACCATTTACATTATAGTATAAATAAAACGGTATTTCACGTACGACACATACCGTCTTAACACTTTTTGTATAAAATAAAAAAATAAAGAAAATTACAAAAACACAAATGTTGAAAAAATTTCCACGAGCAGGATTTGAACCTGCACCCTTCTGACATACCGGGTCAGGTGATCAGATTATGATCAGATGTTAATGACGGTAGTTGTTGACATTGAATGGGCGCCTTTGGCTTTCAAAGTAAAAAGTAAATAGTGTTGAATAATTTCGGTGGGCTGGTTAGAATCACGATAGCTCAATTGGGAGAGCACCGGACCCGGTATGTCAGAAGGGTGCAGGTTCAAATCCTGCTCGTTGAATTTTTTTCAACATTTGTGTTTTTGTAATTTGTTCGCAATAAAATTTGCGTTAAAAATTATATAAACAAAACAAACACATTTTATAAAGAAAATTTTTATGAAGTTTAAGATACGAACTTTTCTTGACGTGTAATTGAAATAACACAGAACCTGGAATGGATTTGCTCGGAATGGAAAGTAGAATCCATTACGCTACTGCCCACAAACTGTTTCGCAGTTTGGCAGATTTTGTATCAATTAACGTATTTTCATCTTGAAGATCTTGAAGATGAAAATAAGTTATCTATTCTATTTCGAGCAATCCATTCCAGGTTCTGTGTAATTTCAATCAGACGTTAAGTAAAATTCGTACCTTATACTTCATAAAAGCTTTCTTTATTTTTTTATTTAAAATAAAACTCAAGTTTACTAAAAATACTGATTACTTTATCTAAATAAAGATTATTACTCCATGCCACGTCTATAGGATAAAAGCACTGTGCGCGCCAAATAAGCTAGTTAGCGAGCGCATACCAACATTACTCTAAATTAATGTAGAGCTATGAATCGATCAGAATAATAGTGACACATAGAAACTCAATTATCTTACGTAATACATAATTAATATAAATAATTATATAATAAGAGGTTACAGCCCAAGTTCTGTTAAGACAATTTGCTATCTCTATTATCTAGACCTAAATTCTACTGACTTGTCGAGAATGAAAACTAGTATTATTAGGATCTCCTTGCCTTTGATAAGTCATCTGGTTAAAAACGGTTTATATTTTCCTACATTGGACTGTTTTGCTCCTGATTTTATGTTATCTGGGTATCGTTAGCAGGGTAATTACAGAAACACGAGGCATAACGGATCACCAGTTCAGCACAAAGAAAATGGAAAGACAATATTATTTTTAATAATATACGTATGTCGGCGGCGACCTTAGTTTTGTAGGTAGGACGGTTGAGCAAATTCGGATTCGTCGATAACACAGTTCATCTTGGATCTTTAAAATAAAGACGCAGTCGTATTCCTTAAAGTCACTTAAATGTTATTTTAATATCACAATTACAATATTTAGAAACAGTTTCCTGATGCAAATGGATTTTAGAAACGAAGTGAGTTCTGCGCGTGCGTACTCTCCGACCGACCGCTCCCGTTCAAATGTGTCCAGTCCGCTGTCGCACCAAGCCAACTGACGTTGACGTTTCGCGCACCATAGCGCATAGGCTACGCAGACCACACTAAGTATAGACTATACTTGTCGTTTCTAAGCGATGCAAGCGCCAAGTCTCCGACACGTATAAAAAGGAATATGGGACAACATCACAAACCATATTATACTTACAATCAAACAAAAAACAATGATTTGATTTGAACAAAAAGGTTCGCTGCTGAATTCAGAGATTGCATTTTTTAAGCCACTAGACAGATGCGGACCGCGAGAACACAGCAGCTTGCACTACAGCACTGCTGGTAGCACCAATTTTACTCCAAACTTCAGACAGATAGTCCGCAACAAATAATGACATTTTTCTCATTGATATGTAAAAAATACCTTTGTTATTTCCGTAATTACTTACATTTGTTTAATAAATAATTTTTTATAATATGTTGTGCGGACTGCGACGGTCACTTCGTTTCTTAAAACGGACCCTGAGCGAAACTAATTGGTGACCCCTGCACTAGAGAATACTCAACCACTGAGGACATGGCTATCATGGCATGGCTATCTCTAAATGCCTAAATCGGGACACAAATATGTTTTACGGTAACCGACTTAGATTAAATGATGCTAGCTAACCAGACGGACCTTAAACAAGCCTTACCACTAATAAAACCGAATACAATAATTATGCCTCCACTGGGAATTGAACCCGGGACCACGTCCTCTGAGATGGGTGGTCAAATCACTAGACTACAGAATGAAGATGCACACGGCATGAAGATCAGTATAGTTTAGTATACCTACTAACCAGGCCCACTATTTTTTTTTAATATTAGAAGGAAGAAAACGAGCAGGCTGGTCACCTGATGGGAAACAATCACCGCCGCCCATGGACACCCGCAAAACCAAAGTAATCGCAGATGCGTTGCCGGCCTTTACATAATTACATTATTATTACTACATTATTACTACTAAGTACATAATTTTTCATTATTACATTATAATTAGCTACTACATAATGTTTCAAAACCAGCTGATTTTTTGTCCCCACTGCTGGGGCAACAGCCTTCCCTACGAATGAAAACACTACAGAAAGAACAGGCCATAAACCACCACGTTAGCCCAGTGCGTATTGGTGGTTGTTAACGACTGCTAATGCAGCCGGGGCCAACGGCTTAACGCGCCTTCCAAAGCACGAAGGTGGTCTAGATCAGTCGTGGCCAACAAGTCGATCGCGAACGACCAGTCGAGACAGCGTAGTCGATCGCGAGACACAACAAAAAGTGCTTCGCGCGTGTTAGCAAAGCAAGTAGTGAGTGGCAACAGAAAGGTGCGGGTACAGCCTGATTTGATTTTACATACGGATGTGAGGTGGTTAAGTCGAAGCAAGTTTTTACAAAGATTGCGCGACTTGTTGAATGAAATAATTCAATTTCTCCAGCTAAGAGGAGACGATTATCAAAAGTTGCTGTATCCAAATTAGCTGTGCGACTTGGCATTTTTAACTGATTTCATGAATGAACTTAGTTTGCTGAATTTAGAATTACAAGAAAGAAATATAACGATTGCTGATGCTGATATGATTAGTAGCATTTCTACATTTCAAGCAATACCATTGCAAATGATCCAAGATCTCAAAAATAATCGTCATGAGTGACAGATTCCCAAACATCACGAATTTTCTACAAACAAATCCTACACACTCCGTCAATCAAGAAAAGTATGCGACGACGGGTTGGTGGGTGGTTGTCATAAATTAGGTACAACGGAGTTCATATAATTTTGCGTGTGCGGTCCGGCTAACATGCGTTGGAAGGCCGGTCCAGAACGTCTAAAATGAAAATGCTCTAAGTCGGTCTCAATAGGCCAGAAAATTCTAAAGTAGATGGCATACATATACTAGTTGACCCCCCTTGGTCTAGATGATAAATTTTTGGTCACCCATTCGATAACCGGCCCTAGTGAAAGTTACTAAACTTCAGCGATCGCAGACCTCATCATTATTAATTGAACCGAAATATATTTTGTTTCAAGAAAACTGTAACAACGTACAAACTTTGTGAGTACAAGTAAGATAAACTGAACTTTGTTCATATAACATTAGCAATACAACAAGTTTCTGCCTACCTAATTAACGTATTTTCATCTTGAAGATGAAAATACGTTAATTCTATTCTATTCCGAGCAAATTATTTCAATCACTCGTGAAGTAAAATTCGAACCTTATACTTCATAAAAATTTTCTTTATTTTTTTATTTAAAATAAAACTCTCATCATCATCATCAGCTCATTTTTATGTCCCCACTGCTGGGGTACGAGCCTTCCCTATGGACGGATAGGGAGAAGGGGCAATAAACCACCACGCCGGCCCAGTGCGGATTGGTGGTTGTTAACGACTGCTAATGAAGCCGGGATCAACGGCTTTACGTGCCTTCCGAAGCACGGAGGAGCTCGAGATGATACATTTTTGGTCACCTATCCGATGACCGGCCTTTGCGAAAGTTGCTTAACCTCAGCACTCGCAGACCGGGCGCGTTATCCACTGCGCCATCGAGCTCTTCCAAATAAAACTCTAAGTTTACTAAAAATACTAATTACTCTAAATAAAGATTATTACATCATGCCACGTCTATAGGATAAAAGCACTGTGCGCGCCAAATAAGCTAGCCAGGCGCATACCAACATTACTCTAAATTAATGTAGAGCTATGAATCGATCAGAATAATAGTGACACATAGAAACTCAATTAACTTGCGTAATACATAATTAATATAAATAATTATATAATAAGAGGTTACAGCCTAAGTTCTGTTAAGACGATTTGCTATCTCCATTATTTGACCTAAATTATACTGACTTGTCGAGAACGAAAACTATTATATTATTAGGATCTCTTTGCCTTTGATAAGTCATCTGGTTAAAGACGGTTTATATTTGCCTAAATTGGATTGTTCTGCTCCTGATTTGATGTTATCTGGGTATCGTTAGCAGGGTAATTACAGAAACACGAGGCATAACGGATCACCAGTTCAGCACAAAGAAAATGGAAAGACAAAAATATGTTTAATAATATACGTATAAAAAGGAATACGGGACAACATCACAAACCATATTATACTTACGGTAAAACAAAGAACAATGATTTGATTCGAACAAAAAGGTTCGCTGCTGAATTCAGCGATTGCATTTTTTAAGCCACTAGACAGATGCGGACCGCGAGAACACAGCAACTTGCACTACAACACTGTCTGTCTGAAGTTTGGAGTAAAATTGGTGCTAGCAGCTTGCACCAATTTTACTCCAAACTTCAGACAGATAGTCCGCAACAAAAAATGTCATCTTTCTCATTGATATGTAAAAAAATGCCTTTGTTATTTCCGTAATTACTAAAATTAAATGTAATTAATAAATATTTTTTTATAAAATGTTATGCGGACTGCGATGGTCACTTCGTTTAATAAAACGGATCCTGAGTGAAACTAATTGGTGACCCCTGCACTAGAAAATACTCAACCACTGAGGACATGGCTATCTTATCTCTAACTGCCTGAATCGGGACACAAATATGTTTTACGGTAACCGACTTAGATTAGATGATGGTAGCTAACCAGACGGACTATAAACAAGCCTTACCATCAATAAAACCGAATACAACAATTATGCCTCCACTGGGAATTGAACCCGGGACCACGTACTCTGAGATGGGTGGTCAAATCACTAGACTACAGAATGAAGATGCACACGTCATGAAGATCAGTATAGTTTAGTATACCTACTAACCAGGCCCACTATTTTTTTTTAATATTAGAAGGAAGAAAACGAGCAGGCGGGTCACCTGATGGGAAGCAATCACCGCCGCCCATGGACACCCGCAAAACCAAAGTAATCGCAGATGCGTTGCCGGCCTTTACATAATTACATTATTATTACTACATTATTACTACTAAGTACATAATTTTTCATTATTACATTATAATTAGCTACTACATAATGTTTCACAACCAGCTGATTTTATGTCCCCACTGCTGGGGCAACAGCCTTCCCTACGAATGAAAACACTAAAGAAAGAACAGGCCATAAACCACCACGTTAGCCTAGTGCGTATTGGTGGTTGTTAACGACTGCTAATGCAGCCGGGGCCAACGGCTTAACGCGCCTTCCAAAGCACGAAGGTGGTCTAGATCAGTCGTGGCCAACAAGTCGATCGCGATCGACCAGTCGAGACAGCGTAGTCGATCGCGAGACACAACAAAAAGTGCTTCGTGCGTGTTAGCAAAGCAAGTAGTGAGTGGCAACAGAAAGGTGCGGGTACAGCCTGATTTGATTTTATATACGGATGTGAGGTGGTTAAGTCGAAGCAAGTTTTTACAAAGATTGCGCGACTTGTTGAATGAAATAATTCAATTTCTCCAGCTAAGAGGAGACGAGGGTATCAAAAGTTGCTGTATCCAAATTAGCTGTGCGACTTGGCATTTTTAACTGATTTCACGAATGAACTTAGTTTGCTGAATTTAGAATAACAAGGAAGAAATAAAACGATTGCTGATGCTGATATGATTAGTAGCATTTCTACATTTCAAGCAATACCATTGCAAATGATCCAATATCTCAAAAATAATCGTCATGAGTGACAGATTCCCAAACATCACGAATTTTCTACAAACAAATCCTACACACACCGTCAATCAAGAAAAGTATGCGACGACGGGTTGATGGGTGGTTGTCATAAATTAGGTAAAACGGAGTTCATATAATCGATGTCGATGTCGATGTCGAATTGTATTGTAGACTTCAATAGTGATTGTTGTATTGTCAAATATTATATTTCTAGGTTTGATTTTTGTTAAAGTGTATGAATGTATGTAAGCATAGTATGAACGATTAAGACTATATTTATATTTATTTATTTATAATAAATTTTCAAATGAGCTAAGTAGGTTTCTATATGTGGAAACATTGTAATTGTGTACTCTGTTATGTTTTTTTTATGTCTATCTGTGTTTTTCGTTACTGTATTGTTTTCCAAATAAAATAAAATAAAAATAAATAAATAAATAATTTTGCGTGTGCGGTCCGGCTAACATGCGTTGGAAGACCGGTTCAGAACGTCTAAAATGAAAATGCTCTAAGTCGGTCTCAATAGGCCAGAAAATTCTAAAGTAGATCGCATACATATACTAGTTGACCCCCCTTGGTCTAGATGATAAATTTTTGGTCACCCATTCGGTAACCGGCCCTAGTGAAAGTTGCTAAACTTCAGCGATCGCAGACCTCATCATTATTAATTGAACCGAAATATATTTTGTTTCAAGAAAACTGTAACAACGTACTTTCGTAAGTACAAGTAAGATAAACTGAACTTTGTTCATCTAACATTAGCAATACAACAAGTTTCTGCCTAGCTGGGAGGCATACATCTTTCGTATTCAAATGTTATGTTAACACAGCCGTATAAAAATAAATATAAAGGCCTCCTTTCGTTTAAACATGTTAGAAACTAGCTTTCGCAGCGTCGCCGTCGTTAGTATAGATCGATCTGGGTGTATAGAGCGCGTTTTCTGCCCTTAGATCATTTTAATATAAACGAGAATTAATCACTTTAATGAAAACGAGAATTTTTATGTCATTGAAGCCTCCAAACGTTGAAATAGTCTACCAGCACAGGTTCTCTCTCCTTCCTATGACATGGCGTCTGAACTCCATTTCAACTTAACATTCTGATAGTTGAGGCTCCTGCCGTGCTAAATTTAAAAAAACCATAATTATGTGTATGACCGACGCATGATAAGTTATGGTACCCTCGGGCTCTTCAGCTATCTTTCGTAGAGAATAACACGTCATTCTGTTGCTCTTCTTTGAACGTGTAAATAGTACAGTACAAGGAGCTCGTCCAACTAAATCACTCACGTATTCGGTGACCGGGCATCGTGAATGTTGCTTCTCTTGCAAGATTGCAACCTAATAGCGCAAACCGCTCTGTCATTGAGCTCCTATATGTAGTAGGTGGTACATAACTTTTAAATTGTCATAGTCAATTTTTTTTTTTTTTTTTTTTTATACTTAGCTCGGCAAATGACTCCATCCCACCTGATGTTAAGTGGAAATGAACTCCAGACGCGAAGACAACTGGTGCAGCGTGGAAACAAACGTAGCATCAGTTAACTTCACTCTGCTGGCCCACAAGGTGCTTCTTCACGCCTCTCTTGAAGGACCCCATATCATAGGAAGGAGGGAAAACGTGTGCTGGTAGACTATTCCATCTTTTGGAGGTGCGACAAAGAAACGAGTCACTAAATTTCTTTGTGCGTGATGGGATACTTGAGACAGTGAATCGGTGACTCCGAAGAGCAGCACGTGTACTCCTATGAAGAAAGGGAGAAGGTGGGATGAGGTCAAAGAGCTCTTCAGAGCACTCGCCATGGTATAAGCGGTAAAACACGCTGAGTGACGCAACGTCTCTACGCAATTGCAGAGATTCGAGAGTATTTACCACTTCTGCATTGCCGATAATGCGTTCAGCGCGACGCTGCAATCTGTCCAAGGCATCGAGAAGGTACTTAGCGGAACCGTCCCAGATGTGCGAGCAATACTCCACGCAAGACCGTACCTGTGTCTTGTACAAAAGGCACAACTGGTCCGGCGTAAAGAATCGCCGCACTCTGTTCAGAATTCCGAGTTTTCGTGAGGCTGTTTTGATCACGGCTTCGATGTAGTCTCTTTGGTTCAGATCGCAGCGTATCGTCATACCGAGCATGTTGATACTGCTCTGCAGGCGTAGAGATGTACCCTGAAGAGATGGAAGGGGAAGGAATGGTGACTTTTTTGCCGTGAACGCGCACACCTGTGTTTTCTTGGCATTGAACTCAACCAGATTATTGGTGCCCCAATTAGATATGAGGTCCAATACCCGATTGAGCTCAATGACAAGATTAACTCGATTCACTTCGGTTTCGACCCGCCCAGCCGCTGGGTGACCGTTATATCCTCCATGGACCGTACTATCATCTGCATAGCAATGAATATTTCCAAGTGGAAGCATATCATTGATATGCAGAAGGAACAGCGTGGGGGATAGAACGGACCCCTGAGGGATACCAGCGTTCACTGACATGAGCCGCGAAGCGCATCCATCAGATATAACACGGATTCTGCGCTCATGCAGGAAGCCAGCGACCCAGTTGCAGAACTGAGCAGGCAGACCGTATGCCGGGAGCTTGGAAAGAAGAGCTTTGTGCCAGACCCGATCAAAAGCCTTGGCTATGTCAAGGCTAACAGCCACCGACTCACCACGCTTGTCAATAGCCTCACCCCAAAGATGTGCAACGTACGCTAGAAGATCACCCGTTGACCGTTTCGGCCGAAACCCGTATTGGCGATCGTGAATTATGGAGTGTTCTTCTAGGTAGTGGACAAGTTGTTTATTTAAAATGCGCTCCATTACTTTGCACAAAACTGAAGTTACGGCTATGGGGCGGTAATTCGATGGATCTGACCGATCTCCTTTTTTGGGGACCGGTTGCACATTAGCTTCTCTGCAAGATTCCGGCACACAACCTGAAGAGAGCGAGAGACGGTAAAGGCGCGTTAACACGGGGGACAACTCCGCTGCACACATTTTTAGGACTATTGGAGGGATGCCATCAGGACCATTAGCTTTCCGGACATCGATTGACTGCAGCTCCGCACGGACGTCACGCTGCCTGATTTTAAAATCGGGCATTGTGTGGCCACAGTGAGAAATTGTAGGTGGCTGTGCATTGCAGTCATCGACTCGGGAGTTAGCCGCAAAGAGTTTGGCCAGGAGATCGACTTTCTCCTGCGGCTTGTGAGCTAAAGTTCCATCAGGACATCTCAATGGTGGCAGCGAGGGTTGGCAGAAGTTCGATTGCACGGCTTTGGCCAGACGCCAGTAGCTACGGCTGCCCGTAGGATGCGTCAGTAGTTCTTGGCCGACTCGTGCAACGCGCTGGGCATCCGCTCTAATGTAAGCTCTTTTGCAGGACTTGGTGGCATTATTATAGGCTGCTTTCAGCGAGCGGGTTTCGGGATCCCCAAGAGCTTTACCCCTGATCCAAGCGCGGTATGCCGCCTGCTTGTTATCAGCAGCGTTGGCACACTCGCGGTTGAACCAACGGTTGCGCCTGCCTTTGCTGATGAGATAGGAGTGCGGAATATAGTATTCCATCCCTAAAACTATCTCATCAGCAACTGCAATCGCACTAGCTGTCGGGTCCTTCCCGCTGAAGCAGCGCTGCCCCCAAGGAACGGATGCGAAATAGTCCCGCATACCATCCCAATCTGCCGACGAGTAGTGCCAAATCTGGCGTTTCGATACCGCTGAAGGCGGTAGCGGAGCAAGAGGCACTTTACTGGATACCAAGCAGTGATCCGAAGATCCCAAAGGAGCTCGAACCTCCACTCGGTAGCCAGCTGGGCGACTCGTCAGCAGAAGGTCCAACAAAGAGGGCGCGTGACCGACTACGTCTGGGATCCTGGTGGGCTGGTTCACCAGTTGAGTCAGGTCGTGCGTGAGAGCGAAAGCATGGGCAGTTCTACCAGCATGGTCAGTTTTGGAGGAACTTAACCACAACTCGTGGTGAGCATTGAAGTCCCCCAAAAACACCAATTCCGCCGATGGAAACCGCTCCTGCGCATCATCTGCTACCCGACTAAGATGGTCCAAAAGTCGAGTTGTCTCCATGTCGCCATTATGGGATCGGTAGACGCAGACGTAGACACGGCTATGTGAGTCCAAGTCGACGTGTACCACAAGGAGGGAAAAAGAAGGGTCCTCCAGACAGCGCAGACGGCGACAGCAAACATCCGTCCGAACGAACAAGCAAACTCCGGCTTTGGCTTTGAAGGATTCTTCAAGCACAAAGCCCGGATAGTGCAGGTAGCTGGTGTCGGCCGGACAGATTATTTGCGTCTCCGTCAAAAACAACATTGCTGGCCGTGCCGTCTCAAGATGGTGGTGGACGGCATTGAGGTTTGCATGGAGTCCGCGGATGTTAGCGAACTCGACCTCAAACGGTATAGTTGTGGTGGGGGTGTGCACCGCTGTAGGACCAGTTTTATTGTGAGGCGCTGTCATGGTGGAGAAAAGGAGGGAGGCGTGAATCGAGGAAATGCTACCGCGATGCAAATAGTCAAAGTGCAGCGGCCTGTTTCACCAGGGATCTGCCTACAGAAGAGTATAATTAACCCGCCGAACGGAAGGGCCCCCGAACCCCCCCGGGAATGGCCGCCGGGACCCCACCTTCCGGTCACCAACCGGCACGACGGACCACCCCGAGATTATGCGTGGCATGGTGAGGCAGCCTCACGAGCTGGTTAGGCTCGCTTGGGCCCCTGTACTGTGCCACGGGCGGCCAGCGGGACAGCCGTTTCTACGGGTCTCCCTGGTCGGCGGGTTAACGAAGTCCTCCTGGCACTGGTTTGACGGAAGCCTCCACAGACCAAGTGCATCGCAGTAACATCCACTCGAGCTCTGGTTATACGCTGGCTGATCCCGAAACGCGACCGACAAGCGGTCACTTGACGGGTTTTACACCATGCGTACGGTGGTCACTAACCAGACGGGCAAGCCCTACCACGCAGTGGAGCATATGGAAGCTCGAAAATCCGTTAGTCGCCTCTTACGACACCCACCGGAGGAGAGGGGCGGAGAATAGTATTCTTTCTCCGTCTCCGCACGGATAAAACTTCTTCTTCTTCTTCCTCAACCGTTATTCACCCATTGTTGGATATATTTTAACCGCCTCTGTGGTGTAATGATAAGGACCACCGGTTCAGACCCAGAGGTCCCGGGTTCGATTCCCAGCGGGGGGTACATGTTTGTGTAGTCGGTTGGGTTGATGGTAGGGCTTGTTTGTCCGCCTGGCTAGCTACCACCATCTTATCTAAATATGTCGCCATAAAATCAATGTTTGTAGCATTGTTGTGCTAGAGCTAAAGATAAGATAGCCAGTGCCTCACTAGTTGAGAAACCCGGGTGAAGTGCGCTTCCATCATTAGCCTTATCATCACTTAACATAAGGTGAGATTAAGACACTGTGCTTACCCGTAAGATAAAGTCTTCTCATGATCCCTCCACTTAGCACATGGTTACTTCTTTATAGTAATATTATTATGGAAAAAACGACTAAGAAACGGGATACATCGTTTTGTCTGCTAATAAATATCCACCCGAATTAACTTCAGTGTATCTGTGGTCATGTTGCATGCAATTTTGCTGAAATATCGTATACTCAAAAATAATATAGAACATGTTGACGATCCCGTTAATAATTACTTTAAAGTATATAATATAGCATAGTTTATAGTAGACTGTAGAAGATATAAAAGTGCCTATATCACTCCAGTACATAAAAAGGGCTCTAAGACAGATGTGGTCAAGTACCGTCCAATATCTAAGCTTTGTATTATTTTTAAAGTAGTGCCAATGATTTTAGCCAAATTAAAACTCTAAAGATTTTGTACTGTACATTGTCCGTAGCTACCTTGAGTACACATTATACAGGTTTGAAGCCCAAGATAATAATTATTGGAAACAATTGTAGTTTTATAAAATTAATATTACTGTAACTTCAATATATTTTGTATGCTCTTGAGGCAGATCATAGTGGCTCTGATTAGATTGTGTAAGACCGCATACCATACCTACGTTAATTCACGAAATAAAAGAATTTGAATTTGAATTTGAAAAGACATCACGTATACTCGTATGTGGCGCGTATTGAAAGTGTCCAGAAGCGATTCATGAAATATCTACGTGTTCGTGCTAGAATTAGGTATGAGTCTACGTCTTACTTGGACTTATGCCGAAGTCACCACCTACTTCCATTAGAGAATCGGCGGGATATCTCAGACCAAAGTCAAAGTCTTTGGCTTAGCCAAAGTAACATTAAAAAACGATAGCGAAGTTCGAAAAGTATAAAATGTTGGGATTGACATTAGCCGCGCTAAATCACGTGGTCAATCTTATGTCAATCCCATACATTTTATTCTTTTCGAACTTCGCTATCGTTTTCATAATGTTACTTTGGCTACTATAGCAATCCGAATGATTGCTACTTATACGGGGGCGTGAATTGAAAAGAATCAGAGAATATACTTTTATATATTGAACGTTTTCAAGAAATTACAATAATAATCATTCTATTAATACGTCGAAGCCGCACCAGCCGTCGATGCTCAACCCGATCCTCCTTTCTTCCGCCGCGTCTCGTTTTAATTTCATTCAAACTCAGAACGCGACGGCTGCCAGTAGGTCCGCGCCTCCAAGCAGTCCCGATCACTACAGGAGCTACGCCCCTTCGGCAGACGTCGTGTTCTGTAACAAAGGTAAAAAACAGCTGAGAATATGCCTGCCTTATGTGAAGAAAGGATAAAGTTGCAACTCCTGGCTGCTAGCCACTACCACACCCTCGCGTTTTCATTTACATACGCTTATGTGCGTTTCTTTCTTTAACCTCGGCAATTAATAATTATTTATAATAAATAATAATTTTGGGATTCGTGGTAGGGACTTCGAAGACAGAAAACTTCACTAAAAACGTCTTCGAACTATCTAAAAGTTGACATTACATTAAATCGACAATTTAAACAGTAGGTATTCATTTCTCCCCATTACCTGCCTAACATCTAGAGATACATTAGATTATAAAATATAGTTTTTACACCATATAACAATCAAATGAAGCCTAAACCTATACCCGATAACCGTATGCATCGTAAACTTATCCGTAAATAACTATAAACATTTAGCTGCCTCCTGAGTGTGTTCGACTCGAACACCTCACCGGATTATATAAGTCCGCTGGTGAGTTTCAGTAAACGAACCAAAGCTCATAATCTCGACGGTTATTTTAACAACCAGTAACTATACTACGGGCTTCGTTTTCTGGAACTCAATTCGTTAGCGCACACATCTAAACTACGTCAATTATAACAATAATAAATTATTAATAACAGAGTGTCAAACATCACATAGACACTTGTCATGACAACAACTTTTTCAAAACTTCATTAAGTTTATTTATCATTATAAAAGCTCTTTCATAATGACATCGACTTAAATGACATCGTGCACCTTACACGCGTCATCGAGCAAAAATCATCAAAACTCTTTGCTCTCATCCCCCTCTATAAAAGGCATTTGACATCTGCTCAAAGATAATAGAAAACACTAAGAAATACGAAAAGCTTTATCAAAAGACCTAGTTAAGCTATATGTTCGGCCAGTGAATCGCCCTGGGGTAAAGACCTTCTCCAAACGACCTGGACTGAACACCTGACCTGCAGCCTTTCTTGTATTGCGGACTCTCCGCTTGTGCTGCATCCTCCTAGACTCCTTAATCCTATATAAACCAACCTTCGAAACCTTAAACCTACTATTAGCTTATAACAAAAACTTCTTCCTCACCCGACTCCTACTACGAACTCTAACATAATTCGTTACCTTCCTTTTAGCTTTCCTTTCTGCTTCCGGTAAACTGCACTTCTCCCGAACCTTGGATAAGGTTCTAGACCGACCTACATTTACAGCTGGCGATGCGTCATCGTGCGGTTCCAACAGCATGTCAGAAAACCTACCTCCTGGCAAAGCTACTACCTTACTAACATCTGAGCTGCCCACCTTATCTTCTAATACACTTTCAACTAATAAAGCGCTTCCGCATCTGCTCGCACTATCTTCCTGTTGACAAGTGACCTCTAAATTATTAAAAGCATCAGAACCTTTATTTTGCAAGTTCTGCAACCCGTCGTCGCAGGATGTAGAAGGAGCGATCTCGCTTCCTAACTCCTCTCCTAGGTTACAATCCTGACTAACTTCTACAACGTTCTCTACTTCTGAACAAGACACATTAAAAGAATTAGACACATTACTAGAATTACATAAATTGATAAGAGCTTGATTTGGGATTGGAGCAACAGAGATCTGATTCTCATTCTTACCATCGTCTTTTAAAACAAGTTTTACAGCTACAATATCGGGAATCGGGGATATCGGGGAATTAACAAAGTTAGACAACATAACTTCTTCTGCGGAGCATGCGCGTAGTGGCGACTGTGCTCGGGGCTCGGAGCGTATCTCAGCACTCAGCAGCAGCTTTTTCTGTGTGTGCGAGCGTCTCAGCACACAACTTCTTGAATGGATTCTTCCGTGTGTGCGAAAATCTCAACACACTACTCTTGCACAAAAACAAATAATGGCTCGTTGATCCCTGCAACGCCTTTTACCGCCTTTCTTTCTTGAAGCCTAGTCTACACGGCTACTATCCGTGACTGGCCCTAGCTAAAATTATGGAATGTATCCGGAATCTACGCGCGGCGTACTCCACCACTTATAGCAATCCGAATGATTGCTACTTATACGGGGGCGTGAATTGAAAAGAATCAGAGAATATACTTTTATATATTGAACGTTTTCAAGAAATTACAATAATAATCATTCTATTAATACGTCGAAGCCGCACCAGCCGTCGATGCTCAACCCGATCCTCCTTTCTTCCGCCGCGTCTCGTTTTAATTTCATTCAAACTCAGAACGCGACGGCTGCCAGTAGGTCCGCGCCTCCAAGCAGTCCCGATCACTACACTACCGCCACTGGTATTTTTGTTAAAAGTTGCTTCTGGTTCTGTGGACTGGCTCTGAGCTGGTTTCACATACAGGCTTTAGAGCTCCCCTTAAGTCACGCAGATTTTATCCGCTTCTGTACCTTCCCAGTGCCAACTCGAACTTCAGGCAGAACTCATAATTGCGTGCGGCTAACAATTTCAATGCAGTATTCAAGGAGGTTGATATCGATTTATTTAATAATTTTTTTGTCTGTGAGGCGTCTTTTGAGCCAGTTGTTTTTAAATGGTTAAAGTGCTGTGCTGTTATTGTGTTGTTCTGTTTTTATTGAGTTAATGTGCTATGCTTGTAATGTATATATAACCCTACATTAATTTGTTGCTATATGGAGGACCTGTAATTGGCTTTTTGTTGCTATTTTTAAGTTTCTACTTTGTTTATTAGCTGTTGGTTTTCCAAATGAATAAATAAATAAATAAGTAACTTAGTAATAAAGTAAGTACTTATTTAACATGAAAAGATTTATACTCGCAGAATTAGCGATTACGAACGTGCGGGTAGAAATGCTTATGGTAGAAAACTATTTATATGGATTCAAGTGATATATTGGCATGCGAGGCTTGCTAATGTGTTTAGAACGATCAACCCACGCCTGTCATTATGGAAAGTGTATACACTGTTCATTATAAAGCATAAAATGTATATCTAGGTATAATATTTTTTCTTAATCCTTGCGAGTACGCACTAGGCATAATCTCTCTTCTGTGACTAGGCCTTCATCTCATCTTTATGTTAAGTGATGATTTACCCGGGATCCTCAACTACTGAGGCACTCGCTATCTTATCTCTAGCTACTGGAATATTACAATATAACTAACATTTGACAACATATTTAGATAAAATGGTGGTAGCTGGCCAAGCGAACAAATAAGTCCTTCCACCAACCACCATGGTGGTCCATATTATGAACAACATCAGTGTTTGTAGCATTGTTGTGTTCTGGCAGCTAGAGATAAGATAGCCAGTGCCTCAGTAGTTGAGGATTCCAGGTGAAGTGCGCTTTCATCTTTGGCATTATCATCACTTAACATCAGGTAAGTTAGAGCCACTTCATCATCATCATCATCATCTCAGCCAAAAGACGTCCACTGCTGGACAAAGACCTCCCCCAGGGATATGAGGGGTATTTGCCGTAATCGCCACGCTTGGCAGGCGGGTTGGCGATCGCAGTAGGTTGAGGGTTAGGTAAAGTCACTTACCCATTAGTAATTTAAAAAAATCTACCGCACTACCATTTAACTCAATCCATGAGCCGTTAATGTAGACGATACTTCACCGGCCACCAATAAAAACGCGGCCTGCGGTACTAACACTCCGTATTCAAAACAGCCTTACCAAATCACTGCCAATAAACAATCCAACCGATAAATTAACAAGATAGAACAATAAAAAATCTCCGTTGGAAGCTCGACGTGCATTGACCAGAAGCCCTACTATATGTTTACGCATTGGGGGTTTTTAGTCGAAGCTCAGCCACGATAAATGCATGCTGCTTCAAACGTATATGATTGGCAAGGTGGAAAGGAAAAGACGCGTTAGGCGAAGTAAGAAACCGTGGCTGCGAATCAACTGAGATTGTACCGGCATAACTTCTATTCCGTTTAATATTAAGGGAAGATACGAAACTGATAGCCAACCTGTGAGATTGTCATCATCTCATACGTTTATCATTCTATTTTAGGAGTTTAAACCGAGTTTTTTTTCGTATTAACACGTGTTGTTTTAGACTTTTATATTTTTATTTTTTTATATTTTACGGGTAAGCACAGTGTCTTAATCTCCCTTATGTTAAGTAATGATAAGGCCAATGATGGAAGCGCACTTCACCCGGGTTCCTCAACTAGTGAGGCACTGGCTATCTTATCTTTAGCTGCCGGAACACAACAATGCTACAAACATTGATTTTATGTCGACATATTTAGTTAGTTAGTTAGTGGTAGCTAGCCAGGCGGACAAACAAGACCTACCACCAACCAAACCGAGCACACAAACATGTACGTGGGAATCGAACCCGGGACCTCTGGGTCTAAACCGGTGGTACTACCATACAATTCTTAGTTTGTAATACTAATAGTAAACGCGAAGTCATTAATTGAAATAAATATATCAGTTTTATTCTATTAGCGTGAGGCCACTTGTTAAGGCCATTTGGTAATTTCGGCGTGCGACAAATAAACGCTGTCACTAGCAATTGCAGCCTGTGTAAACTCATGGTAGGGTCAGTGAGCAACTAACGATCCACTTAGGGAGATTTATAGGGATAGGCGGGCAGTGCAAAAACTACGAGCCCCGTCTGCGCTGCCTAATAGGGGCCAGTGATGCGGCCTGAAAAACTGGTTTAGATGCCATGTGCTTTGGAAAACTACATTTATGAAGTGGAGATGTTTTGTGGCTCTCCTTTGCTTGTGAAACCAAAAGATATTCTTCTGTTTTTTGTGCGTCGGTGAAGTGGCAACCTTGACTGCAAGAAGAAATACGTTTGCAGTCTTGTTTAATTTCTAAAATGTGTGTTTTGTCGAATATATCAATTTAAAATAATGGTGGAGCCGTTAAATGTTAAACGTACATGAGAGTTGGATAATAAAACTAAATAGTGCGATCACCTAAATCGGTGGCTAGCTGGACTTTACTGCTAAACAAAATTGTGTTGATGTAGTTAACCGTTTTAGAAGTTTGTAGATAAATTTTTACCAGAAAAAATCAACCAGTCTCAAAAAGCGGGAGTGGGAATAGAACCCACGACCTTTGGATACCCGGTCCAATGCTCTGACCGCTGAGCTACCGAGACCCCAGTCTTGTGCTGGAGTGCTTGCTGGTGTGCTTCGGAATGCACATTAACATAGATAGATACATTCTTTATTACTCACACACAAATGGAAACAAAAGGAAAACAACAGTTAAACAAAAACTCAAGCTAGTATATGGTTAAACTGTTGATTCTAGTTATTGTATGTCATTAAAAACCCAACAACCCGTAATAGACCCGCTTGGTGGGTTCACCCGTTCTCCCCATGTGCTTTTAATCATGTGGGCAGTCCTGAGCCTGCAGGAAATTGAAAATGACACACGTCACTACAGAGACCAGAACACAGTCCGTCTCCGTAGTACTAATATAACACATCATCATCATCACCAGCTCGCGTTATGTCCCCACTACTGGTGCACGAGCCTTCCCTATGGATGGATAGGGAAAACGGGCCAAAAACCACCACGCGTGCCCAGTGCGGATTTGTGGTTGTTAAAGACTGCTAATGTAGCCGGGACCAACAGCTTTGCGTGCCTTCCAAAGCAAGGAGGAGCTTGATATGATACATTTTTGGTCACCGTCTGATGACCGGCCTTGCGAAAGTTGCTTAACCTTAGCAATCACACCAGGTGCGTTAACCACTGCGTCATCCAGCTCCTCAACACTACCTACTACCTAATCAAACACATTTTGCCTTAATTGAGCGAAAACAATCCTTTTCTCTTTAAATACAGCCAGGATTTTAATTTGAACACCTGTTTCGTTTTATTTTTAAATCAAGCAAAAGTAGGTCAAGCCTACTTGCGCCGAGGGGCGTTTGTGGATTGAAACGGAGGCTGTAGTTTCCTTTCTTTTATACAGAGTGTCACTCTCGAACTTTTTACAAGGTTCTTTTTTTAGCATTCTACCTGCGGCACAGTCAAAACATGGCAGGTTTCGCTAGCAAAAGTTCATAAATGTAGTTTTCCAAAGCACATTTAAACCAGTTTTTTAGGCCGCATCACCGGTCTTATTAGGCAGCGCAGACGGGGCCCGTAATTCCTGCACTGCCATGTTTTTGGGGAGGCCTATGTCCAGTAGTGGGCTAGTGTAGGCGGATGATGATGATGATAGCCAAACATATTAGTCTAATATAAAACTCTTGCCGAATTTCTTGCGGCTTCTTCTCTGGCCAGACATTGTACCGAGTAAGAAAGAGCAGGGTTTAATTAAAAATAGGGTTCAGAAACTGATTTTGTCTTAGCAACACTAAAATACAGACCACCTATGCTTCCTAGCTATCGTCCTGTAAAATTTAAATGTCAACAAATGTTATTTTATGGCGACGAAAATGCTGTCGAACACTGGGCTAAATGTGTCGAGAACTGGTACCACTACGCTGGCTGGATAGTGAGGCGAGAGTCAGGTAACGCAGGAACAGGAAGTGCTTCCTGCGAAGGTACAACTGGGCGTAAGTTCCAGCCGGGTACGGTAGGTTTGACGTCACGTAGTCGTATCGTATCTACCGTATTGTGAGTATAAATAATTCTTGAATGGTCCCACTTCGTTTCTACAAATGCGAGAAATATCAGCGAGGGTTTAAGTAAACTAGTGGTCGCCCAGTGGTCGAAATTCGACCGTAATATTATTAAGGCTGCATGGATTGTATCCTAAGCAATGAAAGATTAAAAAAGACAGAATGTGAGTTTGGATTGGCATTGACAGATTTCGGCCGCTTCTCATCCATTTTTGAAATTTTTGAAAAGAGTATATATGCGTGTGTGTCAAATACACATGCGAGTGTGTCAAATGGGAGTGTGTGTAATGTTTGTTTTATTGATTTAATGTATTTTTATGCATAATTAAAAAAAATATTTACATTTGGATAACCTTCTCTATAAAAACTATAAGTGTGCGAAATTTCATACTCCTCCGTCCGCGCAATTTTCGTAAAAAAGGATTACAAAGTTTCTGCTTCACGTATATTAATATTAAATAAATGAATAGTGTTATGTCAAAAGCAACGTCGCGGCAGACCAAAAAGAAGATGGCGAAAGACCTTGATTCCCATCTTAAATATTAGTCACACTAGTGACAGTAGTTAAAAATAAATTTAGATAATTTTCAACCTACAATTCTACGCCATAGCTCCGTAAACACTATTTACTATTATTATATTATAAGCCAATACTACTCGAGCTACTAAGCTCAAGATACGACACGACGGAAAGAGGGTGGAGGCCTTTGCCCTGCAGTGGGACACTACAGGCTTATAATATAATAATAGTAAATAGTGTTTACGGAGCTATGGCGTAGAATTGTAGGTTGAAAATTATCTAAATTTATTTTTAAATATAAAGTAACGTAATCTTGGGCTGATGTCTTACGGTCGGATGGATTAAGCTGTTTACAACCCTGACTGGCGGTCCCAGGTTCTCATGTTTTGGTGTGTATTGGAGTGATCAACATAAACATTCTTACCAGGGTCTTGAATGTTTACATACCTAATAATGTATGTTTATCCGCTAACCGCTTTATGGTGTTAGTAGTGTTATCTTTAGAACAATCCATGCTTAATATGGGTAAGGAAATATTAGAAAAATAAATATAGAGAGTAAACATATTTATGTTGTATGTTGTGTGTGTATTGATTGGCAAGCATGCAATGTAAGATACCAATGAAATGCAAGACTGCTTTTTATTTGATCTCAATAGAGCCCATAGAAAGCACAAAGCCTAATAATAATTTTTCCTTAACTTAAATAAAAATGTAAAAATGTGCAGACGGCTGCATATGTATTATCTGTATATGTATTAACTGTATATGTATTAACTGTATATGTATTAACTTTTGTATGTTTATATTTTGTACGCATAACTGCTTTCATAATTGAATTTTTTTATTAAGATATTGCATTTAACGCGAACGTTTCCTGCTGTCCACCATTCGCCATGTTTAAGCGACGTTTATTTTAATTCAACGTTGATGTAAGCTTCGTAATTCATTTTACCACTTTAAGCTTTTTTGCTTTATTAATGGCTTGGTGGTTGGCTCATTTAGCCAGTGTCAAAGTTAGGAAGAAATTGCAGAACACTTTTATTGTTTGCAATCTGTGCTGCCTATCTTTGGTTGCAACATAGTAAGTATATCATTTACTCTGCTTCAAGACAATACAAATAAAAAAAACATATATACAGCCGAATTTGAAATACAAAGAAATTACAATAAAAATAATCACTACGTAGTATAAAACAAAGTCGCTTTCTGCTGTCCATGTATGTATACATACATGGACAGCAGAAAGTATGCTTAGATCTTTAAAACTACGCAACGGATTTTGTTTTTTTTTAATAGATAGAGTGATTCAAGATGAAGGTTTATATGTATAAATACATGCATAATATAGTAGAGAAACACTGATAATTTTAGAGATTTCACATTTTTTTGCGCTTACATTACAAACGCTGGCTGAACCCTACGAGATAGATCAAAATAATGTACTACAGTATTGTACACCTTAAAAAGGTCTACAAAAAAGTCAAAAGTCCGCGTTGGTATATGTCTAACTCTTAGGGATAACCCACAATAATATTTTTAATCCTTTATTTTTTTACGAGAAATAATAGCTTATTTACGAAGCGATTTTAAACAATACAGTATTAATCCTTATCCAATTAAGTACCTTAAATACATTGTGCATTTAATATAGATCAATATGGCTTTTTACAACATGTAATTTAAATGAATATTTTCATGTAATTTAAATGAATATTTTCGAAGTTATTACAGATTTAAAATGCAGGGACGAAGCGGTTGCGTGTATCAGCATTGCACCCGTGCGAAGCCGGGGCGGGTCGCTAGTATTAAATAAACAAAGAGACGTTGTTGAAAAGGCTGACCAGCTCAACTGTTGTTGCAGCTAGACACCATAACGTTGATTTTCACATGTCTTGAGATAGATTCGCCAAGTAGATATAAATTGACAATACAAATTAAAAATGTATAAAATATTCTTAAAAACCATACCATACCTTCTATTCATCGGACTAATCAGACTACAATGCGATACACATAAAAGAAATATAATTTTAAGTGATGTCACCTTCAACGAAAATAAGTACCATTAACATACTCGTTATTTAAATTATAAATAGAAAAGCAAAGATAATTCGTTGTAAATTGTAGTTGTCATTAATTGTTGGTTGTTGCCTTTTGATATGGTTTGTGTTTTGATGTCTTTTTTAACCTAAATAAATGAATTTATGAAATATTCCAAAATTATATTATGGTTGATCAATGATAAAAATAATAAAAACAACAAAAATGTCGTTATGAAAAATAGGAGAATTAAACAACAATAAAAACGCTACAATATTAAAAAAGGTAATTTATTAAAAAAAAGTCTATATTGTATAACTAATAGTATAACTAGATGGACTAACCCTTTTTGTTTTTATCATCTTCTTTGGAGTGCCACCACTCCAAAGAAGATGATAAAAACAGGAGAGCATCGCGCAATGCCCATTCGCTTGATTATGAAAACAGACGCGTGTAATAACGCCTTTAGATATAATTAGAACTCAAGGAAGCCTTGAAATTAATCTTAACATGTCAGCGTGGGAGATTAAATTTAATTATGCTTATACATCACTGACACACGCTGTTAAGTATTTTCGTTTCAGTTAGATATATAATTTCCAGGTTAGTATTACACAAATTAAACATCGTCACTGCGTAACTCAACCTATTCCGAGTTCAAATCAAATCGGGCCATCTCTCCGGTAGCTGACAGTCTGTTTGCCGAACCTGTGGATAATGGAGGAAAATGAACGCTTTTGGCCTTTGAACTCATAAATTTTGCTCATAAAATTACAATAAAGATCAAATAGCTGTTTCATCCTAACCGATTGTTATTTCGCATATTCAAGATGTTATACTTAAATATTGATAAACAACAATGGCCAATAACGTATTTAACGAGCTTATGAAAAACTAATCTCTCTTTTTCTGGAGAGAGTGTGCTGATGAAACGGCATTTTCAGCTTTACCGGGCTTGTTTGCGGGCGGCGAGAACCTTCAAGGGTTCCTGAAGCCGTATGAAACGAACCACCTTCGGAGTTTTTCTAGAGGGAACGGCATCACGCACTAGTGTGTGTCCCGTGCCCTACTAGATTCTCCGAAGGATTCGGATTGGATCAGGGAGCGGAACAACCCGAGGGTGCCTCTAAAGGCTCGGACCTCGGCTCGGGTTGACCGGGCTGTGGTGGTGGAGAGAAGCGCCCAGGTACATGTGTGTACCTGGTATAGAGCGCGTGTGAACCGGTTCGTCGTACCCTTATTCTACGGGTACGGTGTCTTGCGCCTGTTGTGTGGATGTTTAGTCTGTTTAGTGTATTCTGTAAATGTGTAGTGGCATTTAGAGGATCGGGCGGGGAACTAATGTCTCGCTCAGTTGGGAGAGTGATCGCACGGATTTTGAAAATTCGTGGACTGGAGTCCCACTTGAGAATTTCGTCTTTTACAAAAATATTGTTTTCAGTTTAAGAAGGTATTCTTTGTTGCACTACCGAAATGTGTAATGCACTCACAGCATACGTAATTCCTTCCTTCCTACAATATGGCACTCGTTGCTGTTGTGTTTCGTTTGGTGAGTGAAAGTACCGGAGGCCCATCTCTCATCCCTCCCCCCTCCAAGTTCCTACTCCCTCCTCAAGATCCAACCCCTTCCTCAAGGCCGGTAACGCAACTGCGATTACTTTGGTTTTGCGGGTGGCCATGGGCGGCGGTGATTACTTTCCATCAGGTGACCCGTCTGCTCATTTGCCTCCTTTTAACATGAAAAAAACATAGGGTCCTTTAAACGAGTTGTGAAGAAGCAACTTGAGGGTCGACAAGGTGAAGATTGCTATCGATATTGCTATTGATTGCTATTGAGGCACAATCCTGCTTTACTGTTTTCGCATCTAGACTCCGCTTCTGCTTATTTTTAGGTGGAGAAAAGTCGATGGCCTACTCTTCAATATAAAAAATAAAAAAAACGACGGATTGCACTCCGGGAGTGCCGGCAGAAGTGAAAACTTGAATATTAACGTTGTGCATTTTTGATATTTTGGAATAGTTAGTGAATAATTTTGCACGAATTGCTTCAATTATCAGTATAAAAGTACTATCATTTATGTGGTAGAATACAATATTTATTTATTGCGCTATCGTACACAAACATAACAATTTATATTCCATTAAAAAGCACTCGAACATTCGCGCAAGCGTCCTGCGCCGCCTAAACGAAACAGCAGGCATACATTTTCGCCGCGCCGTAGAAAGAGGGGGGGATACTTCCTCTCCTACGCCGCGTCGGCTGTCATCCGTCTTACGAATTTTCGATCAGGCCACGTGTCCTGACGGTCACGTGTCTTGACGCGAATTTAACATTTGTTACCCATTACAAAAAAGTGTACAACGCCGCTAAAGAAGTTTTCACTTCAAAAAAAAAACGAGCGGACTAAGGCTCCTGTAAGCTAAGGCTACTGTAAGCAGTAGTCGCATATGATCTGTAACATTTGACATCTCACCTTAGTAATAAGTACTTAGACATCGGATTATATGCATTTGCATGTTTGCATATTTATGCAAATGCATATTCTATTTTTAGCTCAAAAACGGCAGGGCACCAGGTGCTGACGGAATTACGGCCGAGCTTCTGAAAGCAGGCGGAAGACCGGTACTCGTAGCTCTTCAGAAGCTATTTAATTCCGTCGTACTAGGGGGCAGAACGCCAGAGACGTGGCACGAAGGTATGGTGGTACTGTTTTTCAAAAAGGGCGATAAAACCCTGCTGAAGAACTACAGGCCCATCTCACTTCTAAGCCACGTCTACAAGCTGTTTTCGAGAGTCATAACGAATCATCTCGCACGCAGGTTTGATGACTTCCAGCCTATCGAACAAGCCGGTTTCCGAAAAGGCTTCAGCACCATAGACCACATACATACGCTGCGGCAGGTTATACAGAAGACCGAAGAGTATAACCAGCCTCTTTGCTTAGCGTTTGTGGACTATGAAAAAGCCTTCGATTCGATTGAGACATGGGCCGTGCTACAGTCTCTCCAGCGGTGCCAAATTGACTATCGGTACATCGAAGTGTTGAGGTGTTTGTATGAAAGCGCCACTATGTCAGTCCGTCTTCAGGACCAGAGCTCGAAACCTATACAGTTGCAGCGAGGAGTGAGACAGGGAGATGTGATTTCTCCGAAACTGTTCACTGCTGCACTGGAAGATGTTTTTAAGCTTCTGGACTGGAAAGGACTCGGCATCAACGTCAATGGCGTATACATCACTCACCTTCGGTTTGCTGACGATATAGTGGTCATGGCTGAGACCCTGGAAGACCTCGGCGCAATGCTCGGTGACCTCAACAGAGTCTCTCAACAAGTGGGTCTTAAAATGAACATGGAGAAGACGAAAGTTATGTCGAACTCACGTGTCGTACCCACTCCTCTGAAGGTTGGGGACTCTGCCCTTGAAGTTGTGGACAATTATGTTTACCTGGGACAAACGGTCCAGCTAGGTAGGTCCAACTTCAGCAAAGAGGTCAATCGTCGAATCCAATTAGGCTGGGCAGCGTTCGGTAAGCTACGAAATATCTTCTCGTCCGATATACCGCAGTGTCTCAAGACGAAAGTCTTTGACCAGTGTGTGTTGCCAGTGATGACATACGGGACTGAGACGTGGTCGCTCACTATGGGCCTCATAAAAAGGCTCAAGGTCACTCAAAGAGCAATGGAGAGGGCTATGCTCGGGGTTTCTCTGCGTGATCGAATCAGAAATGAGGAGATCCGCAGAAGAACATAGGTAACCGACATAGCCCGAAGAGTTGCTAAGCTCAAGTGGCAGTGGGCAGGTCACATTGCTCGCAGGACTGATGGCCGCTGGGGCGGGATAGTCCTGGAGTGGCGACCGCGTACCGGAAAGCGCAGTGTGGGCAGGCCTCCAACAAGGTGGACCGACGATCTGGTGAAGGTCGCGGGAAGCCGCTGGATGCAAGCAGCACAAAACCGGTCGTTGTGGAGATCCTTGGGGGAGGCCTTTGTCCAGCAGTGGACGTCTTTTGGCTGAGATGATGATGATGATGATGATATTCTATTTTTACAGCGTTATTGCATATTTTTTTTTGACAGTGCTTATTTCAGTAGTTATACGTATTAGGCGAGTTGTATTAAGCGTCGATACGTCCGACTCGCACACACTCATCAGCGAGCGCACTGACTGAATATCAGCGAGCGCACTGACTGAATCGGGCTCGCAGTGGTCGGCGCTCTCTAGGCGTTTGGCGTTGGCGGGATGCAGCGTGTGCGCGGGGAAGGGGCGTACGGCACTCGCTGTTTCATTCAATTGTTTGTATCTCGCTGTATTTGTTTTTCGAAAATCTTATTTTTGTTGCAGTAAACTAAATTAACGTAAATCCTTATAATAAATAGTTTTTTGATTGTGCATATTTCGGCATTTTAATAGTGCATATAATCCGATATCTAGTAATATCTAGTAATATTTATAAAAATTATAAAATACAGTGAAAAAAATTAAACGCCTACCCGACCCAGCCAGGAATCTAACCTGGGTCTTCCGCAATCCGCGCGGCTGCACTGACCGCTATGCTACCGGGAAGGCTGACGTGAGCGCTGAAGTAATTGCGGAAGACCCAGGTCCGATTCCTGGCTGGGTATGTATGGGTGGTATTTCAACTCTACCGCCAACTCTACCCCCACGCACTCATTCGTCAAATAAAATGGCGCGCGCTTGCGCGCTTCCCCGACTTCCTGTTACACACTTCCGTCCCATTTCACGAAATCACTCCCAAAAATTGCAAGAAAGAGAAAGGAAAGAAATTACTCATCAAAACCTAAAAGCACGTTGTTTAAATAAAAATTGACTATTAATTAGGTGCATTCGATAAACTACGTATAATATCGCATGGAGTCACGCAGTCACACTATTTCTACATATTATTATGTCAATATGTAAAACGTTTTTTGTATATACGCCAATCAATTGGCGCTCAAAATATAACTATGTAGTCCTCAAACAGTTTATCAAAGGCTAGAGAATCTATTTAATAGATTATAGATGAAAATACAAATTTTGTATTCTCATTTAATACATTCAAAGCGAGTAGGTACTTGTGTATCTGGTCTCGTAACATAAAAAGAAAAAGAAATGAACGTAGATTCTCAATATGATATGCAAAATTATGAATAGTTTGATATGTAATTGATTACCCCGCTTTTTATCAATAATTTCGCCATCAACTTACTAACCTTAAAGGTACTTGGCAGAGTTTATTTGGTGGAATTATATATATTTTTTGTATAAAATGTGTGTTCTTTTTTCACTACTCGAAATTTTTTGTAAGTTAAGTGTGTCAAGTGTTAAGCGCAGTGTGGGAAGGCCTCCAACAAGGTGGACCGACGATCTGGTGAAGGTCGCGGGAAGCCGCTGGATGCGAGCAGCACAAAACCGGTCGTTGTGGAGATCCTTGGGGGAGGCCTTTGTCCAGTAGTGGACGTCTTTTGGCTGAGATGATGATGATGATGATGAAGTGTCTCAAATAATCCATTATGCCAAGAATAGCGTTATATAAAAGTAATCTTTGTTATTTAGTCTATTACGTCTATTACATATAGCTATACGAATAGCTATTTGTTCTCCTTTTTGCCATACATTTGTTCTTATTTCTTATTATTTACATTTTCTGTATAAACTTTTACTACACATCACACATTTATAACCTACTTATTGGAAAATTATCAACAACACGTTGAAGTTAGCACTACAACCAAAATTAAATTTAACACACTATTATTAACAATGGCTCAATTTAGATCATAATATTTATGTTCGTAGAAACGAGCGTACTGCAAACACAATGAAGGTAATTAATTTGGGAACCAACATCCATTTATTGGTTGTTTTCCCTAACAAACAGTAGATTAGCATCAATCAGAAGACGTATAGATTGCTTAGCTTATGGCCTATTCCCAACCGCCATTTAGGAAAGGTTTTTCAGCATTCGAATAATCCTACTAATATTATAAATGCGAAAGTTTGTGTATGTATGTTCGTATATTTGTTGCTTCTTCACGCTGCAACGGATGGATGGATTTGGACGAAATTCGGCATACAGATAGTTTATAACCTGGAATATTACATAGGATACTTTTTATCTAGATATTCCCACGGGAACGGGAACCACGCGGTTGAAACCGCGAGCGGCCGCTAGTAGTTTATATTCTGTTTACACACGATATGTATATAGGTCTGTATAATATAATTAGGTTAGAACATTTAACATTATTGAAGATACCATGTCTCTCTTAGGTTAGCGACAGGCTGCGGGTCCAAACCTAACCTTTTTTTTAATACTTTTTTTAGTTTTAACGTTGTCTGCTTTTTTTGGATTGTCAATGTATTTATATTGTCTAGGTCTCGTTGTTAAGCTGGACTGGATCTTATGTTTGAAAATACCGTGTTTTCATCATCCTCACGTCTTACAGTCCACCGCTCCATAATATTTGGTAGTGCTAAGAGCGGAGCTGACTGTAACAGGTTTTTTGTAATAACTACTAGACAGTCACAACCTAACGAGATGTTAAAGAAATAAACATTATTCATTTTATTTGTTTTTTTATATGTCAATACTTGAAGAAAATACTTTTTGGGTACCCCTCTTTAAGCACATTGCGCGCACGGAGAAGTGTGATATTTGGCATTGTTAAAGTTATAATATGGAGAAACATAAAATTTATGTATATTACGGGTCTCATCCCATCGCACAAACATTGTGTATTTTGTGTATTACGGTCGAATTTCGAACACTAGTATTATAAAACGACCCATCAACCCATGGCTCTAGCAATAGGACGTTTATAAGGTGATGATCAGAGTGATGTGTCCAAGTTTAGACAAAGATAGATTTTTTTAGTTTAGTTATTTAACTACCCGATCACGTTAAGACACTGACAATAATGAAATGTGCTTCATTTATGCATAGTTTATATAAAAAGTACACAGCACACAACGCCAAGAATACATAATTATATGTTATAATAGACTCTAACTGCAACAATGTTATGGTTTCCTAAATGCAGAATTATAAAATGTTCTCGATAGAAAAAAATTTACTAAGTATATAAAAATAAATAAATAATAATAATATAATAATGGGATTAATATGTGTAATGGGAATAATGGGATTTCCCGTGTGGTGCCGGAGATAAAGAATTGCACCACCCCATCTCAACCCGTGGGTGTCGTAAAAGGCGACTAAGGGACCATTCCAGAGGATGGGCAGCAGCATCTCTCTGAGGTTACTTTCAACCTACTGCGATCGCCAACCCGCCTGCCAAGCGTGGCGATTATGGCAAATACCCCCCATGACATGCACAACAGCAAAAACCGGCCCCTAGTCCCCGGCGGCCCCGCTCGCCCTAGCTACGGTAGCGGCCAAGGCAGCGACGGGGCAGGGGGTGCTAAGAATCTCCGGCAGAGACCTGGCTACCGCCAACAACGAACTCTGGCCCTGGCAACATTTAACACGCGCACATTACGGACTGACGAGAAGATTTACGAACTGGAGGAAGAATTGAGCAAGATACGGTGGGACATAGTTGGATTATCTGAAGTCCGAAGAGAGGGGGAGGACTCGATAATCCTCAAGTCCGGTAACTTGCTCTATTTCCGGGAGGGCGAACAACTGTCCCAAGGTGGTGTCGGGTTCATCGTCCACAAGTCCCTCGTGAACAACGTTGTCGAGACCGGGAGTGTGTCGCCTAGGGTAGCGTACCTTATACTCAGAATAACCAAACGGTATTCGTTGAAGGTCATACAGGTTTATGCTCCTACTACGACACACCCTGACGATGAGGTGGAAGCTACGTATGAGGACATCTCTAGAGCCATACAAGCCTCCAAAACTCATTACACCGTTGTCATGGGAGACTTTAACGCAAAACTGGGCAAACGAAGCGGCGATGAGATGAGAGTGGGACGATTTGGGGTTGGTAATCGGAACTCCCGGGGCCAACTGCTGGCGGACTTTCTTGAGAGGGAGGGCCTCTTTATGATGAACTCCTTTTTCAGGAAAGCTGAACACCGCAAGTGGACCTGGATGAGTCCCGATGGTGCAACCAAAAACGAGATTGACTTTATCATGTCGACGAGGAAGCAAATATTCAATGATGTCACTGTGATCAATGCGTTTAAAACTGGCAGCGATCACCGGTTGGTAAGAGGCACATTGAATATCAACGTTAAGCTGGAAAGACGTCGATTGGTAAGGTCTACGCTCCGTCCTGCACCCATCCAAATCCAAAACCCCGAAAGCTTTCAGCTCGAATTGCAGAATCGCTTCGAGCGCCTAAATGATTGCGAAAATGTGGACGAATACAGCAACAGGTTTGTGGAAACTGTCCAAACGGTTGGGTCCAAGTTCTTTAAAACCCACCGTGCAAAAGGAACCAAAAAGTTCTCAGACCATACTCTCAAACTAATGGAAGAGCGGCGCGCAATGGTTCTGCTTTCCTCAGGTGATGCGTCTCAGTTTCGGCGGCTAAATAGGCAGATCTCGAAGTCTATGACTCGCGACACACGCCAATTTAATACTAACCGTATTAAAGAGGCCATTGAGCGGAACAAAGGCTCAAAAGTGTTCGCAAGAGATCTGGGTATTGGGCAGTGCCAACTGACGACGCTGAAAACCGATGACGGCAGAACTGTCACGACCAGGTCCGATGTTATGGGAGAGGTCGAGAAGTTCTATGGACAGCTTTACACATCCACACGGCCATCTGTACGCTTAGCTAGAGACCCTAGAGCTAAGTTAACCCGGCACTATACCGAAGACATCCCGGACATCAGCCTATACGAGATTAGTATGGCTCTCAAACAGCTCAAAAACGGCAGGGCACCAGGTGCTGACGGAATTACGGCCGAGCTTCTGAAAGCAGGCGGAAGACCGGTACTCGTAGCTCTTCAGAAGCTATTTAATTCTGTCGTACTAGGGGGCAGAACGCCAGAGACGTGGCACGAAGGTATGGTGGTACTGTTTTTCAAAAAGGGCGATAAAACCCTGCTGAAGAACTACAGGCCCATCTCACTTCTAAGCCACGTCTACAAGCTGTTTTCGAGAGTCATAACGAATCGTCTCGCACGCAGGTTTGATGACTTCCAGCCTATCGAACAAGCCGGTTTCCGAAAAGGCTTTAGCACCATAGACCACATACATACGCTGAGGCAGGTTATACAGAAGACCGAAGAGTATAACCAGCCTCTTTGCTTAGCGTTTGTGGACTATGAAAAAGCCTTCGATTCGATTGAGACATGGGCCGTGCTACAGTCTCTCCAGCGGTGCCAAATTGACTATCGGTACATCGAAGTGTTGAGGTGTTTGTATGAAAGCGCCACTATGTCAGCCCGTCTTCAGGACCAGAGCTCGAAACCTATACAGTTGCAGCGAGGAGTGAGACAGGGAGATGTGATTTCTCCGAAACTGTTCACTGCTGCACTGGAAGATGTTTTTAAGCTTCTGGACTGGAAAGGACTCGACATCAACGTCAACGGCGTATACATCACTCACCTTCGGTTTGCTGACGATATAGTGGTCATGGCTGAGACCCTGGAAGACCTCGGCGCAATGCTCGGTGACCTCAACAGAGTCTCTCAACAAGTGGGTCTTAAAATGAACATGGAGAAGACGAAATTTATGTCGAACTCACGTGTCGTACCCACTCCTCTGAAGGTTGGGGACTCTGCCCTTGAAGTTGTGGACAATTATGTTTACCTGGGACAAACGGTCCAGCTAGGTAGGTCCAACTTCAGCAAAGAGGTCAATCGTCGGATCCAATTAGGCTGGGCAGCGTTCGGTAAGCTACGAAATATCTTCTCGTCCGATATACCGCAGTGTCTCAAGACGAAAGTCTTTGACCAGTGTGTGTTGCCAGTGATGACATACGGGACTGAGACGTGGTCGCTCACTATGGGCCTCATAAAAAGGCTCAAGGTCACTCAAAGAGCAATGGAGAGGGCTATGCTCGGGGTTTCTCTGTGTGATCGAATCAGAAATGAGGAGATTCGCAGAAGAACAAAGGTAACCGACATCGCCCAAAGAGTTGCTAAGCTCAAGTGGCAGTGGGCAGGTCACATTGCTCGCAGGACTGATGGCCGCTGGGGCGGGATAGTCCTGGAGTGGCGATCGCGTACCGGAAAGCGCAGTGTGGGCAGGCCTCCAACAAGGTGGACCGACGATCTGGTGAAGGTCGCGGGAAGCCGCTGGATGCAAGCAGCACAAAACCGGTCGTTGTGGAGATCCTTGGGGGAGGCCTTTGTCCAGCAGTGGACGTCTTTTGGCTGAGATGATGATGATGATGATTGAATATAATAGTGAAAAAAAAAACACAAATATTGAAAAAATTTCCACGAGCAGGGTTTGAACCTGCACCCTTCTGACATACCGGGTCAGGTGCTCTTCCAATTGAGCTATCGTGGTTCTAACCAGCCCGCCGAAATTATTCAACACTATTTACTTTTTACTTTGAAAGCCAAAGGCGCCCATTCAATGTTAACAACTACCGTCATTAACATCCGATCATAATATTTTTACAAATACTAAAGATCAGTTAAGAAGTAGGCAAGCTATTTATAAATGTTTATATAATTTTTAACGCAAATTTTGTTGCGAACAAATTACAAAAACACAAATGTTGAAAAAATTTCCACGAGCAGGGTTTGAACCTGCACCCTTCTGACATACCGGGTCAGGTGCTCTTCCAATTGAGCTATCGTGGTTCTAACCAGCCCGCCGAAATTATTCAACACTATTTACTTTTTACTTTGAAAGCCAAAGGCGCCCATTCAATGTTAACAACTACCGTCATTAACATCCGATCATAATATTTTTACAAATACTAAAGATCAGTTAAGAAGTAGGCACGCTATTTATAAATGTTTATATAATTTTTAACGCAAATTTTGTTGCGAACAAATTACAAAAACACAAATGTTGAAAAAATTTTCACGAGCAGGGTTTGAACCTGCACCCTTCTGACATACCGGGTCAGGTGCTCTTCCAATTGAGCTATCGTGGTTCTAACCAGCCCGCCGAAATTATTCAATACTATTTACTTTTTACTTTGAAAGCCAAAGGCGTCCATTCAATGTTAACAACTACCGTCATTAACATCCGATCATAATATTTTTACAAATACTAAAGATCAGTTAAGAAGTAGGCAAGCTATTTATAAATGTTTATATAATTTTTAACGCAAATTTTGTTGCGAACAAATTACAAAAACACAAATGTTGAAAAAATTTCCACGAGCAGGGTTTGAACCTGCACCCTTCTGACATACCGGGTCAGGTGCTCTTCCAATTGAGCTATCGTGGTTCTAACCAGCCCGCCGAAATTATTCAACACTATTTACTTTTTACTTTGAAAGCCAAAGGCGCCCATTCAATGTTAACAACTACCGTCATTAACATCCGATCATAATATTTTTACAAATACTAAAGATCAGTTAAGAAGTAGGCACGCTATTTATAAATGTTTATATAATTTTTAACGCAAATTTTGTTGCGAACAAATTACAAAAACACAAATGTTGAAAAAATTTTCACGAGCAGGGTTTGAACCTGCACCCTTCTGACATACCGGGTCAGGTGCTCTTCCAATTGAGCTATCGTGGTTCTAACCAGCCCGCCGAAATTATTCAATACTATTTACTTTTTACTTTGAAAGCCAAAGGCGTCCATTCAATGTTAACAACTACCGTCATTAACATCCGATCATAATATTTTTACAAATACTAAAGATCAGTTAAGAAGTAGGCAAGCTATTTATAAATGTTTATATAATTTTTAACGCAAATTTTGTTGCGAACAAATTACAAAAACACAAATGTTGAAAAAATTTCCACGAGCAGGGTTTGAACCTGCACCCTTCTGACATACCGGGTCAGGTGCTCTTCCAATTGAGCTATCGTGGTTCTAACCAGCCCGCCGAAATTATTCAACACTATTTACTTTTTACTTTGAAAGCCAAAGGCGCCCATTCAATGTAATTTGTTCGCAACAAAATTTGCGTTAAAAATTATATAAACATTTATCAAAGTCAAAGTCAAAGTCAAATATTCTTTATTCAAATAAACTTTAGAAAAGTGCTTTTGAACCATCCATAATTTTTTACCTACTGCCCATTCAGGACGTTTATTTTTTAGCTTCTTTGAACATTGAACAAATAAACGTGGGTAGATCCGTAAAAGTTGTTTCATTACAGAATTTCAAAAGTATCATGAGTATATTAAATGATTTTATTTGTGGTGTAGAGTCACGAGTAACTTCCTAGAGCAGGGATGGGCAAACTTTTCATTCTCGTGACAATATTTACTAACAAAATCAATGGCGGGCCAGGCTATTGAATTTTTTGCTAAAAATATTTTTTTTGTAAAAAACCGAACCGAGCACGATCCGCGGCTACTCTCATCCAGCTCTTGCCAGTCACCTTGCGAAGATCGTCGCTCCATCTAGTCTGAGTGCGTCCTACACTACGATACGGGGTACGCGGTCTCCACTCGACAACTCGTTTACCTCAACGCTTGTCGGTTCTACGGCTAATATGACCGGCGCACTGCCACTTCAGCTTGCTGATCGGATGGGCTATGTCGATTACTGTGGTTCTCTGTCGGATCACCTCATTCCGAAGTCGATTCTTCAGAGAAACTCCGAGCATAGCTCTTTTCATAGTCAAGAGCGTCACGTCTAAGAAGAAAAGAGATGTAGGTATTTTTTATCTATGAAAATTTTATGGTGTTGAAAAGAAACATTTCGTGATTTTGTGGATTAACAAATGTGGGTCGAACATGTATAAGCTAAATAGCGTATATTATTAGCGAATCTACTAATATTCTCGCGAATAAAACTCGCACTAGTCACCCTGTGCACTCAATTCAAACATCCATCTATAGAAGCGATAAGAAATGATCTACGATTGACCGGTGCGTCTCGCGCAGACCGCTGCGGTACGGTTAGCTCTCTCGTAAATCACGAAGGTTCGTTTGATAGGTTTATAGCCGACTAGGCGCTGCTCTGATTGATAGATGACGCGAATGGTCTATATAAATATTATGTATTTTCAATCGGCTACTTCTCAGCACGAATAAGTATAATGCACTATCCAAAAACGCAGAAAACGTTTGTACGGGTAAGCACAGTGCCTTGATAAGATAAGATAAGAATTTATTTAAAAGTAACAATAAAGTACACAGCATTTTTACATTTCATTGCTCTTGACACGGTTAAAAATACATAATATTTTTCTGTTGACACTTACTAAAGGATACCCTGAGCAGTAAGTATCAGCAACCTTCCAAATGTCTCTATAATATTCAATAGAATGTTTCTTTTTTAGGCAATATTAATAAAAAAAGAAAAAATTTGAAAAATAAATAAATAGGTAGGTGTGTGTGTGTGTGTGTGTGTGTGTGTCCACGAAGCGACAAGTACCTAACGTAAATTTTATTTAGTAAAGAGAGGAGATCTAAGTTTATTTAAGAGGGAGGAGCATGTTTTCTGTTTCGTCATAAGTAAGTTGAAGAAGCCACTTTGTTACAATGTTTTTGCACTCATGTCTATTTTTGGTACTTATGTTAAAATGTCCTTCAATTTTATTATATATAAAACGTCCAAGAAAGTAATAAAATCTATGGCCAAAAGAAGTTCGGCAAGTGTTGGTCCAAGGTATTCTAGCCCTTCGTTTAGAGCGGCACTGAGAAGATGCAGTAGAAGTGGAAAGGCAGTGAGCACTTGAAGAGTGTTGTCTAAGGGCTATTTGAAAAATAAAAAGTTGCCGGACCGTAAGTACCTCACAATAATCGTAGAGTTCCCTTGTTGGAAAGCGAAAGTGTTTGAAAGTGCAGACCTTCAAAACACCTGATGTTAAGTGATGATAAGGCCAGTGATGGAAGCGCACTACATCCGGGATCCTCAATTAGTGAGGCACTGGCTATCTTATCTCTAGCTGCCGGAACACAATGCTACAATAATTGATTTTATGGCGACATATTTAGATACCTAAGATGGTGCCAGCAAGCCAGGCCGACAAACAAGCCCTACCAACAACCAAACCGAGTACACAAACATGTACCCCCCGCTCGGAATCGAACCCGGGACCTCTGGGTCTAAACCGGTGATCTTAACCACTAGACCACACAGGTGGTCAAATCTGTTGTAAAAGAAAAAATATAGGAATTATTACGTATAAGTTATTCAGGTATCGCTATTAGCAATTTTGATTATTGAAGTGATACAATGGCTTTACGTGGCTTCTGTGCATAAAGCTGCTAGTCCCGGCTGCATTAGCAGTTGTTAACAACCAAAGTCAAAGTCAAAGTCAAATATTTCAAAGTCAAATATTTTTTATTCAAATAAACTTGAAAAAGTGCTTTTGAATCGTCCATCGAACATTTTTTTACCTACTCAGGATGTCTATTTTTTAGCTGTGGAGAAGAATAGGCGCAAGGACCACCAATCCGTATTGGGCCCGTGCGGTGGATTGTAGCCCGTTCTCCTTGCAGTGTTTCTATCAAAAGGGAAGGCTCGTGGCCCAGCAGTTGGGATATAAAAGTAAGCTGGTTATGATGCTGGTGTTTTGTATCCGTTTATCATCATCTTCATCTTCTAGGGATGGATAGGGATGATATACAAATGCTGATGGCATACAATTTTCAACAACATGGCGCCAGGTTAAAAATACTCAATACTGACGGGACAAGACTTGTTTTATGTTTTTGCTTAAGGCGACGCACCGCTAAATAATAAATCTCATACGTTTTGATACGACTGTTTGCGCGCCGTACCATAAGAAAAACTGTTTTTCAAATTAAAACTACAAATTATTTAAAAAAAAAATAACTACAATATTGAAGTGTGTGTTAAGACTAATCTACTAAGAAAATTTAGATGCTTAAATCGGTCTGGTTTGCCTGTAAAATGCAAATCTATGTTTTAAAAGAGGTTCCTTTGATATTTTTTTCTCTGTTATAAAAGTTGAGAAATCGTGTTTCTGCAACTAGCAAAATGAAGTCAATTAAATGAAAAATCATGTCATCAAATATCACTTTCAAATGTTTTGTAATTGTTGGGAAAAATCAAGATCCCCGCCACGTAAATTTCTAATGCGTCGCCTTAAATATGTTCGACCAAGCTGGTGTTCTGACCAATATTAAGTTGACCGTACTTGTAATTTGCGAGTATCCTGCTCTCGCAAAACTGCTCAAGTTACTTAGTACTGCTTCTATTGAGTTTATAGAACGGTGCACTAATACTTTAGCTGATAAATTATCGTTGTTTGGAAGTTAGTCTTGCCCAAACAAGCTGCAGACTACAAGTTAAACTTCTTTTAAGTGATTCGCAATCAGAAGTTTTATGTGAATAACGTTCTGTTCGAGCAGGCAATACAATTATTTACGCCATATTTATTATTGAGCTGAAGGTTGGATTACGACGTACGTACGTTTTGCGTTAAGGTTTTCGCTTTTTTTCCGATGAGTTTTTTTATGATAACTTCGTTTGCTTTAGTGAAAAAATATATCCCATGATGGTTTAAAAAATAATCTCATACACTCAAACACAAAAAGTTTTATCAAAAGTGATCTAGCCGTTTTGGAGAAGTTCATTGACTTACACACGTACGGAAGAACCATTATAATAAAATAATCAGTAATTTTCAAGAGCAGTGGTGCGATTTTCGCCTGGTGACAATAATGCAGAGAATAGTTTACAAAATGGCTTCAAAAGTAACTGACTGACAAACTTACCCCCTATCTGACCCCCTTAGGGTTTGATTTCCGTAAATTCCCTTCTTAGTTGCTGGTTACGCCACTATTACACTACTGTCCAAATTTCATCTAATTAGCTTCAGCGGTTTCGACTCGGCGTTCATGAATCAGTCAGTCGTGACAAGATTATGTAAATAGATACGTAGGTAAGGTACTACTTACAATAATAAAACTTCTTTTAGCCGTCTTTTAGGTGATCATGGGCATCTAAACATATAATTATATCTTCATTTCTATATTTAGGTCGGTTTGGTTGGGTGTCAGCTAAACAAATTCGTATCAATATTCGTATTTGTAAACGACATTTATAGACAGGTCTAGATATAGACGCGAGTCGAGTGTGATGGATGTATCTACCAAAGGGTTCCGTAGAAGTAGGTTATTAAAGTAAAAAGTCAAGTCATCACTACAATTTATGGGTAATGACTTAAACACCACGTTTGCCAAATGTGGGGGTTTTTTCCTATCTGCTAGCGATCTTCTCCCACAAGATGGGAGGCATTATATTCTAATTTTCTATTTCAATTCAGTTTTATCATTTATTCCTCTCGTACTTTTATTCCTAATTTTCTTTGTCATTCATCATTTTCAAATGTGGGTTAGTGATCACAAACCCGGGCTATGCATCGAAAAATCCGAAACACACTTTGTGCGACCTAGGAAATGAACCCGGGACCTTCGGGTATCGAGCCGAGCGTTCTGCCACTCGGCCACCGAGGCGGTATCGAAGTTATACCTTATTAGAATACTATTTGGTACAAAAACCTCTTGCTTAAGGTGGTTAAGTCCGGAATAGCACTGTCGGCCGGGTTAAGGGCACGAGGGAGAGACTTCGGCGGACAATCCCGCGGTACAAAGCATATAGGCCTGCGCAGACGAGGGATTTTTGTCTGCGGACTTTTTTATCCGCTAAAATAGATCGCTTACAACTGTATCGAGTAACGCACCCGAGGGATTAAAAGTACCGCGTACAAAAAGTCCCCCGAATAACCGAGGACATGCAGAGAGCGGATCGGACAAAAGTACGGGGGAGTCTCCGAAAAAAATAGAACTCTTATGACTAGGCGAAGCAATGCACATGGCGGACTTTAGTCCGCGTTGTGCGCTCGAGAGTGAAGTACGTATGCACGACGATAAACGATGACGCAGGAAATCAATTCTAAAATTTTAATAAATGAAGTCGTAAAAAGAACTTCTCTATATGATACGTCAAAAAATGAGTATCACGACCGAAATTTTAAGAAAAAGTTGTGGAACGAGGTATGTCAAGAGGTTTATTCCTCTTCTGTTTGGGACTTATTATCGAACGAAGAAAAAACTAAATATGTTAAGTATTGTTATTTATTATTGTAGGTATAGCAATTTACAACAACAGTTTTATATTAATTTAATAATCCGCTTCGTAAAGTCATAGTAAAATAAAACAAGTACGGTGACTCGGCCCCCGAGCGAGCGATAATTTATTGTGAATCGATCCGATATAAGGGGATGGATCCAGTATTTTCTTTTAAAATGTCTTCTCTTTCTCTTAAACTTCATGTAAATTGCAACACAACGTAACCTCTGAATATTTGCTTCCATAGCGTGCACTTCTCTACATTTCCGGGCAACAAATGATCGCACACCGTGTGCGTTGAGTTCGCGGTAAATCCGCGGCGGACTTTTTATTAGCGGAGCGTACTTTTCTTCCGCCGCGGAGAAAAGTCCGTCGTCTGCGCAGGCCTTATTACTAGTATTTTTTTTATACCTAGCACGGCAAATGACTCCATACCACCTGATGTTAAGTGAAAATGGAGTCCAGACGCGAAGACAACTGGTGCAGCGTGAAAACAACGCAGCGTCAGTTAACCTCACTCTGCCGGCCCACAAGGTGCTTCTTCACGTCTTGTTTGAAGGACCCCATATCATAGGAAGGAGGGAAAACGTGTGCTGGTAGACTATTCCATCTTTTGGAGGTGCGACAAAGAAACGAGTCACCAAACTTCTTTGTGCGCGAATGGATATGTGTGACAGTGAAGCGATGACTCCGGAGAGCAGCACGTGTACTCCTATGGAGGAAGGGAGAAGGTGGGATAAGGTCAAACAGTTCTTCAGAGCACTCGCCGTGGTATAAGTGATAGAAAAACGCTGAGTGACGCTATATCTCAACGCCATTGCATGGGTTCGAGAGTATTAGTGACCTCTGCTTTGCCGATAATGCGTACAGTGCGACGCTGTCTAAGGCGAAGATCGAGAAGGTACTTTGCGGAATCGTCCCAGATGTGCGAGCAATACTCCACGCAAGACCGTACCTGAGTCTTGTACAAAAGACACATTTGGTCAGGCGACCCAGTTGCAGAACTAAGCAGGCAGACCGTATGCCGGGAGCTTGGAGAGAAGAGCTTTGTGCCAGACCCGATAAAATGCCTTGGCTATGTCGAGGCTAACAGCCACCGAATCACCACGCTTGTCAATAGCCTCACCCCAGAGATGTGCGACGTACGCTAGAAGATCACCCCAAGATTATGTTTTTATTATTATTATTATAATTCATTTTTATATTATATAATTTACTAGTGGCCCGCTTGCGACTTCGTCCGCTTAAGAACACTCGTATCCCATGATGGACCTCTATAGCAGCGCCACCTGCCGGGTCCAATTGGAAATCTAAACCATTCTCGAATCCACTTGAACATAGACAGAAAATTTCATCCAAATCGGTCCAGCCGTTTAGAAGGAGTTCAATTTCATACACACGCACAGAAGATTTATTTATATAAAGACAATAACATATTTTTTTAAATATTTCTGCTTCCCGAGGCTGGTTGATATTTTCTAGTAACATTTTATTATCTTCTATAATTATCCACAGGGCTAGTAACAAACAATACCTTACAAATTATGTTAGTACTCTATAATTAACTTAGACCTATAATTAGCATGTCCCGAATCTTGAGGGGACCAAGATTCCTGCTCGCAATGTAATATTATTACTATCTGATTTAGTTTAGGTTAGTCACAAGACTAGTAATACAAAGTTCGTCATCATCATCATCATCAGACTACACACGTCCACTGCTGGACTCGCTCGTAATTATATAATATTATTTAAGGACGTTACTAAATTTAATGGAGATGTTCCACATAAATCACCCAATCGAATATCACATACGCGAACATCACCTGAACTATCCGTATAGATCACTTACGTCAAAGTACTTAGCGATGTGGAGTAATATTAGTTACAAGTGTAGCTATACTAATCAAATAAAAATAATAAAATATTACTTTTGACTGAAAATGAAAAAGAAGCAGGAACCCAACCATGCAAGGCATGCAGCGTACAAGCATACTTCTATTATGGTTCAACCGCTGTAAGGTACCGATGTCGGAAAAAAATAAAGAAAAACAGTGGCTATTGAAAAAAAAACCTAAGTATGACGCCATGACAACATTGTTGTTCTTCGGCAGTAAGAGATAAGATAACCAATTTCTTTAAACTTTGGGTTTATGTCAATGGCAGTAGGTACAGTCAACAGCAAAGGTAACTGATGATCTACTAGTACCTGCAGACTTTGACTGTAGTTATATAGAAAAAACCGACTTACACTATCGAAACTTAATTTTGAAATCTAGTAAACATCATCTACTTTTGCTGTTGACTGTACTTACTTCCCCATTTTTGTACGAAAAAATCAGGTAACCAAACGGACATGTAAAAACTGAAACTATCCACGTTCTTGGTTTACCACGAAACCCTATAAAGGCGTCTAGACGCTGACATTGCTGTTCTCACCAAAGTAAATGTTACAGTGGCATGTCAACATTCAATCGGGCAGCACATAACAACGGTTGAAAGACATTTATTTAACAAATCGAACTGTTTGCCCGAACCCCGAACCGTATCGTAATAATATTTTCATAACACTTTGCTTGTAAAGCAAACTCGGTTGATGGACTTGCCCCTGACAAAGGATACTTTAACGGTTTGACGGCCGCCATTTTGACAGCCGATATCAAGGGAAAATGGCGGTCTGTTGACTTGTCAAAACATGTTTACTATTACTTATTTACTTTACTGGTCAAATTGTAATGTTAGTACTTGCTACTGTAGCTTGGTAGGTACAGTCACGAGCCGGTGCTAAAGCCGGTGATAAAGTGTGTACACACACTTTATCTCTTATTCCATTGCATTAAGAGTTACAATTGTTTACATGTTTTTGCTCGTGACTGTACATATATAATACGATTGAAAGTTTTAACATGGACATTTTTATAGAAACTATGTTTATAGATATAAAATTGCATATTAATTAATGGCATAAACCTAAAGTATTTTTTTACAATGATAGCGACGGTGTATGACTTCATCTATCTAACACCCAGTGCAAACGTAGACTGACTTTATAAATACAAAAGAAAATAGCTTTTTATAATTTTATTTTATGTGACTTAGTGTAATTTTATTTGTATTGAATTGAATTAAATTTAATTGATTGTAATTTTATTTTATTAAGTGTAATTTAATTTGTTTGATTTAATTTTAATATTTGTGTATTTTTATATTTATTGTGTTAATGACCCAAGTTGGTTGAAATAAATTCATTCATTCATTCATTCATAACATTAAGTGAATAATAAAACTTTAATAATAAAACTTAAACGTAAATAATTAAAAAAAATATTAACTTGCAAAATGCATCAAAATTAACGTCAAAAAATAAGTTCAAAATTTATAGCTTCTCATATGAGAACACTCGCCTTATATTAGTTTAAGTTTGCTATTACTAAGTTCGGTGGATATGAGCTATATCGTAACTAAAAACTGCAAAGTCTAGTGCCACGTGTTGGTCATATTTTAAGAAGCTGCCAGCTATTTTTATAATATGCTTCAGTTTTACCCTGCGTTGAGTTTTATCATGCGGCTTAGAATAACTCTCTTTTATATTTAAAAAGAGTAAGATTTCTCGCAACTCCACTAGCTGTTATTAAAGTAGAGCAGCTTTGAAAACAAGAACAGTGTTTATTTTGTTTCCACGTAAGTTTCAGTTCGCAAAATAGTCGGTTACATCAAATTTCACTTCACTTAAGTCATTGTACATCGAAAATACAAAATACTAACAAAGTTCACATATTTAAACGGGATTTAATGCAAAACTACTTAGTAAAGGTATTTCTTCCATTCAGGCATACCTTTTAAACCCGACGTTTTTCATTTTCCTTGTCCTTTACTTTACGGGATACAATACTTATCATCATCAATGTGAGTAATTAATTTTAAATTATTAATATTGTTTAAAAAAGTTAACATGTTGTGATTTCTGTAATATTGCGCTATTAAAGTCAAATAATTGACAGGAACTAATCGCTGCAAAACGCCGCCGACTCCACGTAGTCTTGTCTGCCCTACGCTAGAGTGCAATATACAAGCGCGTAGGCGCGGAGGGACCGCCGCCGCCGGAGCCCCGCAGCGCCGGAGCCGTGACAGAAACAATGCCTGCTGCATGCTGCATGTTTGATTGCATGCTGTATGTTTGCTTGCATGCTGCATGCTGTATGCTTGCTAAAAGTATTAATATAGAACTGACCGCAACACAATTTATCGTCAACAGGCGAATGCATCGTTCGATGAAACGTTACTGCGATAAAAAGTTGTTAAGTGAAAAAGTATTATGGGTTCCGATAAATATTGTAATATATTTTTACGAATAATTTCATCGATAACTTAATACTTTTATGAAATGTAAGTTCCATATACCGTTTTTCTGGTAATCAAAACAACTTTAAAAGATTTCTTTTAAGAAACGTTTTTCGATGGTATAAAACAGCGATGATTAACTATTTGATGAATTGAAAAAATATATATTAAAAATCGTGGAATAGTTTTCGGTAAAATGAAATTCGATATCAAAAAAAACTGTATTCTAATAGACACCCCTGTCTTCGACTACGAATTGCTTAGGAAGCTCTAGTCATGAAATGGAACAGTAGTAAAAAAACACAATGTTGAAAAAATTTCCACGAGCAGGATTTGAACTTGCACCCTTCTGACATACCGGGTCAGGTGCTCTCCCAATTGAGCTTTCGTGGTTCTAACCAGCCCGCCGAAATTGTATAACACTATTTACTTTTTTACTTTGAAAACCAAAGGCGCCCATTCAATGTCAACAACTACCGTCATTAACATCCGATCATATTTTTACATATACTAAAGATCAGTTAAGAAGTAGGCAAGCTATTTATAAAATGTTTTTGTTTTGTTTATATAATTTACAACAGTAGTAACAAACATTGTTGCGTAATGTCCTTCGTAGAAACAAATGAACTTGTATAGGGTCAGTTATATCCCGATCCGATTCAAACCCCACGGAGAATCTGGTAGGGTCACGCTTGTGTGATGATTGCATCCACTCTAGAAAACCTCTGACGGTCGGTGTTGACACGGCTCGAGGAACCCTTAAAGTTTCTCGCTGTCCCCAAAAAAGTCCGGTACCGCTGGAAAAGCCGTTGAAGCAAACAGAACACTCACTCCAAAAAATAAACGGTGAGTTAAGTCCAATCTTCTGATGGTACTTTCTATTCGTTTATCAAGACATAAGCCCAGCAGTGGATCGTTTAAGGGTCGATAGTTATGATGAATATAAAAAAATAAAACCGTTTATCAAACCAGTTTAAAAAAATCTAGGTCAGTAATGTTTTTTAACTCACTTATGTTTCTTAATGAGCAGTGCAAACGAGCTACATATTAAAAAATAAAAATAAAAACTTTTTACTTTGCAAGTTAACGAGTTTAACACAATACACGACGGGTAAAAAAATTAAACACACCCAGAGCGCAGTTTAAAGAGGCTTCAAACAGTAGCGTCGACACCTGGCCCGCCCATTAACCCCATCTCCTGGTAACGAACTGTGCAAACGTTTAATGAAAAAAAAAAAGATTTCGTTACGAGAATTTAAGTGAACATAACGTGCAATTTAACGTTATGGTTAGAAAACTGTGTCGCACCTTTCTGGGCACCACGGTACGAACTGTGCTACAACGAATGCCACTACATCGAAGCTTGTGACATCGAACCTTTTACATTGATAGTTAATAACATCGAAATTATCAAAAATTTTACGATTTTGTGATAGCAACGTTAACAAACTGACAGTTAATGTCATCAAAGGCGTGTAGTATTTAGCGCCCACGTCCGATAATCGGTGACCAATTTAATTATCGGTGAAAATGACGAGTTATATGTTGCAACGCACACGTTTTACAAAAAGGCGGTCACAAAATCGGTACTAAAAACTCGGCGGAAAAATCGGTCCGACTATCGGTCCTACAACATGTCGGTCGTGGGCGGAAGCGAATTCTCTAACAAAAAAAAAAGGATTTATGAAAAAATAATTGCCACGAAAAAAAGTTACGATAGCATAGTTGGTATGTCGGGTGCGGGTTCGAATCCCGCTCGTGGAATTCTTCCAACACTTTGTCTTTTTACAAATTTGTCATTTGTTCGCAACAAAATTTATTTAAAATTATATGTAAATAATTATAAAGCATATATGGCTTCCAAAATCCAATTTACTAATGCCCACAGCAACGATGTCTACAGAAATTGTACCTTTTTCTTTATTTATTTTATATTGAAACAGTTACCCGTCGATATGAACTTAAAAGGTAAAGGTAATGGAAAGTACCGCATCCTTTTTTCCTAGAAACAGCTTAACACTTAGCCCATGCTCGTACATAATTTATGAAAAATTAAGTACACGCGTATACAACAGAAAAGGGGTCGATAAAATATAATCTGCGCGGCCAATCGCGAGATACTAGTGAACGAGCGTTAAGAAAAGGTCAAAAAGAATGTTTTATTCCAAATCTGCTTTTACAATGTCATGTCAATGTCAAAATTGACTAACACAACTGTGGTTTGAGACATTATCCTATATTAACTGAATTCAATAATTGTTTTTAAGGATTTTTGCAACTTGATGCAGATAACATTTTCAGAATTTTAAGATATATCTGAGCTGCAAAAACTTTTTGGAGCTAAGAATTGTTAGAGTTTATCTTCTTACAAAATCACAAATGTTGAAAAAATTTCCACGAGCAGGATTTTTTCAAATTTTTTCAACATTTGTGATTTTGTAATTTGTTCGCAACAAAATTTGCGTTAAAAATTATATAAACATTTTATATCTTCTTATTCACGGCAAGTAAAAGACAATTGAGGTTAAGTGACGAAGACGGAAGAGCTTTATGTTAAGCTGTTAATACTTAAAATTGTTGTTATGGCGACAGTTTTCGAAAGAATGGCAAATTGATAACAACGCAGCCCTACTGTCATGGACTGTAAATAAGCATGTATATAAAAAAATAATCTTTGTTAGTCCCGTTGCGTTCCTATACCACTCAAAAAATGCGATGAAGCGTCCTCATGTTTGGTTTGCTATAATCGCTACGTTTGGCAGACAAGTTGGCGATCGCAGTATGGCCTACTGTTTGAGGGAGGCGCTGCTGCCCGTCTCCTGCAGGCGGAAGTTAGGGGGTAATGCTATTCTAAGCCGGCATCACACGGCAATGATCTTATTGCATTCTTGAAAATAATTTGCGCGATATAATATTTTATTACAGCGGCAATACATTGTAAGAAAAAACTTTTAATTGCTACCAAACTGAATATGTTAGCCCGGAGCTCGGAGCATAAATTTTTACTGAGACTCCCGGAACGCAAAATAACGAGACTGCAGAAGGTAGTCATAGTCATAGGTATTTATTGCATCATGTTGTACAAAGATTTTATAAAAACAGTCATCATCAGCTCATTGTATGTCCCCACTGCTGGGGCACGAGCCTTCCCTGTGAATGAATAGGGAGAACGGGCCATAAACCACCACGCGGGCCCAGTGCGAGTTGGTGGTTGTTAACGACTGCTAATGCAGCCGGGACCAACGACTTTACGTGCCTTCCGAAGCACGGATAAGCTCGAGATTATACATTTTTGGTCACCCATCCGATGACCGGCCTTCGCGAAAGTTGCTTAACCTTAGAACTCGCAGACCGGGCGCATTAACCACTGCGCTCAGAAAGCAAGCTCCTCAAAAAATAAAATAAAAACAGTATTAAGTCCCAAACATGGCCCTGCAAGGGCATTGCAACAATAAACATAATTTATTTAATAAATTTAAACCTAATCTTAACTAACACGAATTCTTGAAATCGACTCTTTAACTTATACGTAATATACTTAAATAACTTAACTATTAAACAATTCTAGTAAACTATAAAAACAATTCTGTGCTAAATATTTTTTTAGCTTAACATAAAACTCTCTATCTTTAAAAATATTTTTAAATGCAGCAGGTATTTTATTAAATATTTTAATTGACATGTGATGAGTGGATGAGCTTTAGTAAAGGGAAGAGCCAGTCTATTTTTGTGTCTTAGATTTCTTGGTTGTGAATACTGATCTTTTGCCTGTGAATATAAATTTTTATTCTTCCTTACAAATTTGCATATTTCAAATATATATAGTGAAGTTAGTGTGAGAATATTTAGTTTAACAAAATGTGGTCTACAGCTTTCCGTATCTTTTATATTGACTAAAAATTCTAATACATTTTTTTTTTTTTTTTTTTTTTTTATTGGTTATAGGCAGGCATTTGACTACACCTCACCTGATGTTAAGTGACGGTGCGGTCGAGGATGGAACATGCCTGCCTAGAAATAGCCTATTCACTCTAGCCTTGAAGAGGTCCAGATTATACCTTTCAGGGAACACATTCGCAGGCAGCGCGTTCCATACCCTAGCTGTACGCACTAAGAAAGTTGAACCGAATCGGCTCGTGCGACAAGGTGGCATATCTACAACATACGGATGGAACTCGCGCCTCGCGCTCCGATAGCGGAAAGTGGATGGTGGGATTAGGTCGTGCAACTCCTTCGCGCACTCCCCGAAATAAATCCTGTAGAAGACCGACAGACGAGCCACCCTACGCCGATGTTCTAGATTTTGCAGCTTGGCGTCTATCAGGGCAGGGTCACCAATGAGTCTCTTAGCTCGTTTTTCAATCGAGTCCAAAGCAGCCAGATGGTATTTGGCTGATCCATCCCAAAGGTGGCAGCAGTACTCCATACATGATCGAACTTGTGCTTGATAAAGTTGGAGCAGCTGTTCTGGCGTGAAGTACCGCCTGACCTTAGAGAGAACCCCCAGTTTTTTAGCTGCAGTCTTTGCTTTGGACTCGATGTACTGCCCGAAGTTGAGGTTGGACGAGAGCTCAACACCTAAGAGCTGTAGGCTGTCAGTCATAGCTACAGTCACATTCCGGAAAGTCGGAGCCAGGTGAAATGGGCTCCGCTTAGCTGAGAACAAACAAGCCTGTGTTTTGGCAGCGTTGAATGTGACCAAATTGGCATCGCCCCAATCGGATACTGCTTGGAGGGCTTCGTTCAAGCGGCTAACCATGGCCTCTCGACAAGAGGCGACATCTTGTCTGCCAGCCCCTGCACTCGACATGTATCTATCCGCAACGGTGCTATCGTCTGCGTACCCAAAGGTACCGGGCACAAGCAGGTCGTTTATATGAAGCAGGAATAGGGTTGCGGATAGAACCGATCCCTGAGGCACACCGGCATCGATAGCCTTTTGGTCCGATGAGTAACCGTCGAGGACAACGCGTATCGATCTTCCCTTCAGGAAATCAGATATCCAAGCGCAAAAGTTAGCAGGAAGACCAAATGATGGGAGCTTGCTTATAAGGCTCGCGTGCCAAACCCTGTCAAAGGCCTTTGAGATATCGAGGGACACCGCAAGGGCCTCTCCGTATTTCTCAATGGCCTCACTCCATAGATGTGTGGCAAATATTAGAAGGTCCCCAGTTGAGCGGCCTCGGCGGAATCCATATTGGCGGTCGCTGAGGAGATCGTTACCTTCCAAATGAGCCAGGAGTTTATTATTCAGTGCACGTTCCATTATCTTACAGAGTATGGACGTGACTGAGATGGGTCGATAATTAGCAGGGTCAGCTCGACTGCCTTTTTTGGGCACGGGTTGCACGTTAGCAAGCTTCCATGACTCCGGTACAATGCCTGTTTTAAGTGAGAGGCGGTACAGGCGTGTGAGGGGTGGAGACAACTCGGGAGCACATGAACGCAGAACTATTGCTGGTATGCCATCAGGTCCGTTCGCCTTGTTCACGTCCAGGGTCTGCAGGATTTTTAGGATCTCTTTCTGGTGAATGCGCACTTCTGCCATATAACAGTCAGCACGAGATGAGATTGGTGGAGTTTTCCCAGCAGAGTCCAGACGCGAAATCTCCGCAAAAAGAGAGACAAATAAATTTGCTTTCTCTTCCGCAGAGTGGGCAAGAGAACTGTCAGGCTTCAGCAATGGTGGTAGGGATGGCCGACTGAAATTGGATTCAACCGCTTTTGCCAGGGACCAAAAAACCTTACTACCTGGGGGGTAAGAGGCTAATTTAGCCCCGATCCGGCTTATGTGGTTGAATCGAGCTCTGCGTAGTGTCCTTTTACACGACTTTGCGGCTTGGTTAAAGGCTCTCTTCAGAAAACGAGTATTCGAAGACTTGCGTGCTCGAGCTTCAGCCCATGCGGAATAAGCAGACAATTTCAGCGCCTCAGCACTACGACAGTCAGCATTAAACCATGGGCGAGCTTTGCCATGTGATGTTACGTCCGAGTACGGTATAAAATACTCCATACCCTGCCGTATCACCGCGGTAACGGCTTCAGCACAGCTCGTCGGATCTCCTGAATTGAAGCAAACCCTCCGCCAAGGGTAGGACGAGAAAAAGTGACGCATTTCATCCCAATCTGCTGACCTGTATCGCCACACCCGTCTTGGGCCACAAGGGCAATTTTCAGGTGGGGAATAAACGGATACAGATTTAACCAGACAATGATCAGAAGTACCCAGTGGAGCAGAAACTGTTACTGAGTATCTGTCTGGATCTGTGGTCAGCAGAAGGTCCAAGCAATTGGCAGTGTGTGAGTCGACATCTGGCACTCTCGTCGCACAGTTTACAAGCTGAGTGAGATCTAGTGACAATGCTAATTTACGCACCTCTCTCCCAGCATGGTCGGTCAGCTGGTATGGGAACAGCCACTCTTGATGGTGGGCATTAAAGTCCCCTAGGATGACTAACTGAGCTGATGGATAACGCTCTCGACCCGCATCTGCCGCTTGACTAAGGTGGTCACACAATCGAGTTGTCTCATGGTCTAAAAAGTCTTATGGGGAAACAGCCCAGATGTAAACAAAAAGTTTGTTTACATCTGGGCTGTTTCCCCATAATATTATTCCATAATTTAACCAAGCGTTAACATAAGCGTAGTAGGCACATGTGGCTGTTTTCAAGTCTGTAGGTACATTTTTTCAATTTGTAAAGTGCATAATAAATAAGTTTAGAAAGTTTAGAAGTAATTTTTTGTATGTGTGGTTTCCAATTTACATCTGAATCTATTTGTAATGAACCTAATCCGAATTTGGCAACCTCCGCCCAAAGGATAGAGTGCATGTCGTTACAAAATCTAATATTTATAAAATTTATAAAATACAGTAAAAAAAATATATTTTTAGTATTATTATATATTAATTAATTCAGCGCTTACGTCAGCCTTCTCGGAAGCATAGCGGTCAGTGCAGCCGCCCGGATTGCGGAAGAGCCAGGTTCGATTCCTGGCTGGGTCGGGTGGGTGTTTAATTTTTTCACTGTATTTTATAAATTTTATAGGGCTCCAGAGACAGGAACCCCTTCACAATGCGTGCCATATCGAGGAGAACTACCTTCTGAATCAGGCCCTTGATCCAGCTACCTAACGGGAGCCTCATGAGATGTTGATCGAGGCTCTTGGCCATCAGGCCGTTGGCCGTAACAATAATCGGCACGATGACTGCCGAGTCCACATTCCACATGTCGAGAACCTCGTGAAAGCTGAGAAGGAGAAACAAATCAAATATCTCGACTTAGCACATGAGGTTACATGCATGACTGCAGATTTCTCCACACCAAATTCCATCCTGATGGAATCACTGAAAGTTTCGGTTACCTTCAGTAACTTCATCAACAACCCTGCTATATACTGCTTTAAAGTTTATACTGACACCCCCTACCAACCTATCGGTTACAAAGTAGGTGTCAGACATCCTTACGCAAGCGCAAGGGACCATCTACGTTAGGTCATAACGCCAGATCAGAACACGCCGGTACGCATCCTTCATCCAGTACTTTTAAGACTAGTGTCTCAAGCTAGTCGCCCGTGGACACGTATAATCCACTACCTAATATCCAGATAGGTCACCGGAGCTATAAGCTCGCTCACTTCTAGTTGCACTAAGAGCACAACTCGCAGTATACCACTGCTCGGGCCGTCAACTCTAAAGTCGACTACCAAATGTCCTCTTTGGTGGCGGAGTTGTAAGCACACTCACTTCTCGGTACCCATCCAGGCACCTGATCAATTCCAAATTCCTACGCGACTGATTAAACCGGAGGCCTTTGCATCTAGCGGGCACCTCTACTAGTTCTCCAGACTAGTACCGGAGATGTTGGAGTAACTACTCAATGAAAAACACCGAGCAGCACACCAACTAAGGGTAACTCACGTACCCCGCAGATCTTTTCGCTTCAGGCCCCCACCGGACCGCTACTAAGACCCGATCGCTATGCATGAAATTGAAGCCTGGCCAGACCAACCAAGCAGACAAACATTCCCACTTCTACAGCTAACCACATGCCACCACGAGTCCAACCCATGTCCGGGGCCTGCCGGAGACGCCCGCGAAGGCATAACCGGTAGGGGGCCTAGGATCCGGAACTCCCGTGGTACCCTTGAAAAGACAGCCAGACCCGTAGTTCCAGCTACCAAACCCTACCTATCAGGGTCAGTAGATGTCGCAATCTGTTGGGGGCAAACAGTTTCAGGTCATCCATATAAAGCAGGTGGAATATTACCTGACCTCCTCTTCGCAATGAATAGCCAAGTCCCGAACCCTCCAGCAATGTGCTGAGAGGGTTCAGGGCTAAACAATACCATAGTGGACTTAAACTATCGCCCTGAAATATTCCCCGCTCAATCCTTAATTATTATTATTATTATTATTTTTAAATGTTTTCTTTTATTGTTATGTCTGTGTAATCGTCAATAAATCATTTCTTATTCTCTTATTCTTATTTTTATTTATCTTACCTTCTGGGTCTACTTTTAGTGCCCGGAGTGAGGCTGAACGTAGAGCTTTAACGTTGAATCTGTTTTACATCGTCTTTAATTAGTTTCTCAGCCAATTCATGTATAATGTATCAAGTTGATTTGTAAAAAAAACCTACAGAATCTACTAGAATTTATTAAGGTTTCGAATAAGTTAGGCCGACAACCTCAAGTAAAGGGGAGTCACATAATAATATGATTAAACTTTTCATTGTGGCGTCTCGTTTGTTCGACCAGTTCGTCAAAAGGTAACTATGTGAGCTAATTTTATAACATAAACATTATAAAATTCTATTACTAAAGATCAGTTAAGAAGTAAACAAGCTATTTATAAAATGTTTTTTGTTTTGTTTATATAATTTTAACGCAAATTTTGTTGCGAACAAATTACAAAATCACAAATGTTGAATGTTCGCAACAAAATTTGCGTTAAAAATTGTATAAACAAAACAAAAAACATTTTATTATAGTTACATACAATCTATCTCAATTACAACAGAATATTAGTACTGCATTCCAATTTCCAACAGTATTTTTTTAAGAGTGTTTTCTGATTGCCTCAAGCCCCATTTTTAGTGTCACCGGACTTTTGGCATGTGAAACAAAATAACGTCAGAGGTTTTTAAAGGGAATGGCATAACGCAGGGGTGGCCAACTTGTTTAGACCCAAGATCTACTGTTCACTGACGACACCTGTGCGATCTACTAAATATGTTGGACAAAAACACGAATGCAGTTGTTCAACACATTTCTCCAAAGGATATTTCTCATTGGAAACTAATGCCCAGAATTTAGACCTGAGGATGACCTTGCTTTTAGAAATATGTCGCAGCGCAGAGTAGTAATAATGATCGTTTTGAAGTATCACGTGGTCCATTTGAAATGTATCTGCAAATTTTGTGTTGATAATGCGTGCAGCAAATAGAGATTAGTCATTGCGCAGTCTGTTCTACTTATTTATATTTTTGCCTTGCCACGATCGACTGGACTATTAGTCGCGATCGACCGGTTGGCCATCCCTGGCATAACGCACTAGTGCGTGTCCTCGTTCCCTACTAGATTCTCCGAGGGGTTCGAACCGGATCGGAACATTCTAACAGTTAGATACAAGACGGTAAGTGCGATTTCACCTTTCTTCCCTATTGTACTTTACCCGGAACCCTCACTAATGAGGAACTGGCTATCTTACCTCTATCAGCTGGTGCACAATATACTGCTAACATTAATATAATGGCTATATATTTAGATAAGATGGTGGTAGCTAGTCAGGCGGACTTGAAACAAACCCTTACCACCATTAAAACCGAGTACAAATATCATCCCGCTGGGAATATACCAGGTAATATACATGTACCTGAGCGCTTCTCTCCTCCTCCACGGCCCGGTTTACCCGAACCGAGGTCTGTGCCTTTAGAGGCGCCCTCGGGTGGCTCCGCTCCCCGATCCGATCCGAACCCTTCGGAGAATCTAGTAAGGCACGGGGACGCGCACTTTTAAATGTGCATGCAATAGAGGGAACGCCTCTAGAAAACCTCTGAAGGTGATTCGTTTCAACACGGCTTGAGGTACCCTTTACGTACCTCGCCGCCCCCAAAATGTCCGGTGACGCTGAAAATGTCGTCTGAGGCAATCAGCAATCTCTCTCAAAAAAAAATCGGCTAGTCAAAAGAGAGCCTTTTAATCACCTGGCAATATGATAGTTTGAGAATTATAATAAAGCAAAACAACACGAAATAAGAAATCTGCAGAGGGTACAAACGCGCCTGAGTAACGCACACACGGAACATCTCAAACCAGTTCGAGTGCGGCTGTTGCGAGATTTTTTTCAGACCCGAGATCGTGACGTCCCTCGGACGTCCCTCGACGGAATCTCGACTTAAAACCGCCGGGCTATAGTCTATAACGAGTCGTCGACTAATATTATGATCATCGTCGGTATTTATTTCGCTATTTCTTCGGAACGGCTTCCAGCTTTTTTTTTAATTTTTTTTATTTCTTCCATTAAAAAAATCCGGTCTAACACTATCACCTGAAACAGGCGCAACAATTGGCGTTAAGAGTCAAATTTGATCATGGTCGAAGCGCACGATTGTATCCGCTCGTGGGGAAAAGGTTGTTTTGGGGCAACAATTTCCCCCAATCAGTTATCACGTGACCTGGATTGCCTACTTGCGGCACAGGGCACTTCGTCGCTTAGTGAGACGACATAGGCAGCATCACTGCAGATTGAGCGTCTATGGGGTGTGCCGAACTCACCACGGCGTCCCATATCGGGAGGCGACCGTTCCGTCTGCCTATGTAGCCTCTCCAAGGCTATAGGCAACACATATATGTTTAGTCAGTAGGAGTCTGACACAGGCTAGCTCAACCGCTTGAGGTAGAACCGTGCTATGAAGTATTCACCTCCTCCCACCTCCGGGTTGCCAGTTTTAGCAGGTGGCTACCCCATCGGCGGGGTTAAAAAAAAGCAGCAATTTCGAAAATTGCTGCTTTTTTTTAACAAAATGCAAAACCTGATAGGACCCTCGAAAATTCAGCAATGTTCCAGGACTCAGCCTTATTTTTTATTTAACGATTTTTGGCTGTTCAATAGTTTAACGGTTCTACCGTAAAAAGTTGTGAGATCCATATAATACCAAGTCGGTGTTCAGTCCCTACGTAAGGGAATTTAATCAGCTAACATATTGAAAAATGGTATATCTTGTACTGAAGTCCATGCCTTATATGCTATTTGCCAAAACATTTCGATAGCGCGATTCAGTCAGAATACGAACCGCGCCATCTAGTGGGAACTATTTGAACTATACTTATTATATTTACATGCGTCTTCAACACATATAGTGACCATATTAATATTAAAAGTCCTTTATGTTTTAAATAAATAGATACAGATATATATCTTGGCGATTCAAATATTTTTTCCTTCTTCTTGTTTGCTTCTTCTTAAGAAATCGAAATATTGATCACTGGACCATTTTGTTAACCCTGCTGAAATCAAATATTAAGTCTTCAGAGAGCGCACAATTAATTCTGAGTCACTTTTGGGTTGTTAGTAGGGTTAATGCCCTGAAGTCGACAAAAAGCTATCCTAACATTCCCTTTTGTCACAACGTAACGTTGCTTGCCATGTTTGAGGCCGAAGCCTTAAACTTTATAAAATTATTATCAGCTACAAACAACTGAGAGTGTCAAGATTGTCTCTAAATCTAGATTTAAGGTGTTATTTGGTGTAAGCCTCCTTCAATACTATCTAAGTTTGAATCTTGAGGCTCCATTAGTTAAAAAAAAAACACAAATGTTGAAAAAATTTCCTCGAGCAGGATTTGAACCCGCACCCTTCTGACATACCGGGTCAGGTGCTCTCCCAATTGAGCTATCGTGGTTCTAACCAGCCCGCCGAAATTATTCAACACTTTACTTTTTACTTTGAAAGCCAAAGGCGCCCATTCAATGTCAACAACTACCGTCATTAACATCTGATCATAATATTTTTACAAATACTAAAGATCAGTTAAGAAATAGGCAAGCTATTTATAAAATGTTTATATAATTTTTTACGCAAATTTTGTTGCGAAAAAATTACAAAAACACAAATGTTGTAAAAATTTCCACGAGCAGGATTTGAGCAGGATTTGAGCAGGAGCTGCTCGTGGAAATTGGGCGCCTTTGGCTTTCAAAGTTTTTACTTTGAAAAAAGTAATAAAGTTTGATTAAAGTGAGTAAAGTGTTGAATAATTTCGGCAGGCTGGTTAGAACCACGATAGCTCAATTGGGAGAGCACCTGACCCGGTATGTCAGAAGGGTGCGGGTTCAAATCCTGCTCGTGGAAATTTTTTCAACATTTGTGTTTTTGTAATTTGTTCGCAACAAAATTTGCGTTAAAAATAATATAAACGTTCCATTAGTTTTTAAAATGTTCTCAATAAGTCAGAGAGGAAAATGCTAATTAAAACCAAGTTGGTTAGGAAGCCGAAAAAAAAAATCGTGGAACACACAAAAAGGCCAAATCAATTTAATTTTCCTGACCACAGACTTTGGCCACGTGAATCCCTATTGAATGGCAATAATTAAGGCCGCCTTAATTGATAAGACTATCCATTCACCCGAGCAATTACTTAGCTAGATAAAATCATCAAAAAAACCAAAGCTCAGCTTTCTTCCGAGCGTAATGAATTTGATTAAACAAGACCCGGCCAAGCGCGAGTTGGACTCTCGCAGAAAAGGGTTGTGGAGTATAAACTTATACTACGTGTATAAGGCCCCATTCATAGTGAGAGTCTGACCCGAGCACTGGTGCGCGTACTTACACTTACATAATAATTTGCGTTGCGTGTCTGACGAACTGCGTGTACGACGTATGTCAAATTGCTTGTCTGTCGAACTGTGTATTTGACTAGTTGAGTTTCTGTTTTGTAGTCTGACGAAATGCATATATGACCGACTGCGTATCTGATGACATGCGTGTGATCCTCATTAATTTTACGCAAATATTGTTGCGAACAAATTACAATTTGAAAAAGACAGCGTTGAAAAAATTCCACGATCGAACCCGCACCCTATGACATGCCGGGTCAGGTGCACTGCCAACTATGCTATCGCGGCTCAATCCAATTCGCCGAAATTAATCAACACTACCTGTCTTACTCTTTTTTTCAACACTTTGTCTTTTTTCAAATTGTAATTTATTCGCAACAATATTTTCGTAAAATTATATGTAAATAATCGTAATTATAGCTTGCATAATTCTTAACTGGTCTTTCAATATTTGTAAAAATATTAAGATCGGATGTTGATGACGTAGTTGTCAACATTGAATAGGGCTTCTTTGGCTTCAATAGTAAGAGTAGAAAATGTTGATTAATTTCGGCGAGTTCGATTGAGCCGTGATAGCATAGTTGGTAGTGCACCTGATCTGGCATGTCATAGGATGCGAGTTGCGAATCTCGCTCGTGGAATTTTTTCAACACTTTGTCTTTTTACAAGCTTTTATTTAACTGGCAATGTATGTATGTATGTTTGTTCGGGTGGAAACTTGCAACTCAATTTTGAAGCAGATATCTTCAACCGACTGAGCTGAGTATACATGTTCAGTTCGGATGACAATGCATGATTAATTGTGTGATGTCATTCTCAATCCAAGATGGCGGCACACCCAACATGGTGGACTAATTATCTTTAATGCATTCCTATAATATGGGTATCAAATGAAAGGGCTTGCTGAGAATAACTCGAAAAATAATTTGACGTCACTCTAAATCCAATATGGCGGACTTCTAAGGCTTGAAACTCAATTTTGAAGCAGATATCTTCTACCGATTGAGTTGAAATTTTGTATACACGTTCAGTTTGGATGACAATGCATGGTTAACTGTGTGACGTCATTCTAAATCCAACATGGCGGCACACCCAAGATGGCGGACTAAGTTTTTAATGCTTGTCTACAATATTGTAGCTGTATTGTTACCCATATGGGTATCAAATGAAAGGAATCAGATGAACAGACTGAGAAACGTGTGCAGCGATAACTAAAAAGTAAAAAATTCTTTAAAAGTAAAAACTTTTTTTAAAAACAAGCTCTTTTATAAATGCGTTAAAAAGAAAGAAAAAAATACTTTTACTTTAAGTGCCTTACAAATAAACAAAGAATAAGGTCCGGATAGTTATTCCGTGTTTTGTTCCTGTCATTTAAACGTCATTTCAAATGAGTCATTTCATAGTTAGATTCAATGAATAATGTTTCTTATTTGGCTGCATGAAAAGTCATGTCAAGATGTGGAAAATTTAGAGCACTTTGCAGCTCAACCTAATTTAAAGTTTTATTTTATTTTAAGTGTTTTGATTTATGAAAATTTAAAGCAATTAGTTACTAATGTCCAATTATAATTGTTTACGTTAAAACTTGAATGTAGAATTGTATAAATGTCAATTGTGAAAATTTTTTTTATTAGACAAAAAGTTTATTACATTGATTAAATAAAATATAAAAAAAAATATCACGCATTTTACTTATTTAATTCTATAGGCATCTATCCCACGCCACAGGCATCTATCCTCATATCCTCATTAGCATTTTCATGGTGAGGCATCTATCCATATGGGTAGGCATCTATCCTCTAAAAAAGGGTTCTGCTAAAACTCAATTTCTGCACAATCAATAATTGTTTAATCAACAAAAAACAATCGTTAAGTAAGATGAAAGATTGAACTAGCTGTCTTCATAGGAATTATTAATGGAAAATAAATAATTTTTAAATTACGAGGCTCTTTCAAATAGTGGGGTATCTATCCCGGTTTTACCCTTAACTAAATAACTTGATGTGATTGATTTTAACTATCAAAATTTTCAATCTAAGTAAATACGAGTACTTAAATCTCGCGACAACCTTTTATATCATATAAATTGTGTAATGACGTTATAAGTTGATAGTAAAAGTTTATTTTTTCTTTTTAGCACATTTAAATAAAACCTTGTTTTTTAAAAAGGTTTTTACAAATTACACTTACTTTCTTAATTTAGTGTGTTCCTTGGCTGCGCGGCGATTCAATAAGTTCCCCTTTATTTATATGCACATTTACGTGCACTTGGAGACGCCTATGCCCAGCAGTGGACTGTGGACGTGTAGGCTAATGATGTATGTATGTTAGTTATAAGTTAAGAAGTACTAGCACTTCTTATACAAATACAAAAATGTTTACTTAACCCTAAAAATAAGTCCTTAAACCCCACTTTAAAAATAAACTTTATAATTTGATTTGCGCTGGAGATTGTAGCTTTCTACTCGTAGTTGTCACCTTATGTTTGCTAGTAAAGTGGCATTGACAAACAAATAAATAAATGGAACCTAAAGAAACTATAACGTCCCGGCCATCTTGCGAGAACACAGAGAGAGAATTTCTAGTTCATTGCGCGTTACACTACGGAAGCCACAATCAACGGTAATAGAAAGAACGCAATGAACAGACGAATGAAAGGAATGAGGTGCTCGATGGCGTAAACTTTCGCAATGGTCGGTCATCAGGTGAATGACCAATAATGTATCACCTCGAGCTCCTCCGTGCGTCAGACGGCATGTAAAGCCCTTCGTCCCGGCTGCATTAGCAGTCGCTAACAACAACCAATCCGCACTGTGCCCACGTGGTGGTTTATGGCTTTTCTCCCTATCCATCTATAGACGCCTCGTGTCCCAGCAGTGGACATAAAATGAACTGGTGGGTGATGATGAACGTAGTCTTGCCTAATAGATAAATGTTCCCAAATTTGCTACGGTACCCTAAAGTACTGCTAATCGAAAACTTCTTATTTAGTCTCGCAAAATTTAACACAAGTTGGAAAGAAGATTTGCAAGAAATTTAAATAAGAGACGAGTAACAAAGCGTTTTGTTAAGGCCATGTTATTAGGGACACGGAAATGAGAGGCGCTACGTGTTTTTGGGTCATTGGTCCCTTCATTGCCGTTAGGAAATGAGTAATAGTTCCCATGGTAACGCTTCGAGTACACCAATTTATAGGTAATGTTGTTATAGCGAAAGTTTTGTTAAAGCGAATGACAATTTTATTTTGAAATGTTTGTAATTGGCGACTTTACGCGTTTTTACTCACTGTACAACGAAAATCTTTTTTTTATGTTCCTGATCCGACAATCTAATATTTTTTTACCTACTACCCATTCAGGACGTCTATTTTTTAGCTGTGGAGAAGAATGGGCGCAAGAAACTCCACAGCTTTAATATAAGTAACGACATTTACAAAATTATATGCCGTTACCAAGTTATTCAAGTTTAAAATAAGTTAACAATATTTTAAAAATACCTGTTGGAGTGATTGGAGCATTTTAAACCCATGCTGTTTTGTCTTCATTGTAATCAGATACTTTATAATAAGTTTTTTTATAAAGCTTTTTTTTAATGGTGATTTTAAATTTATTAATATCAAGTTATTGAATATTACTTGGAACTTTATTGTAAAAACGTACACACAGGGCTCTAAACGAATTATTTACTTTGTGAAGCCTAGTATAAGGTACTGCTGGTGGAAAGCCAGACAGCCATCGTAGTCTATAATATCTTGCAACTCCAAGGGAGTTGCCAACCCGAAGCTTCCTATGTGCTGTAATTTCTTTGGATGACAGTATTGCATAAAAATACTTCTTAGTAGCAAAAATATGCATACGCTTTACAGCCAGATTCTGGACAAATTCATACTACTAGGCTTTGCTATCATCTAGGCACAGTGAAAGAGGCAGAACATCCACCTGACCAGCGGAAAGCGTTCTGGTTTGGATTTGGATTCCTCTAGGGTTTAGTGGCTATGCCCTTCCCCACCCTCACCCTCACCCATAATGTATTTGCAGTGGGAAGGGCGACGAGAGACCCCCACATAACCGTGCTGCCCCTCCAGTATTCATACCCTGGGTACAAACGCCTTCCTATCATAAATCAACTTCAAATTCTAAATACACCATAATTTTTATAACATTAACAAAATTATAAAAATAATACTAAATCGTAGCAAAATGAGAAGAAGGCATTAACACTTCGCTCATAAAACGTCAATTTGGGGATGGTAATGACGTTTTAAATCTTTACTGTTCCAAAGTAACCAACGGTGGTAAAACTGCTATTAGAAAAAAAACTTTGGACCAACAACACGGGCTTACCCTTAACGGCACATTTAACTTAGGTATACCACAGCGTTTCATCTACTTTAATTAATTAAACTGAGCTTGTAACAGCAATCCTAACTCTGAACCTAGCCCATTTTGCTGGCATGACCGTAATCTGGCTTATTCACGACGCTTGATAATCGACTAAGTCTTGAACCGTTTATAAGACATAGTTTCTACGGCCTTCAGTCCATGTGCCGACCTTTTGTAGCACGTGTAATACATTTACAGGTCTCACAATCCAACACGGATAAAAGGAAATCTTTTGACCTACGCATATAAATTAATCTTTTTCTCTTCTTAAACTTTGACCCTTTGTTAAGGTGATTTGGTATCTATGCCATCTATACTATACGGTCTATTCTACATACATACATTTACAAGTCATACGGTCGGATTTGTCAGGGATTGGAATTTCTGACTGCGACACCCGCATCAAGAGTTTAAATAGTTATATTGTTTTCTAAAGTTTACGCGAACACTGCCTAAACATTGAAATGAAACAACCTTTAGGTCGGGCAAACAAGGAGAAGTGTAGGAACCCACGTTAAAGAACATATAGCCGACGTCAAGCATAAGCGCCAAAATAAGTCAGCAGTATGCGAACATTCCCTAGAGGGGCCCAACAAAAGTAAAGAAAAGCATTTAAATGCGACAGCTTATAGCGCGATTTAAGTTACAAGTTTGAAAAGTTTACACATGTTAACCAGTTAGGCCAACCGCACTTGGGATGCGTTTTCGTACGAATTTGACTCGTTAGAATACGTCACGGTGAATCCCGACCCCCTCGACTAATATTTTGTCTCGCACACTAGTTGCCAGTCGTGCGAGAGTACTTTTTGTGCGAGATATAGACTAACTATATAACTGTCCAATTTCTTTAGTAAATGTTCCACCTTAAGCAATGGACATAAAGTTCAAAGTCTATTGAGGTAATTTGACAGATTTTGGTAGTCTGGTGTGCAGACGTATGTACTTTTTTTATTTTTGTTTTTATTTTTAATAGTTTGGATTTTTTAATTGAAAAAGCAAACAGCCAAGATTAGCGTTAAGTCATTTTTATTTTTTTATTATTCATTTATCTTTGTTGGTTTTCTGTTTTTTGTTTTTTGTGGTGACGTCATAACGTCACCGATTAGGCCCCTCCAGAATACCAGCGTTGCAGCGGCCTCATGTCGTTGTAGCATGGGCCGAGGCTGGGGTCTAGTTGGCCACACTTTGTCTCCTATTTTTGGTTTTTATTGAGAAAAGTGCCTTGTTTTTAAATATATATCTTTTTTATTTTATTTTTTGTAAATGCGATTAGTTTTGTTGTACAACAGTGTGCCAATAAATGTATTTCTTTCTTTCTTTCTTTCTTCTACTATATAGCGGTTGGAGAATTCAGTCATGTCAAATTCGTACGAAACTCATTCCAAGTGCAGTCAGCCTAAGCCTTCGATCAGCTATGCACTAGATTCCCGATGAGCGCTTAAAAACGGAACGTGACTTTGAGGCCACAGGGCCACAATGACGTTTGTAGCGATGACAGTCAATATTAAGAGCGTTTACGCCGCACACTAGCGCCACTAATGAAAAAAATACATATCTAGTAATTAGAGATAGAAAATCAAATTATGCTCAACAAACTATTTGAATGAAGTAATTTAGCATTTTTACGTCACCTAATGAACACCTCACATGTTATGGTTTAGTTAAATAAGACGTTACGGCCACTTTTAACTATAACGCCATATTTAACTAAACCATAACATGTCAGGTGTTCATTAGGTGCCGTAAAAATGCTAAATTACTTCATTCAGATAGTTTGTTGAGCATTTTCTATCTCTAATTACTAGATATGATTTTTTTTTCATTGGCGGCGCTAGTGTGCGGCGTAAACGCTCTTAAGTATTTTGCAATCTTCATTAATCTTTATGTTGATGCTATCCAATGTTTTTTCAGATTTTGTTATTTAAAATTTAAATGTATAGGTATGAGCAAACAGAAGAAAAGAAAGAAAAAAACATTTATTGACTCTCACATATTATGATTAAAAATAAAAAAAATTAATATAAAAAAACATGAAATACAAAACAAAAAAACAAAAAATAAATAAATAATAACAAACACAACAGTGTGAGGAGCCAATCAGGACCCTACCTCAGTATATGCCGCTACGGTGTGAGAAAGTCACATCGCAACGGCGCTGGTATTCTGGCAGGACCTGTGCGAGGTGACGTTTGTTACAACTAATAAATAAGAAAAATATATGTAATTATATTTGGGTATATGTACATATTAAATATGTGTATATATTAAAATGCACATACTAAAACACTATCTTAAAAAAACAGAATATACAAAATAAAAGACATCGTACAACAATTAGACAGATCCTAAATAAATTAAAAAAACAAACAGACCACTTTCGAGATTCATTTGTTCCGGATCTAGTACATAAATTGTTCGAAGGCCTTAGCTTTAACATATCCATCCACTAACTAAAATATGAGGAGGCGCAGTAGTTAACGCGCCCGGTCTGTGAGTACTGAGGTTAAGCAACTTTCGCAAAGGCCGGTCATCAGATGGGTGACCAAAAATTTATCATCTCGAGCTCCTCCGTGCTTCGGAAGGCACGTAAAGCCGTTGGTCCCTGCTGCATTAGCAGTCGTTAACAACCACCAATCCGCACTAGGCCCGCGTGGTGGTTTTTGGCCCGTTCTCCCTATCCATCCATAGGGAAGGCTCGTGCCCTAGCAGTGGGGACATAAAATGAGCTGATGATGATGATGATTAACCAAAATATTAAAGTTTTTTTAGTGTCTGTCGATGTGATTACGGTAGATCTTTATTTTTATTTATTTTTGTGTTGATACAGTACAGTCGATAGTTCAGTAATAAACAAGCACATTTGTACTTGTCAAATTAACTTCTGCCAACTTATATTCTATGGCAACCTTCCTACAAGAGAGCGACAGGGTTCTATTTTTTATTTTTTAATTTTTTAACTATGCTAACGGGTAAGCACATTGCTTTGATCTCACCTGATGTTAAGTGATGATAAGACCAATGTTGGAGGCGCACTTCACCCGGGATCCTCAACTAGTGAGGCACTGGCTATCTTATCTCTAGCTGCCGGAACACAACAATGCTACAAACATTGATGTTAAGGCGACATATTTAGATAAGATGGTAGTAGCTAGCCAGGCGGACAAACAAGCCCTACCACCAACCAAACCGAGTACACAAACATGTACCCCCGTTGGGAATCGAACCCGAGAACTCTGGCTCTAAACCGGTGGTCTTAACCACTAGACCACAGAGGCGGTTTATACTGTTGAGGTATGGTTAGTCTTGATTGCAGCTGTAGATTTACTCAAACAGATGTAGGTACTTAATGCCTAAAAACATGTCAATACAATCGAACCCCAATTTAAGTCATAACTAGTTCTGTCTAGGCAAAGCTATTAATTGGCAAAGTTTGGTTCGAGCAATGTGTAAACAAGTCAAAGCTAACCTAATCAATCCAAGTCAAGGTCTTAGACCGCATGAGGTTTACAACCGAACAGGGGAAAAAACGGTATCTCTGCGACCACCCTATAAAGTATTCATCATCATCATCATCGTCACTAGTCCAATGCTGGACATAGGCCACTCCAAGTGCACGCCACCGAGCACGATATAAAGTATTCGAAACGCCTAAATTAAAATCTAATTAATTTGTAAAAAAATGAAAATAGTTTAAACTTACAAGTTTAGCCTACATTTTTATGCTTGCAAAGATTTATTTTATCTGTTACTTACACTATATTCGAAGTGCAACACAGCACAGTGCTCGACTTTTGTATGTAATTACTAACTAAAATACTAAAATAAATATTATTAACGGATGTACATCCGTGATCATGGCGCATGCAACTGTGCCGAAATATCGGATACTCAAACACTACAATAAACATGGTAATAATCCCGTTAATAATATTTATTCTAATGTAAGTGACCATGATAGTTTAAAAAGTTAAAATACTAAAGTAATAGTAGGTAAAAAAAAATTGGGACTATTCAAAATAAATTCAAAAAAAAATTACTTTGATTTTGACTTTAACGCAACATTTTAATTTTTAAAGCTATTAGGAAATCAAGCTAGAGTTGGTCTACAAATTCAAAGTAGCTCAGCGGGATATGGAAAGAGTTATGCTCGGTGTTACTCTAACATACCTCAAAGAGTTACTTAGCTAGCTAAAGTAGCAATGGGCTGGTCATATAAGTCCCAGGACCAATAACTGCTGGGGTTGATGCGATCTGAAGTTGCGACTAAGACTCGGCATACGTAGTGTAGGAGTATGGGGTGGTGGAGCAGCGATATACGCAGTGTGGCTGGCGGCAGTAGGATGAAAGGCCTGAAGAACGGGCTGCATACAGAGAGGTCTTTGACCAAGACTAACACGAGCTGATTGTGATGATGATGACAATATAATCCAAGATATCCGGAAAACAAATCCGACCGAGTATATTGCATACCGAAACCCGAAACCATCTCAATACCGTTACATCGTCGTTAGTATGAATTTGCATAATGAGGGCTCCTTTTACAGCGAAGTAGCCACAGAAAAGCAGATTAAATATCGATATTAATATAATTGAAAGATCAAATTCAGGAACCTCCTTTTCGTTGTTAAATAAATCGGAACATAAAGCCAAGTTACATTTCTAAAACATTAAATAAATAAGAAACCTTTAATAGAATATTTTTTTATCTGCATCAGAGATGCCATGCCATCGTCCTATCGTCCCAGCTGATGGTAAGGCCGAAAAGACTATTCACTACGAATTCTTAATTATTCAGCAGCTAGCTCTTACTCTCGGAACCCAACGAGTTACTAACATTTTTTTTTAATGTTAAAAGGAGACAAACGAGCAGGCGGGTCACCTGATGGAAAGTAATCACCGCCGCCCATGGACACCCGCAAAACCAAAGTAATCGCAGATGCGTTGCCGGTCTTGAGGAAGGAGTTGGATCTTGAGGAGTAGGAATTGGGAGGGGGGAAGGGGTGAGAGATGGGCCTTCGGTACTTTCAATCACCGGACGAAACACAACAGCAACGAGTGCCATTGTTTCACGCCGATATTCTGTGAGAGGGTGGTATTACGCCGGGCGAGCCGGCCTATTTCGTGCTGCAACGCAGCGTTGCTCTACCACTCACACAGTGTCACTCAATTAGCACCACCCAGGGGTCACGTGTAGGATCTCAAGTGTAAACCTACGGGCGCGAGTAACTTTAACCCCCTATTTTTGTTATGGCGGTATAGTGGTAGGTGGACATAAAACAAGCCCTGTTACCAACCAAATTGAGCACAATAATATAACCCCCGCTCGGTGCGAGACCTTTGAAACGACTAGACTGATAATACAACGTGGAACTGAAAGGTGTGTTAAAAATGGAACGAAGAGTTTTTTTTTCTTTTAGTTGATGGCTTCGTGCGATTAGCACATTTAGCCAGTGTCAAAGTAATTTTCTTACAAGTTATACATAAATAAACAATATTTCCTTCTTCCTCCCGTAATGATGATGAATGATAATAGAAATGAGAAGTGAGAAATGATATACCCCCCAACCCCTCGAGTATCTCAGTAAAGATGTGGGGCTTTACTAAGTCCTCGGGCGTACTTCTTGAGAGAATTTGAAAAGTGACGTTGCATTGTTTTGTTTCATTTGTCAACACTCATGCACACTCACGAACACTTAACGGTTAATAATCCACCATTATTCCACATTAATATTCGACATAACACAAATTTTAGAAAATAAAACAAAACCTCAGACATGACTCTTCACTTTCTCGCCAAGAAAAAACCAAACGAAGAGTTACTTAGACATAATTACTAACTTTTTTTTACATATTTCCATTGTGACGTCAGATCAAATTAAACACGTCACAGCCCTAATGGTTTAGTTACTTCTGTGTGCTTACATTTAAGATCGCTGCTGCTTGCTATGCGCGCCTGATGCGCATGATTTCACAAATATAAATATTTAATTTACAGTTGCATTACAAATTAAAGTTAATAACTATGTCTTAGTAACAACACGTACAAGATCTAGATTGGATACACTTTGGACGATAAACCTACTGAATAATAAACTAAAGCAGTTGAAATACAACGATACTGTAGCTTTTGAAGTGAAAAGCCTTTCAAAAACCAGATACCGTATGATGCCGTCAGCTCATTCTGCGTAAAACGTCTGAATAATTTATTAGACGGTAGCATGTTCAAAATGAATTTTAAGACTATTAACTCCTCAATCTACCTGTGACCACGGGTAAAGGGTTCGGACGTTCTTTTGAAATAAAATCTTGTTGAGTTTAGCGTTCATTAACCGTTATTAACCATTTTTTTTCTTAAGATTTCTATTATCTACATTTCGTCAATATGGAAAAGAGGTCTTGGGTGGTTTTATCATGCTTGATCGTACTCACAATAGAATACGTAACGCAAATCCGTTCAAAACTTTTATTAACCGGTAATTTCCGAACTGGTTTCGATCCTTTTTTTGGCTCTACCGAACGACGCCAAACCGTAAATACCTTTTCCATCGGCTCTAGACTCAGCTCCCACAATTCATGTCATCAAATTTTATCACATTTCCACAATGTCCGATACTTTCAATATATTCCTGTCAGAAGTTTGACGGTTCCCTCGCGAATTTGCAGCAAAGTGAAATATCGTACTCCGTGGGAAGTTTCCCGAAAATATAATGCACCTATCTCCTTTATAAATTATGTCACGGTCAGAGTGATAAATTGATCACTTTATCCCGCCATTAATTCCCATCTCCAGACGGTCAAAGCATCGAGGGGATGATAACTTGTAAACATCTATTATTCGCAAAAAAAATACTCGGCTCAAGATTTTTGCTAACGAAAATTACTGCTGAAATATCTCGTAACTTTTCCCTTTTATCTTTCAGGTTATGGCCCTAATAACGATGGGAAGGCAACATTGAATTAGTTTTTCGGCTCGAAATAATATCAGATAAAACAGTTTACTTGTTAATAATGTGTTTACTTTTGGAGCGAGTTTCAATCTAACGTCGCGTGTCTTTCCTATTTACTAAATAATTCTAACTTCGGGGTGAGAATTTTGAACCGTTTGATAATTTTTTTTCCCACCTATCAAAACAACATTATTTTCATCATCGGCCTATCTTAGTCCACTGCTGGACATAGGCCTCCCCTAAAGAGCGCCATAGCGCCCTGTCCTCAGCTTAAGGCATCCAGCATCTACCTGCAGTCTTTCGCAGGTCATCATCCCACCTGGCCGGAGAGCGTCCTACACTACGTTTACCGAGTCGTGGTCTCCACTCAAGAACACGTTTACCCCAGCGGTTGTCGGTTCTTCGCCAGATATGGCCGGCCCACTGCCACTTCAACTAGCTAATTCTTAGAGCCATGTCGATGACTTTGGTTCTCTGTCGGATCTATTCGTTACGAATCCTATTCTTCAGAGAAACTCCGAGCATAGCTCTTTCCATAGCACGCTGAGCGACTTTAAACTGGTGGACCAGCCCTAACGTGAGTGTCCACGTCTCAGCTCCGTAGGTCATGACGTGTAGGACGCACTGATTGAAAACTTTCGTTTTCAAGCATTGCGGTATGGATGACGAGAAGACTCGACGTAGTTTCCCAAACGCTGCCCAGCCCAGCTGGATCCTCCTCTTGGTCTCCTTGTCAAAATTGTTTTTACCTAATTGCAGAATTTGCCCGAGGTTAGTATATTCAGAAACGATTTCAAGAAGGTGGCCATGTACGACGACCGGTATCGGATCAATGTGGCCATTGATCATGACTTTAGTTTTGTCAAAATTGGTAGTAGTGACTGCAGTGGATAAGTCTTGAGGCGGGCAAATCAATCAGGGCAGCTCAATCAGGTTGTCATCGGGTTTATTTATATTAGACAGCTTACGTCGCTTCTTCCTTTCAGATGGTTGTTCTGTTGTTTGCGTTGCCACTGTCACACATAGTGGCTGCTGTGATGTTTTCGGTGAAGATGGCACTTAAGCAGTAGGTACTTTATTCATAACGTGGCATGAAGCATTTGATTGAGTCCTTTTACTTCAGAAACATAGCTGTCGAACTTGACCTCATATCCATTAATTATTTCAATGGCACGTCTCAATTGGTCTTTTAGCATAATCATTTCGAGCCGTAGAATCTCAACATCCTTAGTGAGCTCTCCAGTCTGCGAACCGCTGCAGTCGTCTATCGATACGCATGAAACCATCCGTTTTCGGTGAGTAACATTGGGTTCACGAGGTTTCTTGGAGAAACTCACGGGAGTTTGGCTATTGTCGCCACCTTTTTTTGCTGCACATCGGCACTCGAGGCAGATCCATGCATTAAGCGATTCCGAAAGGTTTTTTACACCTGTACAGGGGGCATGGTACTCTTTTTCGCAATTATCACTAGTGCAACGTAAACACTCTTCTTCACCTTTAATAACGAGACAACATGCAGCGCAATTCATATTTAAGTAGAAGCAAAGGCGTCAAAGCAAAGCAAAGCAAAAAATTATAAGGCAAATATCAAAGCAAAGCAAATCAGGGGTCGCACGAGACGGTCGCGGGTGGCAAATCGCTACAGCGAGCGAGCGGTCCAAGTGGTCGTAGCAAGTCGTAGCACAGCTCGTAGATTCGTAGCTTAAGACGTAAACGCGTAGATGATCATAGCTAATTTTGAGCGCAACAACGCATAAGTAGATATTATATGTATTCACTAAATGTATTCACTACAGAGTACAAGCTCTCTAACAACGCGCAAAATTGATACATATTCTGAAAAGGCTGACACTTGTTGCACGTTAAAAAAATTAGGGAGGAAAAATAAAATAAGGTAAGTATATCATAAAACGTGTATTTCAAAAGGTATAAAATAAGGTTTAGTGTAATTTGATACATACTAAAGTTAAAATAGTTTATAAATGGCTAACCCTAAATAATTTATTTTTCTTTAAGTTTTTATTATTTCTTTTTAACGTGTGGTACAGTCTGAATCTAATATACAGTTTCCTTAAATAATTGATCGGAAAACATTCGCATGGTATGTCAGATGATAACTTTTCAATTTTTATAAATAATTAATTTCCAATATTTTGAATTCTCGGATCATTTTAAAAATAATCTTGGTATTTTTTTCCATTTCACCAATAAAATTAACAAAATTATCTGGTGGTATTTTAAGGAACCCAGCCTGTACATTACCTACATTATAGTCTTTATGATGAGTAAATAGGTAGAATCTTTGCTCATATTTATGGCATTTTCCGATCTCTTAATATGGGATTCCGATTTTTCGCACTTGTGTCGATCCAGACATTTCCTATACAAATATAATTATATCCGGCAACATAAACCATAGCATTTCTTTCTGGTCATTGTCATGGCATTGTGACATATTTTCTAAAGAGAATCTGTCACTATGTCAAAATGAATGAACAAACTTTAACTGACGATTGAAAAATCAGCCCTTAATCGATATTATATAAATAATTTAAGCACTGAAATGGTAAAATCCCAAATTCATCAACAAAATCACTCAAATAACTTTCTGAATGTCGTCTAATGCACTCGACGACTCATGTGGTGCGGCCTTACAGTCATACCGCAACTGAGCCGGTGCGGGCGCAAACCAGTTTTTACCCCAGCAGCGGCGCGTCAGTGAACCCGTCGCGTCGGTGAGAGGTCACCGCACGTGTGTGAGTGTACCGCAGCGGGCCGCTTATAGGCAGCTTGTACTCTGTAGTGAATACATATATCTACTCATGTGGTAACAAACCCGGTGCGTGCAGTCGAACGGATTAAAGTTCACTACTCATGCCAGAGGTACGGAGTTCGAATCCTGCAAACCGCCACACAAATCCGCTTTCACTTTTTCACAGATTGGGGGCTCCGGATGAAGTCTGTCAAAGTCTCCAACAAGGGCGAAGCACGGGGCTCCAGCACAAATTAATTAAATCGACTATTTGAAATAAGCACCAACAACACGTGCGCTTGCAAAAAAGACTTGCGAAGGATTTTGAATTGAATTGAGCTTCTACGAGTATAAGTAACGCCCACTACATTGACAGGTGCTCTTATCAGAAAGTTTTATGTACTCCCACTGACGATTTGGCGAGTAGGAATATCAGAAACTTTTATATCTTGTATTTTTCCATCCGCAATATTGAAAGCCAAGAGGCGATGTCAATTGTGTCTATCTTTATTTTTGTGATGTATTTGTCGATGTGACCTGTTTATGTGTAACTTAGTAAATAAATACGTAAAAAAGCAACATCAAATTAGACATCAACAATCACTCTTAAATATAAGAAAAAACATTAATTAAAATAATGTAAAAAAAAACTGACTAACCCGGTAAGTCAGAAGGGTGCAGGTTCAAACCCTGCTCGTGGAAATTTTTTCAACATTTGTGTTTTTGTAATTTGTTCGCAACAAAATTTGCGTTAAAAATTATATAAACATTTTAAAATAATGTAATAATAAAGCGCCATCAAGCTCAGTGTCATCGAGTGATGGCGATGATGATTATATCGCTTCGGTGGACGAGTGTAACTTAATTATTTATTTAATAGGTATACCAACAACAATATAGATTAAACATAAATAATACTGGATACAAAGGTCTTCATTCTGAATTATGTTTGCCAATTTCAGGTTTACACAGCATTTGCCAAAGTCTAGTTACTATCGTAATACAAATGTTGGATAACAAGCAATCTTGCTTTAGATTGTTACTTACAGTTAAGGTTGCCACCTGTACTTTATTATAAAATATTGTAATTACGTTATTTCGGGTAAATTGTACTCTATACTCTATGAAAACCATAAAGTACGCGAAAATACTTTATTTCACATGTTTTAGTTTGAAAAAAGGACAGTGTTGAAAAACGTGTCGGGATTCGAACCCGCACCCCATGACATGCCGGGTCAGGTGCACTACCAACTATGCTATCGTGGCTCAACCCAACTCGCCGAAATCATTCAAAACTACTGTTTTGCTCTGTAAGCTAAAGGAGCCCTGTTCATATTCATATATTTTAGTTCTCTGGGATTATTTTGACATATAACATATAAAAAAGTTGCTGTGCAGCTATTTAGCAGTGATAATTATTTGTGAAAAGTTGCTAAAAGCATTGAGAAGTAGGTATTTAAGCGAAATAAATAATCGTACTTTATTTTGATACACTGTACTTTTTTATTCTACCTTTTAACAATCAATGTACTTTATTTGCACAAAAAAAGGTAGCAACGCTACTTAGAGTCCTACCAAGGCGTTAGTTCAAGTTTTAAATTATTAGCATCACGTACTAGTGAAATAAAGCAAAAAGTCTATACTGTCCCACTGCTGGGCAAAGGGTAGACCTTCATTGAAATCAAGTCATCAGTACAATTGATGGCTAATGGCTTAATCACCATGCTTGCCAAATGCGAGTTGGTGATCCAATCCCAGGCATCCATCGAAAAATTCGAAACACACGTCTTTGCCTGACCTGGGAGTTGAATCAGGGACCTTCGGGTATCCGGACGAGCGCCACTTAGCCACCGCGAAACTCTCTTCAATATTTTTTTTTTCTTTTTTTTTAATACTTAGCACGGCAAATGACTCCATACCACCTGATGTTAAGTGGAAATGGAATCTAGACGCGAAGAAAACTGGTGCAGCGTGAAAACAACGCAGCATCAGTCAACCTCACTCTGCCGGCCCACAAGGTGCTTCTTCACGCCTCGTTTGAAGGACCCAATGTCATAGGAAGGAGGGAAAACGTGTGCTGGTAGACTATTCCATCTTTTGGAGGTGCGACAAAGAAACGAGTCACCAAAAAAATGACCTGGGAGTTGAATCAGGGACCTTCGGGTATCCGGACGAGCGCCACTTAGCCACCGCGAAACTCTCTTTAATATTTACTAGTTTTAACATTTACAGGAGTAAACAAACACCTTCAACACGATCTAGTATATGAACCGGCCACGCGGGCCAAGTGCGGATTGGTGATTGTTTACTTTTAGTAAGTTTAAGTTGTTCTGACATTTTGTCAATAGATGGCGACGTATTTGTTGTGACATTTTTCTGAATCGCGCTATTGAGATTTTTGCTGGCGATGATAAGTACCCCACCGTGTCATTGGTTTTTGTACCTTAAGTTACTTTTGAAATACACTATGATTACAAGTGAGTGTAGTATCATTTTTGGCGTCCGCTGAACAGTGGTTGTTAACGACTTCTAATGCAGCCGGGACCAATGTATGTAGAAAGAGTATGTTTATACCACAAAGTTAATATACCTACAGAATATATTAACTTTATGGTTTATACACACGCCTGTACATCATACTACCACAAACTGTCAACATTGACCGGTCTGCACCAAATGCTGCCGAAGCATGAGAATACTTATATTTTTTTCCTTATATGAAGAGATATTACAAAAATAAAATAAAATAAAAAAAAGATCCACTGGGTAGCTAAAAACTTATGTTATGGCTTTTTGGTGTTTTAACTTTTGATATATTTATTTAACATTGTCGTTTACGTTAAATAATATTATTATCTTACTTGTTCTACCTATCGAGTACGGTCCCAACCTCGCTGGTCTCGCTCGAAGCAAGTTTTTTTTTGTAAAGCTCTACACGAAAATGAAAGATTTGTATATAGCGCTGTCTCGATTTTCAATTTCAAGTGTATCAATGCTATATTTTAATTGACGAGAACAATCATGGGCTCGATTCCGTTCAACATTATTGCTGCTCATGTTTTACTGGGCGAAGAACGATCGGCAGTTGTGCCCACGTGCCCACGTTGTTTGTCTAGTTTGGTTTTTGGGGTGGGCTAGGCACCAAGACGGTGTGAGGTGCCCTACTTTATTTTTAGATTCAATAATTATAGACGACGATGAGGATGACGATTGATTTGGTATTTTTTCAAATGTTTACATAACGGAGATATGACTGTATTGGTCTTAAGAGCGTTTACGCCGCACGCTAGCGCCACTAATAAAAAAAAAACATATCTAGTAATTAGAGATAGAAAATCAAATTATGCTCAACAAACTATTTGAATAAAGTAATTTAGCATTTTTACGTCACTTAATGAACACCTCACATGTTATGGTTTAGCTAAATAAGACGTTACGGTCACTTTTAACTATAACGCCATATTTAACTAAACCATAACATGTCAGGTGTTCATAAGGTGACGTAAAAATGCTAAATTACTTCATTCAGATAGTTTGTTGAGCATAATTTGATTTTCTATCTCTAATTACTAGATATGTTTTTTTTTTCATTGGCGGCGCTAGTGTTCGGCGTAAACGCTCTTAAAGCGTATTGGTCGTTTTGCGTATATGTCAATATGAGTATTTGATATTGGGCATTATGCGTATAAGTCGCTTTGCGTATGTGTCATTGTGCGTGTTGGTCGTTACGCGTATATGTCAAAATTAGTATATCCCGTTGTTCATTATGCGTATTGGTCATTTTGCGTGTGAACGATGAGGGCTAACATAGAAGATCATTTATTATGTTGTAAACCTATGTAACGAATATATTATTATGATTGATTGATTGAATGACTATCCTTAACTAATATTGTTGTATTATTGTAATAGTGTTGTTCTAATAATAAAATCCCTTGTTTATGATATACCGTCTTTTATTTTAAAAATAAGCAGTTTATTATTATTTTTCGTTAATGTAAAACCTATACAATAGATTTTTTTTTCTCGATACTCCTTGGATAGATTCTGAAGCGCTTTGGGTTACAGACTAACCCTTACCAGACTGTTACAGACTAACCCTTACAGACTAACCCTTAAGATCAAGTAGACTAATACTTACTTGGTCCAACGTCCATACAAAAATGGTCAATCTACTTTCCTGAATAGGACTCTGAACTTTATGTCTAGAGCATATGGTTGAACGTTTAAGAAATTTGACGGTTTTGGATAAGTTGATGTTCATGTGTCTGTACCATACTCCTCTCTCTCTCTCTCTCCATTACTCATTCCACAGAACAGTTAATTATCTATTTCGTGGCTCATTCCATGAATTTTGCGTTGGCGTTTAAGTTATACGCGGAAATTGAATTGTTCCATATGAAATAGCGATGCGATGGAAATCAGACATAGAATTTAAGTGACTAAATCGTGTACATGGAAATGAATGACTGAAAGGGGAATATTTGATATCTGCTCCCTTGTGCTGTGAACCGATTGGTATTTCAAATTTATGTTGATTGATTTTGTACACTGTCGACTTGTTTATGCAATAATATGGTTATTTTATTTTTAGTCTTTTCAAGTTATAAAATGAAGTTACACAATCTCAAGTTGGTTGTCAATTAAAAAAGGTTAAATTACAAAAACATAAAAAACTACTGCCCGAAATTACCTACAAAAAAAACGAAAATTATATTCTATTAATAGAATAAGAAACATTTACTGACCTGCACAATAAAAAAATACAAACAGATGAGAAAAAATAAAAATAAAAATAACAAAAAAAGAACATCCTAAAACAACTATTACAATCACAAAAAAAATAAAAAATAAAAGAGAGAAAAAATAATAAAAATAACTGTGATGTGCAAGGCCAACGGGTAGCTGTCTCAGTAATGCTTTTGTGGCAATACACAGAATGCCACAGAAGCGCTGGTTTTCAGGCAGCTCCCTGATCGTGAGGTAGCGACGCGTGGTGTAATAAAATAACATACATAAAAATACTAATAAAAAAAAGTATATTACATAAAAATACAACATTTAAGAAAACTATAAAATGGCTGCATTTTTATTATGCCTTTGCCTTGACTTTTGTGAAACAACAATAAAGAAACAGAAAAAAAAATGAAAAATAGTGTACCTCTCAGAATAATAACTAAAGCTATTAGTTATTGTTCTACCTAACTTGTCTTGGACGCATGTCAAAGTCAAAAAGGTTATTGGTTTTAACCCTCTTTCAACCCCGTATAATGTTTTGTATTTGCCACGTGTGTTGGTTGTCGACGTGGCAATGGAAAATAACTGAACCCATACCAGTTTGTTGTAAAGATACTGCGGCCTCCCCGTGTTGACGATAGCGAACAATAAGGTGGAGCCTTCTGCGTGCTTCCATTTTAAGGGAGTCGGCTGCGTTAAGAAAGGGTGTGATGTGCGACCGAGGTGGGATGTGGTAGCAAAAACGAGCACAAGCATTCTGCACACGTTGGACAAGCCCAGCAGACCTGGACAGAAGGTATGGACCATTAACAACATCACAATAGTTGAGTTTGGATAGAATACTAACATAATTTAATTCTAAGTTCTACGCTAATATAAAGTCTTATTTTGTATAGAATTAATTTAAGTCTGTAAAAACAGTTTCGTGCACAGTCCATGACATTACTTTCAAAGTTAAGGTGGATGTCGAGGGTGATTCCCAAGTTTCGGGCTGTGTGTACACGTTCAATGAGTTCCCCTTGTTTAGAGATATTGAAAAGTGTGGAAGTATCATAAAATTTTAGTAAGTTGATTTATGTACCTAGTAATTATCAAGATTTAATGGGATTCAGAACAAAGGCATATACAATGTATGGTCTGGCAGTCGACGGAATTTTGTTGGAAATAATTTTAATAGGGTTTTTCTAACTGCAACAGATTTTTATTTATTTACAATTACTCCAGGAATAGTCGCCAGTTTAAGTTTTTTGAGGTTTGGGATCTTCAAGAAACCAAATTAAAAAAATTCAAATTTTAAATTTATTCAGTTTGTGCTGAGAAGAACCGGCAAGAAACTTAGCTGAGTAGCTAAGGCATTTCTATTAGAGAAGAGAAGAAGAAGAAGAAGAAGATAAGCTTACTCTTTACCGGAGGTATTGTGTAAGAACGTCTCGCGGTTATCATCCAACTGCCATGCCGGTGCGTGGGCCGCCTCGGTGCATCTTTCGGTCCTCCCTCTATTCCTTCTAAAGTCATGTTGTTTTCTTTAGAAAACTTAAAACAAGCTTTAGCTTACGCGAACACTACACCTAGTCTTTTTACCCAGTGTACCTAATTTGTCATGGACACATGTTACCGTGTTACCCTCTTTCAACCCCGTAATAATGTTTTTGCCACGTGTGTTGGTCGACGTGGTTATGGAAAATAACTTACATGAAGTACTTACAACAACAACAAAAGAGAATCGCTCGGAGCCTTGATAATGTTCACTCATGCGCAAATCCCACCACATGGCGAGAGACAACACCCAAAACCCTCCCTACACACCCGCATCAACCCTCAACGTGAAGAAACCGTAAGTAAGTGTCCAGTCAACAAAGTTCTTTTTCTTTTTGTAATTTAAGAAAATGCATTTTAGTTTTAAGTTTGAATGTGTACTTTGTTTTTAGGTCACGTATCGGCGGAGGAAGGTCATTAACTATTAAATATATTACGCGAGTAATCGGTAAAAGTAGTTTCACTTCCTTCTGAAGTCGGTCGGGTCAATTTAGAAATTATTGAAATGAAACAACTTTTACGGATCTATTCGCGTTTATTTTGCACATTACTTATTTAATGTTTATCCTGACGTTTCGAACCCTTTGCAGGGTCCGTGGTCACAGGGAGACTGAGGTGTTGGTCATCTCATAATTAGTTGGTAGCTTGTATACCCTCATTTAAATTTAATCAGGTGCGTTCCGTTTTACGCAGAAAGAGCTTACAGTATCTTTTGGTCGGGCAGTATGGTGTCGGGGCTGGGATTTAATATTTTGTATGATGGGATCCCAGGCTGGTGGTAGATTCCAACCATCTTCTCTATTAAAATTAGGATGTTTTTTAATTTCAATAGCCTCGCGTATCATCCTAGGGATGAATCGTTGTTCTTTAACGAGTATTTGTGGTTTATCAAATCTGATGTAATGGTTGGGCCCCTCTAGGGAATGTTCGCATACTGCAGACTTATTTTCGCGCCTATGCTTGACGTCGGCTATATGTTCTTTAACACGGGTTCCTATACTTCTCTTTGTTTGCCCGATGTAAGAGAGCCCACAGTCGCAGTCCAGTTTGTACACGCCTGCATCTTGAAGTGGTATGATGCACTTGACAGGTCGTAAAAATTGGTTGATCTTCTTCGGCGGCTTGAAGTAAGTGTTGATTGAAGCTCGCTTAAAGATATGTCCAATCTTGTCAGTGACACCTTTCATATATGGAAGTACAGCAGGTTGGCGCTCGACTGTGGTTGGTTTATTGCGTTTTCTGTGACAAAGCCGTGGTACTTTCAGTTTATTATCCTGTAGTACGTGCTTGACATGCTGAAGCTCAGCAGCCAGGTGTTGGGTGTCACAGATGCCGCGTGCTCTCTGAAACAAAAATTTCCCTACAGTAGCCAACTGTCTAGGATGGTGGTGAGAATCACCATTGAGATACCTATCTGTATGGGTTACTTTACGATACACAGTGTGACTCAAACTATGATCCGGATTCCTGATAATTAAAATATCCAAGAAAGCTAGCTTACTTTCTGCCTCTAACTCCATTGTAAATTGTATTTTTGGATGTATGGAGTTAAGATGATCTAGAAAAGCAGATACTTTATCAGTTGGTAGGATAGTGAAAGTGTCATCTACGTACCGCTTGTAGAACCTAGGGGTTACCGGTGCTGTGCTCAGGGCCCTCTCCTCGAAGTCTTCCATAAAGATATCGGCGACGACGGGCGAAACAGGGGAACCCATGGCAACACCCTCTACTTGCAGGTAGTAAATGTCATTCCACAAAAGGTAGCCAGATGTTAGACAATGCTCTAATAGTACTGCATATTCATCAGGCATATCTTGTTCCGCTAGACGTTTTTTGGTAATTTCAATGCAATCCTGAACTGGTAGGCATGTAAATAAGGACTGCACATCAAAACTAACCATAGTTTCATTGTCAGCGAGATGTAGGTCTTTGATATCGTTGACAAATTGGTAGGAATCCTTCACATAAGCTGTTGTGTTACCTCTAAGTGGTGAAAGAATCTTAGCTATATGCCGGGCCAGTCGGTAAGTTGGTGAATCAATCTGGCTTACAATAGGGCGTAGCGGAGCCTCGGGTTTGTGAATTTTCGGTAACCCATACAGTTTTGGTGGTTTAGGGCAGGAAGGAATTAAATAGTTAGCATCTAGATTTAACGTTTCGGAGTGTTGTTTGACAAGATCACTAGTTTTCTTAAGTATTTTGTTGGTTTGGTCGCATTTAACGCGTTTGTACGTCTTGTCATCCGATAAAAGTATTGTTATTTTTTCGTTATAATCAGACGTATCCATTACTACCGTAGCATTACCTTTATCAGCACGAAGGATAGTTAATTCAGGCTTAGCTCGCAGGTTCTTTAAAGCGAAATACTGATCACGGGGAAGGTTGGATTTCGGCAACTTGCTCCGGCGCAAGACAGACGATATGTCTTGACGTATTGCCTCAGCATCAGCCTTCCTGACGTTATTTTTAACTAAGCAATCCTCGACGTTGCTAATGATGCTTTCATACGGTATCCTGCGAGGGGCTACGGCGTAATTTAGCCCCTTTTTTAGTACCTCAACGGTGGGCCTGTCCAGTGTTTGTTTTGATAAATTAACAATTGTGCGATCATCTTTTTGATTTTGACGTTTGTGGCTGTCTATGGTTGATAGTCTACTGTTAGTCGTGTTCCATTTCACAAACTTTTTTTTTAAATTCGATACTAACGTTTGGAATTTATCAATTTGTCTATGTTTGCATTCATTATATTTAGATGTTTCGCGTTTATTATGTGTATTAATGCAATTATTAAAATCTGATACGGACAATTGTGACTTTAGCACACTGGACAAACTCTCGATCTTATTATTAATTGTACTTAGCTCAGAACGATGTTGGTAGATGAGGTGACGAAGCAATTTTTGGCTGGCCTGTTGTAAGATCTTGGCGCTCCCGCGTATATCTCTCTTGGGCGATATCTTGACACACGCTGAGCTTCAGCATGTCAAGCACGTACTACAGGATAATAAACTGAAAGTACCACGGCTTTGTCACAGAAAACGCAATAAACCAACCACAGTCGAGCGCCAACCTGCTGTACTTCCATATATGAAAGGTGTCACTGACAAGATTGGACATATCTTAAAGCGAGCTTCAATCAACACTTACTTCAAGCCGCTGAAGAAGATCAACCAATTTTTACGACCTGTCAAGTGCAACATACCCCTTCAAGATGCAGGCGTGTACAAACTGGACTGCGACTGTGGGCTCTCTTACATCGGGCAAACAAAGAGAAGTATAGGAACCCGTGTTAAAGAACATATAGCCGACGTCAAGCATAGGCGCGTAAATAAGTCTGCAGTATGCGAACATTCCCTAGAGGGGCCCAACCATTACATCAGATTTGATAAACCACAAATACTCGTTAAAGAACAACGATTCATCCCTAGGATGATACGCGAGGCTATTGAAATTAAAAAACATCCTAATTTTAATAGAGAAGATGGTTGGAATCTACCACCAGCCTGGGATCCCATCATACAAAATATTAAATCCCAGCCCCGACACCATACTGCCAGACCAAAAGATACTGTAAGCTCTTTCTGCGTAAAACGGAACGCACCTGGTTAAATTTAAATGAGGGTATACAAGCTACCAACTAATTATGAGATGACCAACACCTCAGTCTCCCTGTGACCACGGACCCTGCAAAGGGTTCGAAACGTCAGGATAAACATTAAATAAGTAATGTGCAAAATAAACGCGAGTAGATCCGTAAAAGTTGTTTCATTTCAATGTGTAGTGTTCGCGTAAACTTTAGAAAACAATATTAGAAATTATTGTTTTTCTAAATTGTCTCGGGTTTTTTTTCTATGTATAATAAGTATGTATTTAAGTATTTTAAGTATGTTTATCCGTTGTCTAGTAACCATTTAATGAGTTTCTTAACGAAGCTTTCTAAAGTCGTTAAAACGCGCGGTAAGACAGATGCGGCGGCGTTCGGAAGTACGCAGGCAAGGATTATTTGAAAAGCCGGCAACGCATCTGCGACTCCTTAGGTGTTGTGGGTATCCTTAGGTGGCAGTGATTATCTTCTATCAGGTGATCAGCAGGATCGTTTTCCACCTCTTACATAAAAAATAATAATTACATAATGAAGAGCTCGATGGCGCAGTGGTAAGCGCGCTCGATCTGCGATCGTTACGCAACTTTTGCAGAGGTCGGTCATTGGATGGGTGACCAATGTATCATCTCGAGCTGTGTGCTTCGGAAGTCACCAAACCGCACTTGGCCCCCCACGTGGTGGCTTATGACTCCCTGTGGTGTTGGTTGGTTGATTGTTTTCTTCGGTCCCTGCTTTGAAGCCGGTTCGGGCGTCGAAGCCTGGCCTCTTTACCCAGGTCGTCGTCTCGGTCGACATCGGTCGAACCGGGTCTCCTTGGAGGCGCGGCAGGGGTACAGATGCTCGTTTCTGTTTCTTATTTTCTTTTTTTCCGACTCTGCCGTGCTGCGAGCCTTAGTGAGGCTCCTTGGTAGCGCCGCATGCCTGTCCCTCGCCCCGCGAAGCCCTCGGTGCGGTTAGCCCCCCGGTGATTCGGTGTTGACCGAGGCCCGCTGAGCGCCAGCGAGCGGATCGCGGCTTACGGGTGGCTGTGGTGTTCTTATCTATAGGAAGGGCTATTGCCCTAACATTTAGGACATTTAAATGAGCTGGTGGTGCTGGTGATGACATACAAAAAACAAACGACAGTTAAGTATTAATAAATGTTCATAACCTGGAGTGATTCCAACACCGGTCCTATTGAGTGGTTGCAGATTCAATTTTAGTGTTGAATGATAAAATAGTTTCAGATATGCGTCGACATTGATTAAAGCTCCTCACTATGAACTATAAATGGCAGCGATGGCAGCTGTGTTAATTAATATTTAACGGATTGACGTTTTACATAGTTTAAATCTAAATGCTATTGCTATTGAAATAAAGTACATTGCTGCTGCAATATTTTTGTCTGGCTTCCTTTATTGGTAATTTTGCTTTTTTTCGTTTTTACTTTTTCAATTAGGTATTTATAATTTTTTTTAAGTGTTTTTTTTTCAGCTACAAGCCGGTTTCTCTGTAATTACGGATACAAACCAAGTAATTACATTATCACTACATAGTACAAAACAAAGTCGCTTCCCGCTGTCCCTACGTATGTATGTATGTATGCTTAGTTCTTTATAACTACGCAACGGATTTTGATGTGGTTTTTTTAAATAGATAGAGTGATTCAAGAGGAAGGTTTATATGTATAAATACATGCATAATATAGTAGAGAAACATTGATAATTTTAGAGGATTCACATTTTTTTGCGCTTTCATTGCAAACGCTGGCTGAACCCTACGAGATAGATCAAAATAATGTACTACAGTATTGTACACCTTAAAAAGGTCTACAAAAAAGTCGATGATGATATATGTCTATCTCTTAGAGATAACCCACAATAATATTTTTTTGTACTTTATTTTTTACGAGAAATAATGGCTTATTTACGAAGCGATTTTAAGAAATACAGCATTAATCCTTATCCAATTAAGTACCTTAAACACATTATGCATTTAATATAGATCAATATGGCCCTTCACAGCATGTAATTTAAATGAATACGAAGATATTACAGATTTTAAATGCAGGGAGGGACATAGCGGTTGCGTGTATCAGCATTGCACCCGTGCGAAGCCGGGGCGGGTCGCTAGTTATTTTTAAAGAGAGGTTGGAAAATTATGAAAATGACTCTGCCTGAAGTTAAGTAGAAGCAGAGTCTAGGTGCGAAGACAGCTAGTGCAATAGGATTGCACCTCACTAGTCGTCCTCAGCACGCCGGCCCGCAAGTTGCTTCGTTACTTCACACCTCGATATGCCTCAGTAGATAAGGATTCCGGGTGAAGTGCGCTTCCGCCCTCAGCCTTATTATCACTGGGTTGGACTTAGAGATCGGTCGCCTCAATCTGAGGAAACTGAGTAAGTAGCCCCCCACATATTCAGTTTCCTCAGATTCAGGCGCTCAGGAGCTCAGGGAAGCTAGTCAAACAATTTCGGCTGCTGTAGTTACGTTTGAATATTTTAAATAATTTTTTAAAATTCGTATGAAATGTACTATGAATGCGTGAAACGAAACGTAGTTTCGATAATTTTTTAGTCTAAGCTATGTTTTTTAAACTTTTGAAGTATTAAAACGCGTGAAACGAAACGTCAATCCACCATCTTGAACGTAGTTTGACATTTTTGACAGCGTCAAATTGCGTCATTCCGTTGCTTTCGCGAGTTTATATGAATGTGCCCTACTGTTTCTTTTTGTTTATTTTCTACGATTGGGCTACATTTTCTAGACAGTTATTATTATTTTATTGCTTGATAATTATTTACCGGCGACCAGCAAGCTGCAGAGGCGAGCTTGCAGTGCCTGCGGTTTGCCACGCAAGGGCGGAGGGGCTGCACTTCCCGCAGTGCCGGAGACACTCAGAAGTCTCAAGTTTTTTAATTCTCGTACTGCAAAATAAATTAAGAGATGAGGTTAAAAACAAATTTTCAGACGAAATTGATGGGGGGGTGATTCTTAAAAGGCGACCGATTTCTAAGTATTACCTAATCACTTAAAATCAGGTGAGATGACGGCCAAACTTGGCCAAGTGCTTACCCGTAATATATTTAAAAAAAAGCAAAAAAGCACATGCGGAGATCGTGCCATAGCATAGCTATGGTTGTTGGGTGTTAACGACTGCCATCTTACGATAATAACCGGGACAAACGGCTTAACGTGCCTTCGGAAGCACAGAGGAGCTCAAGATATTTTTGATTTATGAGCTTATGTTATTTCCTATGTTTATATTGCTAATACTTTAGCGTTTGTACGGTTAGCCATAAGTCAAATGAGTCGAGAGCCACTCACGATAGCCTAATATGCCAAGTATGCCTGACCTGGTATCGCAGATCATCATCGTCAGCTTATTTCATGTCCCCACTACTGGGGCACGAGCCTTCCTTAAGGATGTATAGGGAGAACGAGCCATAAACCACCACGCGGGCCCAGTGCGGTTTAGTGGTTGTTAACGACTGCTAATGCAGACGGGACATGCATGCATGGAGGAGCTGGAGATAATACATTTTTTGTCACCCATCCGATGACCGGCCTTTGTGAAAGTTGCTTAACCTCAGCACTCGCAAACCGAGCGCGTTAACCACTGCGCCATCGAGTTCCTCTCGTTACATATGTTCTTATTTCTAATTATTTAATTTTTTGTATCCCAAAAGATGCGGGTTTGAATCCCACTCATGGAATCTTTACAGATCCCAGGTTCGATACAGAGTACAGAGTACTATCTATTATAGCACTAGACTTTGTTACCTATACTACCTTAGTCTTCCGCCATGACAAAGATATTGTGTTCCGTCAGTTAGAGTATATATCTTCTGTGGTTAGAGTCACACTTTAAGTTGTAAAAAACCCGTTAGCTACCGTTACTTAACCAAATTTATGGTTAGCTACCGATAGAATGGACGGTTATTAACGGTTAACTATCCGGCTGCGACAAAGAAAAAGGGTAAATAATCTGGCTTTTTATTGCGTAGTCAACTCCTAGGTGAAGTGAAAAATCGATATCCGAAGGATAAAGTTTCCATTTTTGGTTTTATAATTCATATTTAAAGCGACAAATATACATAATCCAGCTTTAAATATGAGTAGGTAATTTAACGTAAACGTAAATAATTTACGTAACCAAAATACACAAACTAGGTATTAAACATACCTACCACATAATTTAAAAGAACGAGACGTTGCCGCGCGACGAGCGAGCGCGAGCGCAGTGCATTATTCTAACGCACGCAAAGTAGACATAATATCGTCATCTCGTTTGCGCGTAAATAACACTAAATGTGCGTTCCTTTGAGGGAGGTAGGTATTCAGTCTCGAGGTGACAGTGAACAGGAGCGTAGGTACGTTTGTTTGTTGTAGTGCGGAGCTCTTTTTGGCGAACTAAACATGCCGCGTAGTAGTGGTAGTGTTTGGGAACAGCGCAACTCGCGATACGCATTTCAAGCCGCTAGCGGCATCTAGCGGTGGTATTTAACCATAACAAAGGCCGGCAACGCATCTGTGATTTATTTGGTTTTGCGGGTGTTCATGGGCGGCGGTGATTGCTTCCCATCAGGTGACCCGCCTGCTCGTTTGCCTCTTTCTAATAAAAAAATTAAAAAGAATAAAAATGCGATTAATTAACCATTTTTAACCGCTTGGTTAAAATCGTTAATAACCGGCTTCGCATCTATAGTCACACATTGCTAATGGAAATCTGCCTCTGGCTACCAACAAAAAACCGCGTGCATTTATGAAATGCAAGTATAAGTAAATTAAATTGTTGGGTTCATACATTTCTGTTGGTGATTAATTACTTTCGGTCGAATCGTGACCAAGAGCCTACTGTCAGCTGCTCGAATTTAATTTTGCAGTAATGAGTTCACATTGTCCGAGTTTCATTATTCCAATGTTGTCGCCGAACGGAATATATTAATTAACCGTCCAGCTTTCTTTTTTGTAACGACAAGCAAATTTTTTTTAAATTATGGACATCCCTCCAATGTAAGACTTGTCCTTTGTTGTGTAATTATCTTTACTGGAGCCTCATGTTAATGAGCTTATACTTATATGAAACTTTAATTATTAGACCCGAAATGAGACAACTAAATACGCGCTAAGTAATAAGAACGAGGATCTCGATAGCGCAGTGGTTAATCTGCGGTTTGCTTATGTTAAGCCACTTTCGCAATGTCCGGTCATCGGATGGGTGACCAAAAATATATTATATCGAGCTCCACGGTCGTTTGCAGCTCCATTAGCAGTCGTTAACAACCACCAACCCGTAGGTACTGGGCCCGCGTGGTGGTTTATGGTCCGTTCTTCCTATCCATCCATAGGGAAAGCTCGTGCCCCAGCAGTGGGGACATAAAATGAGCTGGTAATGATAATGATTAATAAGTACGCAGGAATATTTTTTATTAAATTAGTCTATATTGTCCCACTGTTGGGTAAATATCTCCCCCAAATCTCTATACGAGTAGAGTTGAGATCGTAAATAAATAAAAAACAATATAAATATTTAAAAAATATATAGATGAGAGTAAAGTAAATAGTCTATCACTGTGCTACTGCTGGGCTTGGCCACCATGATTGAAATCAAGACATTTACTCACCACGCTTGCCAAATGCGAGTTGGTGATCACAAACCAGGACTATGCGTAAAAAATACAAAACACATAACATTATACTCTTATTAGGTACTGGGCGCTTTGCCATTTAGACTTATTACTTGAGATAATATAGATGTTATAATATTTGTGTGATACTAACTCTTTGGTTGTATTAATTTTAAATATGTTACATTAAATTATTCAAAATGGTATCGAATCGTCATTGAGGCTGTTTGATCTCGCTACCTTTGCCCCTACGCGCGAAGAAACGTATGTGCTAAAAGGCGCGTAACGTAAAGTGACAGTTGAAAACTTTGATTCGCTTTTCCCCATAAAGTATAATATGCTTTTCCCGCCGACACGACGCGAAGACGCTCTGAGTTACTTATGTGTCCTAAACTCTTCACGTAATTTTGGTGAATGTGTATTTCGTGTTGTGTGAACAGGATTCCATCCATGGTTGAAGTGCCACCCTGCAGGCATCGGACATTGGGTGTCGATGAAGTTTATGTGCTAATCACTGCTGCTACGCTCGATTGAGAGCATTGGTCATCGCATTCATCTGCTGGTAGAACAAGGTCAGTGGTATCTTTTAGCAGTTCTCTGTGACGATCGACACCAGTAGTAAGGGAAGTTTAGCCTGGAATACCAGATTAACTTAAATAAAATCTACATACTCCAATTGCGATCCCGCATAGTCAACTAATTACACGTTGCTACATCATCATCGTCAGCCATATGACGCCCACTGCTGGACATAGGCCTCCCCCAAGGATCGCCACAACGATCGGTCCTGCGCTGCCCGCATCCAGCGGCTTCCTGCGACCTTGACCAGAGCGTCGGTCCACCTTGTAGGGGGCCTGCCCACGGAACGTCGTCCGGTGCGTCGCCAATCGAGAATCTTTCCGCCCCAACGGCCATCGGTTCTCCGCGCTATGTGTCCCGCCCACAAGTGTGTTGCTACATCACTAACTTTTAAATAAATTAAGTATGCGAAGACAGCTACTAGTGCATTTAGCCTCACTAGATGTTCACACGTTGCCGACTGCCAACCTGCAAGTTGCTTCTTCACACGTCGTTTTCATGTTTTCATTACTTGAGTATTTTTATTAATAAGATCCATAAGACTAATGGTTTTTAATCATTCATTAAATCTACTTTGGGTTAGGTAAAGATAAACATTTTTACCCGACTGCGTCGGAAGGAGGGTTATTTAAAATATTATCTTACTGGTAAGCACTGTGCCTTGATGATAAAGCCAATGGTGGAAGCGCACTTCCTCCGAGATCCTCAACTACTGAGGCACTGGCTATTTTTTTTATCTCTAGCTGCTGGAACCCAACATTGCTACAAACATTGATGTTATGCCGACATATTTAAATAAGATGGTGGCAGCTAGCCAGGCGGACAAACAAGCTCTACCATTAACCAAATCAGATAACACAAACATGTACATCCACTGGGAATCCAACAGCAGAGTTGCCGACCTCTGAGTCTGGGACCAGTGGCACAGTATATATATATAAGCTAATATATACACGAAGACTTTTTATCGGTAATCAGGACCTGCTGATTCCGACTAAGTAAATGATGGCCATTGCAATAATAATAAAACTTACATGTCAGCGTTAAATTTTTTATTATTTTGTCTGGGAAGTAAAAATAACTATGAATATTAAAATCATGGTCATCCTACTTCTTGTTACAAATAAAACCTCTCATAAGTACAGGTACAACGATGATAAATAACAAACCTCATTGAAGATTAACCCCCTTATTCATAAAGACTATTTAAGCATTATTTGTAGTAAACTGTCAAAAATGTAGGAAGACCATACATTCTAATTAATTTTGGTTACCTAATTAATAATACAAAATTAAATTTTAAAAACAAAATCATCATCATCTCATCATCTCAGCCAAACGACGTCCACAGCTGGACAATGGCCTCCCCTAAGGATATGAGGGGTATTTGCCGTAATCGCCACGCTTGGCAGGCGGGTTGGCGATCGCAGTAGGTTGAGGGTAATCTCAGAGAGATGCTGCTGCCCATCCTCTGGGATGGTCCCTTAGTCGGCTTTTACGACACCCACGGGAAGAGATGGGGTGGTGCAATTCTTTATCCCCGCCACCACACAGGGAACAACAAAATATATAACTACTAATAATATTGCAATGGCCATCATTTACTTAGTCGGAATCAGTAGGTCCTGATCTCCGATAAAAAGTCTTCGTGTATACTGTGCCAGTGGTCTTAACCATTAGACCACAGGCGGTTTAACATGCTCATAACCGCAAATGGAGTTGTGACGCTGTAATGCGTTCTCAGTGTGGTCTGTGGTTCGCAGTAATTAATTTGTTATGTCACGCGTAAAGACACGTGCCACATAAATTCTTCAAACCTAAAGGATTACTCCCTGTAGGGTGACTGTCACATAAGCCATTTTTTTATATTCGTAACTTTTTTTCTTTGTGTCACGATTTTGATTGTTTCATAATTTTCAGTTTTATATAATGATAATTAGTACTGTAATTGATTTGATGGTATTAAATCGTGCTGTCGTGTTCCTGCTCTAACTCTCCGTTAAGAATAGAGGAGTGGGGAGAGTGGATAATGGCGTGGCATGTGGATGGAAGTCAGCTGGTTACGTATAAACAGTAAGGATTAAAGGCTATATCAGTAGAATATTTAATTTAAATGATACCATGTTGAGAATTGTTATTTAAAATACTCGATTGGAAGTGAACTGGAGTTTCATTACATTTGTCATACCTGCGACTATACCTGATTTCGTGTTACATGCCCGTGAACAGTTAGGGCGGGCACGAACTGCCATCAAATTTGTGTCGTAGAACTAGTTAGCGTAAAAGAGGAATATGTATGGAAATTTAAACTGTGCTACTACGTACGCCCGTAAATGGACTATTGACAGACGTCGTTTCATAAAATTTATGATTTTTACGACACGATTTGTGATTTTGACAGAAGTTCGTGTCTGCTCACGGATATTGTCGTCTGCTTTTATCTACTTTTTTTTAATTAATAAAAAATGGCCTTATACTTTTGTAGCTTATACCTAGTATAACTTTTTTGTAAGTAACCAAATTGTACTGAAATTGTACTTATTTTATTTGACAGATCAGTATTAATTACAAGTTTACTAATGCAATCGTGGCTTATCGTAAAACAAAATGTTATTTCAAAATCATAAAAAAAAATTAAAATATTACCTCCAAGGAGTTTAACTAAGCATGTTAATGCAAAATTCAAAAGACTTAAAAAAAAAGAAAAGAATCTTATACTTAAATATTGTCCAGGGAAATTTTAATGATGTTTTTAATTAAATCCGGTGCACCAGCAGTCCTTTGTCTTACCTCTTTGAAATATGATTTTGTGTAATAGCAAAATGGCGTTGTCGGAAAATGTATGACCGTCAAATTGAAAATATTATTCAATGAACAGGTACCTATTATTTAAACGAAATATAACTCTGTGCCAAATTTTTTGTGGCTGGAGCTCACATTGTTTGCGTTGCGTTAAGGTAAGCAGCTTTAGCAATACCGGATTATAAGATGGGTGACAAAATTTAAAAAATATTTCGACATTTTTATTGCTTCAAAAGGCACGTTGAGCCGTCGTTGGTCCCAACTGTTGTCGTAGGATTAAAGTAATTATAACCTACCAACCTGCACTGATGACTGTGAAACTGCACTGTACCAGAAGCGTTGTGATCTCAGCCAAATGACGTCCACTGCTGGATAAAAGCCGACAACGACCGGTTTTGTCGAAATAAATAATTGAATTGAATTGAATTGAATCTCACATGTTCATGGGGAGTAGAGCATCTACAGCTTTATGGAGTCAGCAGTAGAACGGTAATAGGCAGAAAAAATTCTTGCGTCAAAATGTCATTGGTAAAAAACAAAAACAAACGTTACTCAATTGTTTCAACAAATCTTCATCACGTTTGGTAAACCTACTGGCACGGAGTGGTGAGACAAATACCATTTCACAGCTACTAAACAAAAGCTTTACTCACACGTGTTAAGGTTCAATATTCACGAGCGATCTATCCAAAGGGTTCCAAGAACGTCGCTAAGATCACTGTGCGCGTTTGACGTTCACAGACAGTTACGACAGAGGAGTCAGCGGTTATGCTAAATTAAGCCGACATGTTTACTTTGTATGGCTGAGTGAGATATCTGGTTCAATTCGCGTTTTACGTTCCTCATGTTTCTTTTGTGATGTTTACTCCCTATGCGTCAGGTTTGGGCTCTTATAATAATTATTTACATATAATTTTACGCAAATATTGTTGCGAACATTATAACATCATTTACATATTGTAGCAAGCTCATCTTACAGTAAAAAAAAGAACAAATTACTATTTGAAAAAAGACAGTGTTGAAAAATAAATGCCACGAGCGGGATTCTAACCCGCACCCCGCATGCCGGGTCAGGTGCACTGCCAACTATGCTATCGTGTTAGTTAGCGGTATTAGTTAGCGGAATTAACACTACTCTACGCTAAAATGCAATGCTGTGTTTGTATGGAGTAGGTAGGTACCTTCTCGTACAGTAATTACATTTATTAAATCAGAAAACTGTCCATAGTCCATCAAATGTCCATAGTTTGATCAAGTTATTGTTTTTGCTCTTCGATCTAAGTTTAGGCATGGACTAATTATAGATTATCAATTCATGGTTTAGGTAAATACTTTGAACATCCGAAACCAATATTTTTACAAATATTAAACAATCGATGCAGATGAAACACATTTTTTCATGTGACTCTGCAGCAGGCATACGATCCAGAGGCAGGCATACGACCCAGAGCATACTACTCAGAGGTCCCGGGTTCAATTCTCAGCGAGGGCTACATGTTGCTGTTTGCTGCGTATGTCTAAGGTCAGTCAGTCGGTAAGTTAGGACTTTTATTTTCATACTTCAGACAGGGCCCTTTAACTTTACACACTACCTACCTATTTTATTTTGTACTAGCTGTGCTCGCGACTTCGTCCGCGTGGAATAGTGACTTTCGGCAGCATTTTTAATTTTTTAGGCTCTTTTCCCGTTTTTGCAACATTTTTCACTGATGCTTCGCTCCTATTGGTCGCAGCGTAATGTTATATAGCCTAAAGCCTTCCTCGATAAATGGACTATCCAACACAAAAATAATTATTCAATTCGAACCAGTAGTTCCTGAGATTAGCGCGTTCAAACAAACAAACAAACAAACAAACTCTTCAGCTTTATAATATTAGTATAGACTACTCATCTGTTCTTTTTTTTATGTCTATCTGTTTTTTCTTTTTCCTTTATTGTTGAATAATTGTTATAATTAAGTGTGTATGTTAATACATATTTTTCTATTCTATTTTATTCTATACTAGTAGCTCGCTCGCGACTTCGTCCGCTTCAGTTGAACACCAGTATCCCGTGTTGGTTTTACCAGCTGGAAAACCATTTTTTTCCTGACAATTACGAACATAACAAAAAAATAAATCATTTAAATAGGTCAAGCCGTTTTCAAATTATGCTGTGACATACATGTAGAAATTGTTTTTTTTTTTAAAAGATGTATTGATTGGACCATTATAAATAAGTTAGCATTAGGGACGACAATAACTATTCTCGTTGTTATTCCAAAACGCTTACTTAAGTTAAAGTTGTTTTAAAACTATCGTTGTCTGACAATTACCAGCTTATTTGACATACTTATATGTAACTAACTTTTTTTTATATTGTAACCGTACATAAAGTATAATCTTTAATAAACCCTTCTGGACTCGTTTTTGGGCTACCTGCTTAATATGATTAAATTAAACTTTTTTTAAAATATTAGAAGGAGGCAAACGAGCAGGCGGGTCACCTGATGGGAAGCAATCACCGCCGCCCATGGACATTCGCATGGACCAAAGGAACCACAGGAACCAAAGGAATCGCAGATGCGTTGCCGGCCTTTAAGGCAGGAATAGGCTCGTTTTTTTTTCGTTTAACTTGAGATATAAATCGTCACCTGCAGGTGTAACTGACATATCGTGCCATGGCAGTTACACCAATTGAATATGCAACGGATACGATATAAGTTTACATTAAAATGAAACCTGCAAAGTGCAAAATAGAGTTTTCTTTATAGGGTTATTCTTAAAAAAGTACCCAAAATTTCAGGAACGACTCCAGAGCGGCAAGTTAACAACTTTCTTCAACATGGGTCGAAATAAAACAAAAACTTTTGGACTTCCTAAAACGAACACGTGATTAGCTTAAGGGTGCGCCGACCAAAAAATGCCAAAAATGCAGTTACGGTTAAGTAGATATAATTGAAAATACTATCGTATTAAATTAACAAAATATATATTTAGTATCATAGGGAACGTGTTTACAATTTGTCAGAACCATAAATTCATAACACGCTATAGTTTTTTCTACAATATCATTTAAAGTTGGGCAAAGATCATGAAAGCGAGTGGCGGCGTTTAGTAGATTTCTTATAGTTTATCTAAATTATTGTACCTCTGATTTTGTCTAAACAATCATCAATAAATAAACTACAAATTGCTAGACTACATTTTCGATTCATCAAGTGGTTATTTAAATAATTATTTTTTATTAAGCACCTTAAATTCCCCATACAAAATTAGTATGGCCGCGCGGCATCAAATAAATATGGACGACGACATTTAAAATAAAACATATGACACTTGTCACTTATGGACGGCGCACCCTTAATTGTTTTAAGAGTCCTACAATTTATGCCATATCATGTCTCATGCTACTAGGAGACAGTTGTTTATATATCGATTTTGAGTCGCTCCTAAAAATATGGGTACTGTTTTAAAAATATATCCTGTATAGTCTTAAGTGAGCTAAATATAAATAAACTTGCGCTATATTAATGGCCAGTCTTGGATATCCTCGGAGCTATAGCGCCGAGCATGTTTGTTATCACTCAAATTAAAATGCTAACCCCCTTTACGAGATACGACTTGGCAAGTATAATAAAGCATCTTTAAACACACTCGCATAAGGATAACTTCGCTCTTTGATCGTTGTTTATTGCTGTAGAAACCATTTCGATACTTAATGTTAATGTTAACGGTATTTGAAAAAAAATTTACTTTATTATCGTAACCAAATATCAGCTTGCTTGCTTGAGTGCTCAATTTGTTATCTTGTAAACATTTGACTTCCTCACTGTTCGTATACTTTAACGAAATTAACTAAAGATATTACTTTCAACGATATTCATCTATAAATCTACAAAATAATATTCGTGAACTGTTTTTTTGCATTTGCATTGCTGTTTATCAGAAACGATCATCAGCTCATTTTTATGTCCCCACTGCTGGGGCACGAGCCTTCCCAATGGACGGATAAGGAGGAGGGGCCATTAACCACCACGTGGGCCCAGTGGGGATTGGTGGTTGTTAACGACTGCTAATGCAGCCGGGACCAACGATTTTTGGTCACCCATCCGATGACCGGCCTTTGCGAAAGTTGCTGTACCTCAGCACTCGCAGACCGGGCGCGTTATCCACTGCGCTATCGAGCTCTTCGATGCTCTTCTGCACTATATGTTTTTAAATTGATAACAAAATATTATCAATTTAAAAACATATAGTGCATACCCAGCAGTGGGTGCTTACGGGCTGAAATATTGATGATGAGGATGATGGAAAGCTTGTGACGAGATAGGATCCACATAGTAATGTTGAAAAAAAGACCAAACAAAATATGGATAGACTGTGAGAAAGATAATACCTACTATATCAAAGAATGGAGTAAAGGTTAGATGACGTTTAATCGAGGAGGATGGAAGGAGAAAACATTCTGCCCCGACCTATAACGACATCGACATTATTCGTCAGGAATGTATGCGGATGCGCAGGTCGACATATTTCCGGGCATACTGCGCAAAAAAGCAGGTTCTATGCTGCGACGGGTTCGGGGCAGCCGCAACAGTGATATGGAGCGTATAGCTAATGGTGGGGACTGTCCACTGATTAGCCAATTCGTTTTTAGAATTAAGTCTCTTTTTTATATTATTTACAAACATTGAATATAAGTTTTTTGTATTCTAACACATGGATCTTTGTTGTCTTTTAATACATTTATTATAATTATTATTATAAAGTAAGATAAAGAACAGGACATTCAAATAACAATATAGTTACATGTAAAAGTATAGACGTTACTTTGTCCTTTAATTCAAGAACAATCTTGAATCATACGGAAAGGACTGAATGGATTCGTATAATATTTGACATCATCATCATCATCAGCTCATTTTTATGTCCCCACTGCTGGGACACGAGCCTTCCCTATGGATGGATAGGGAGAACGGGCCGTAAACCACCACGCGGGCCCAGTGCGGATTGGTGGTTGTTTACGACTGCTAATGCAGCCGGTACCAACGGCTTTACGTGCCTTCCGAAGCACGGAGGAGCTCGAGATGATAAATTTTTGGTCATCCATCCGATGACCGGCCTTTGCGAAAGTTGCTTAAGTTAAGTTGCTTATATTTGACATGCAGGTAGATAATACAATTGATCAAACAAGGATATATTTTTTTCCAGTAAATCACCTCATTCCTTCGGTATTACAAATAGCCTCAATAGGTGAAGTTTGAAATAGCTGGCCTGGTATTGGTTCCCACACACAAGCGATCACCCTAATACCTATTGCTGTCGTCAACAAACTTTGTATTGCTTTGTTTTGTTCTAGTCTGAAGGATGCTCCAGTAAAGGAAAGTCCAGTCTAGATTCAGTGAAAATTGCATAGCAATTGAAATTCATAGAAGCAAGAACTTAAGCTTTAACATCAATAGTACCTATTACCGTAGTACCTATTATTATTATTATTATATTATTATTGGGGGTTAAAGTTACTCGCGTCCGTAGGTTTACCCTTGAGACCCTACACGTGACCCCTGGGTGGTGCTAAATGAGTAACACTGTCTGAGTGGTAGAACCACGCTGCGTTGCAGCACGAAATGGGCCGGCTCGCCCGGCGTAATACCACCCTCTTACAGAATATCGGCGTGAAATAACGGCACTCGTTGCTGTTGTGTTTCGTCCGGTGAGTGAAAGTACCGGAGGCCCATCTCTCACCCTCCCCCCTTCCAATTCCTACTCCCTCCTCAAGATCCAATTCCTTCCTTAAGGTTGGCAATGCATCTGCGATAACTTTGGTTTTGCGGGTGTCCATGGGCGGCGGTGATTACTTTCCATCAGGTGACCCGCCTGCTCGTTTGCCTCCTTTTAACATAAAAAAAAAGAAACCTACAAGTGGCTACGCGTGTACTCACATTCCATCACCTCTAGAAGCCCTCTAAGGATGTTACGATCACACGGCTAGAGGAACTGTTACCGCCTTACAAATAAACAAAGAATATAAGGTCTGAATAGTTATTCCGTGTTTTGTTCCTGTCATGTAAACGTCATTTCAAATTAGAGTAAAAGAGACAATACACGGAAGAACTAATCGGATCTTATTCTTTGTTTATTTGTAAGGGGGTAAATTTTAAATTTACACCGATGTGCCCTTTAAGATGTAGACAAGTAATGAAGTCGGACTTTCAACATTTCAACGGGATCACGATATCAAGGATAAGATTGTTTACGCAGACGAAGTCGCGGGCAATCGCTTGTTGAATATTAATTACCGTATTCACCGAACGGGTTGAATGCGAGAAATCATTAGCACAATTACTAGAAACCTCAAGCGTATTAGCTTTCCTGATTGGTAAACAGGTCTATTAATGTGTTAACAGCGCATTAGTTATAATCTTTACATGTAATCTATACTATTATTATAAAGCTGAAGAGTTTGTTTGTTTGTATGGTTCAACGCGCTAATCTCAGGAACTACTGGTTCGAATTAAAAAAATATTTTTGTGTTGAATAGTCCATTTATTGAGGAAGGCTATAGGCTATATTACATCACGCTATGACTAATAGAACGCGGGTGAAGCCGCGGGGCACAGCTAGTTGACTAATACAAAACAAAAAGAAGATAAATGAATATTTTTATCATTTGAGTTTTGCATTCAAAATGCCATATGTATAGTCAATAGTTACAAGACCTTTGGCTAACCGATTCCCATTGGAGCTTTCTGAGAGTTATGGTTATTATTTCTAGTAACTATTTTATTCTAGTAAATTTTTATCTTTTAATAAAAATTAACTTACGCTTTTTACCATAAAACATACGTACATAGATTCTGTTAATGATGTATGAGAGCCATCAATATAGGGATATAGGGATGGCATCAAGGAGGCCATCCCTATATTCGAGAAGGAATGGTATTTGTTGTTTTACTGGGAAGGCCTCTCTTCTTCCGTCAAGCTTTGGCAGAACGAGGGAAGACTGCTGGTAAACTCCGGTGATATAACGGTCCCGGTTACCCTGGCGAAGGGGAAGTGCAGGAGTTTTAAGTGGTTAAGCCCTCCTGTTACTTAGTGTCGAACGCCCTCGGACTAGGTGGAGCGATGGTCTTCGCAAGGTTGCTGGCAAGAGCTTGATGAGAGTAGCCGCGAGTCGTGCTCAGTGTCGTGCACTTGGAAAAGCGTTTGTCCAGCAGTGGACTAGTGTAGGCTGATGATGATGATGACGACACCCGCTTCCCCCTTGAGGGGTCGGAAAGTCTTACATAACCATTTACGTCTCTCCGGGCGCAGTTATATACTTATTTAATTTTATCTTGTATTAAAAAAAGGATGAGAAAAGAGGAGGAGAATCCCTCATTACCCTGGTTCACCCCTCCTCCTCCTGTGTGTGCATAACCCACATTTTAGAAAAACAGTTAGAAAATGAAGGTTTAGAGACAGCGCTGATTTTCAGTACAAGCCCTTGGGAGAAGTAAGTTTAAGTTGACACTGTCACATAACTTAGAAACATAACATCCACCCTAATTAAACATTGTTACGCGCCAAGGACACATTGTAAACAACATAATTATACAAATATAACTCTACCCTTACCCGCAAAAAAGTCTCTAAAACATTAATTTAATTTTGCAATTTTAAGCTCGAGCGTCGATTGAGTTATAAAATCGAAGTATTCTTTACAAGTAATTAAAACATACAATCTTTACTTTCTATTAAATTATTTATGACTGAAAAGTCTAAACTTGTCTAAAGTACATAAAGGAGGACTAACTGTATGTAGGCTACAGTAGCCGAAACCACCGTTAATAAAGATGGTTTTCAATTAAATACGCTGACGGCAATTTTCAAGCTCATTGATTGAACTACTGTACTAAGCAAACGGAATGAAAAATATATAATAATATCTCTTAAATAGTGTTTAAGTTCGTAATAATATTTTAATGGTGTTTAAACTGTACGGTACAGAGGAGCCCGGTCTGCGATTGCTGAAGTTAAGAAACTTCCACAAAAGCCGGTCATCGGATAGGTGACCAAAAATTTATCATCTCGACCCAGTTGGTTGTGATGGTGATGATACGTACGTGGATCGGGGAAGTAATTTTGTGTGTTTACAGACAATTTTAAACACACCTTTCCTATCCGAAACCGGAGAACTTTTCAGGCTCTTCGCTCTTAAGGACGTTGCCAAACTTATGGCATCTATCTTTACAGAGGAGAAAGAGTGAAAGGATGGTGTTGCACAAAAGATCCCGATGGGTCGAAGTGTTACTGGGAGAGTGAAACTTCAGCAGGCCCCACTAAATAAATAAAATATATAAATAAATGTTTCACATACTCACACCAATTATCTAGCCCCAAGAAAAGCTTCCTTAAGAAACTCGATATATGATTAACTAGACAACGGATAAACATACTTAATATACTTAAATACCTACATACGTAATATACATAGGACATACCCAGACCCGAAACAATATAGAAAAACAGGTATTTCTAAATTGATCCGACCGGGGATCGAACCCGGGACCTCAGAGATGGTGACACCATAAAAACCGGTGTGCAAGCCACTCGACCAAGGAGGTCGTCAAACTAAGATAAGATAAGATAAGAAACACACCTTTATAGTGACTTTGTCTGTATTAAAGACATTGACGTCTGCCAGTTAAGGATAAACATTGTGTTTAGGTCAAGTCTCAGGGGAAAGTTAACTGTCGCGGAAGAGAAAAAAGAAAATTGGAAAACAAAGCGGCCGCCTTGCTTCCCCTGATATAAAATAACAGCCACGAGATACGGAGAAACCTACTGTCGTATTTTGTCTCAGTCCGATTATAAGGATAAGGGAGCTTAAAGATTGTGCAATTTTATGCCGCTGTTGATTTGAATTCTGTTTCCTTGTATTTTACTTTGCTAGTAAGTAAGGTTGAGGACATTCGTGGTTATGCCTTGCTACATGTAGACCTTGTCTCCGGTAGCCTTAGTAATATTAAGTAGTAATCTCCTCGTGTGCCATTGCGCATATAAGACCATAAAGTAGAGGATGATTAAAAAAAAGTTCATTATTTTAGATTTGTTAATTTTACTGTAATTTTATATGTCATCCACACACACACATCTCATCTCTTCTCTTCATTATATTGATGAGCCACATCATTCATCTCTTTTCTTTCGTAGCTGAACTAGCAGCATAATAATATACGCTTGTTGTTCATACTATTACAAAAACTTCGTAACTGAATTCGAATACCGATTAATAAAAATTGCCACCGGCTCTCATACTATATTTCCATCAAAACTCAACGTCAACTTAATTCAAAACACGCAAAATGCAGAGGCAAAATCCAAGAGTCCCTGCCTTCCTAAGACAAATCATCTCAGTGACAAACGAGATGAATAAAATCATCGATTTCACGCATTTCGAGTTTCGATGTTCGGCAAAGCGTGAATGCCCATCCGCTGAATAAAAACTTATGACAAAGAAAATCTCCTTCGAGGGAGTTCTGAGCTATTGTGTACCGAAGGTAATTTGTGACACTTTTATTATACTTTACTTTATTCAGTGAACAAGGTATTGTTACGCTCTGCATTCTGTAGCGCACCTACTTGCTGCCAATGTACGTTATTCTTTAAAATACAGTGTGCTGAGTGCTGTACTTACTGTTTGAACGAGCAAAGTTATTTATAGTTTGTATGGGAACCAAACAACGCCATCTAGCGACGAGCTTTTGTCACCAACTTTTAAGTATTTGATGCCATACAAATTCTAGTTTACGCTAACTCAGTCGAATAGTGAACATGCTGCTGGTAACCCAACGCTTTAATTTTACACTTTGATATGAAAACTTTGAGCATCATATTGAGTTTAACCTGCGCTAAAAGTTTTTAATGGGATAATTAACACACGTCTATCCTAAAGTATTTTGCATAGGTACAGCGTAGGCAATGGCAGTGAGGTGCCCATAATTAGTAAAATAAGCTTTGTGCCTTATTTAGTCAGGTCTTCGATGTACACATTTTTAACAGATTATGCGTTTTATTGTAAACTTATTTAGCGTAAACTCTTAACTTCTTAGACGTGTACATGGTACTAAGACGTGGTCGCTCACTATGTGCCTTATAAGAAGGCTCAAGGTCACCTAAAGTCTATTGAGGAGGGCTATCCTTAGGGTTTCTGAGCGGCATCGAATCCGAAATGAGGAGATCTGACAAGAACAAAGAATATCGACATATCCCTAAGAGTTGCTTAGCTCCAGTGACAGTTAGCAGGCCATATCACTCGAAGAACTGAAGGCAGCTGGGGAACAGTTTTCGAGTTGCGGCATCGCATCAGAAGACGCAGTGTAAGCAGGCCTCCAACAAGCTAAAGGTCGATTAGTTAGATGAATTTCGCGAACGCATTATTCAGTTGCAGCGAACTTTAGAATCGCATTTTTTAGCGAATCAATATTTCATGTTGGATATATTTTCCGAACGCCTAATTTAGTTGCAGCGCTCCCCCCTTCCGTGACTGGCTCTTGCTACGCTGCGCTTCGCTCGGGAAAAAAATAAATTAACTTAACCTAACCAACAGTAAGGATTTCTTATGCTGACCGATTGAAGTGAAGTAAAATGGCGTTACTCTGAAATTTACTGCAACTGAAAAAGGAGATCGCGAAATTTATCTAATAATAAAATATAGGAACTTAAATTAAGCTTTCGCTAAAAAATGCGACCCTACAATTAGCTGCTACTGAATAATGCGTTCGCGAAATTCATCCAACAAAACATTTATATGTACAGGCAATATTGTTTGCTTAGCATAGGTATTACGTAATACATTATTATATACACAATATAGTAGTTTATGCAACTGTCATATAATGAAGGGTATTAAAACACGAGTGTGAGTTTATGAAACGAGCGCAGCGAGTTTCATAATAGTAACGAGTGTTTTAATACCCGTGTTATATGCAGTTGCATACACTACTTTATCTTCACTAATGCAATTAGTCAAACAACAAGAGTAAAAGCTGACAATAGTTTATTTATAATAATTGTTCAAATTTTGGATGGTACAATTTTGAAAGTTAATGTTAATTATTGATCCAGCAGCTGTAGCGGTCGCGGGGCAAGCAGTAGAGCTCGTAGACGGTGTTGGAATATTTATAATTACTTCATTCGTCTTGTTTTCTATACTGTTCAAGATCGTATTTGAGACTTGAATTTTATTCATTAAAGACTCATCAATGTAGCTTTCAGCCACAGTAGAAGACTTCCACCCCCCGTGTCGTTTCAGTGCGGTCAAATCACCACCGCTATCTATGAGAAGGGTCGCCGAGGTCCGCCGGAAGCAATGCCCCGTGTACAACGCTGGGTTAGGCAGATTCAAAAAACTTGAGATAGTTTTTCCCAGAGCACCAAATTTATTAATACCAGTTCTTTGATCGACGCACTTCCCCGATCTATAGCTCAAGAAAAAGGCAGGGTTTCGACAGGGGGTGGGTCGAAGTTCCATGTATTTTTTACATACGGCATAGCAGTTGCCCGTCACAACGAAAGAACGATCTATTTTCATTTTTGTTTTCGAAACTTTCACCATGATTGTACTGTCGTCTATGTTAGAGACTTCATCGAACTGGATGTTGTATAGCTCTTGTATTATCTTGTTGTATGCCCCTATTATGCCGAAGATTAGTGCAACCTGTAACAATAAACGATATAATAAGCTTGAGGTACATAGCCAAGGCAAAAACTATGATTTATGAAGTAGTAAAGTGTAGGTACCTACTACCTAATTTATACACAAAGCGCTTAAACGGAGTGTCTAGATAACTTGCGTGTGTAGTACGTAAGTACTAGGTAGATTAAATAACAGAACTAAAATACACTTACCTTTTCAAAAAGATACAAAATATCTGGTGAATCTTTCAGGAACATCTTTATTTGACCTGATGTAAACGTCAAGGACTTTTTTTCCTTGTGTCCTTCTGAACTGTGTTTCAGGAACGCTATGACTTTTGAATACTTCGTGATATCAATATTGTTGTAGATACTCAGTGTGGACTTGAGCATAGAATATTTAGCCCACATAGAAGATGGCTTGAATTTGTCGGAGAGGTCTTTGAGATACACAAGAATGACATTTTCAGAAAATGATGTAGTTTTCTTTTCGATCTTCCATGCCAAAAAGTTATTATATTCTTTTTCATATAATTTTCTAGATTTTTCTGGCAAAAGATTGTGAGTTGCTTTTGTTGCCAATTCTAGAATATCCGGAGGCGTACAAATATCATCGTCGCTGTCCATTTTTAACTTTTAATTTGTATTTTAAAAACAAAACACATTGCGAAACATTAAATTCACGCGTACGTGTACTGTCACAGTGAACTTGCCGCCATTAAAATCTAACCAATGAGAGCGCAGCTGCGCGCGCAGAGCCAATCAGGAGCGAGCGCGCGCTGTTCTTTTTTTATTTAATTGGCACAAGATCTTACCAAAGAGTTTTGTGTATGTAAGTTTAGTAGTTTCGACGAAGTTTTCACGTATAACCCAACTGTTTTCAAAAGCCAGCCTAATATCAAAATTTTATACAACTTGTATGAGGATTTTGATATAAGGCTCGCCAGGTTAATTGGTCGCGTTTTATTGATGTTATAATGAGATTTTACGATATCGATGTGGATATTATACCATCATGTGAAATTGCTTAAATTGAGTGTTTTGTTGTCTGCGCTATAACAGTAGTAATTATAAGTCAAGTATTGGAAACATAAGTAGAATGTTACAACATTAGTGTAGATAAACTCAATTACTTAACATAAGTCGCGTGTTGCTTGGCTAAGTTTTTTATGCAGTAATAAATTATCTTATCTTATCTTACTTAGAAAAGCATTAACTATAAATATTTTCCAAGGTTCTTAAATTTCAGGTCAAACGACGAGTAAATTTTATCATACCGAACAAATACAGAGTCATTTTTCGGAACTCTTATAACAATAAAGCCTTATAGACTCGAAGTTTCGCCGGTAAGTATTTGTATTGTGCTCCTAATAGTCCTCCATTGTCTAGATTTGTACAAAGATTAATTTAGTAAGCTCTGTGAATTTGTTGAGTGGATGCCGGATGCGGGCATAAAGAGCGCTGGATAAGCCTTCGGTGAATTTTTTCACTTTTTAATCTTGCAAAAGAATTATTTAATCTTGCTCTTTGTAGAAAACGTTTAACAATCTCTGGTGTTACAAGAAAGATTTTAGTATATCATTAATGTAGTTATTAATTATTAGATGACTGTTTACCATTACTTCCATTACCAAATTTAATATAAAAAGTTTGTAACTTAAAAATTGTTGTATTTATAGTTTACGCGAACAATAAGTAATGAAAAGTCTGAAGGCACAGAGAGAGTGGTTGAAACGTCACGATAATTGTACCTAGATCCGATTTAACTGTATAACTTCAATCAATACATGTTTTTTCTTTCTTTCTTTCTTTTGTTTCGGTTACTCATAAGACGAAGTTAGCGTTCGATGATTTTATCGTCACTTATCGATGAAAGCTAAACATTTTTAAAATCACTTCGCAAGCTGCGTTGCTTAGAATAATGTTGCGCTCGTAGGTATTCTGTCCAGAATAGATACGGGAACAACGCGTGTCACACAACATGGTTTCCTCATAAATGCATTGTCTCTTTGATGAAGTTTTCCTGCTAAATAATTTAGTTAAGGATGTCCCCAAATGAGTACAAATAGAATACATGGCTATGTCCATTTGACTAGATAGGACCTGTGTTCTTTATTTACTACGAAATTATTTAACCATCATCGTTTTTTTAATAACATTAGTTCTTTGATAATGTAACTATGTTTTTTGTTTTTTTTTAAAACGTGGATTACCTAGGCCTGTATCTTACCTTTTTTAAATTAGAAGGAGGCAAACGAGCAAGCGGGTCACCTGATGGGAAGCAATCACCGCCGCCCATGGACACCCGCAAAACCAAAGAAATCGCAGATGCGTTGCCGGCTTAATGCCTAACCTGATAGATAGATAATATATAGAAGTGAATGGCAAAAGGTGAATTGGTGAATCATGTTTGTTTCTTTTTTATCTTTTTTAACACCTGTATATGTACAACATGAATGCAATAAAGAACTTTGAACTTTGAACTATACCTACTAAGAAGTTAGCTAACTTGTCTCTGTGAACAATAACAATTTTCGACACTAAAACCAATTTCTTTTAGATTACTTACTTATTAGAACACTTTTTTATTTAACCCGATTAGTAGTATGTACTACAACCGCAAGTTGCATGACTATGGTACATGATATTGATCCAATCACACCGATGAAGTCACGTATAGTACGTATCACGACACCGAGTATATTCTCGTTCATAACTAAGTTGCCACTGCTCAGCGCTGTACCCAAACAAGCCCAACTTACTCGACAACTGGAGCCACGGCACGAATCTCAATAATGAGCCAATGCTATTGGACGCGAACATTCACGGCGGAACTTCGGTAACTTCCGAAAATATTGTGTTCTCTATCGAGTATACTCTAACTGCCTCTGTGGTCTGGTGGTTGAGGCCACCAATCTCTGACATAGAGGTTCCGGGTTCGATTCACATAGGGTTGTGTCACTTATGTTTTTGTACTCGGTTTGGTTGGTGGTAGGGCTTGTTTGCCCGCCTGGCTAGCTACCACCATCTTATCTAAATATGTTGCCATAATATCAATGTTGTTGTGTTCCGGCAACTAGAGGTAAGATAGCCAGTGCCTCAGTAGGGAGTTTCGGGTAAAGTACGCTTCCACTATTGGCCTTATCATCACTTAATATTAGTTGAGATGAAGGCACTGTGCTTACCCGTCAGACATTAAAAAAAACTATTTCATCATCATCAGCTCATTTTTATGTGGTGCTCATCTTTACTGCTGGAGCACGAGCCTTCCCTATGGATGGATAGGGAGAACGGGTCATAAACCACCACGCGGGCCCACTGCGGGTTGGTGGTTGTTAACGACTGCTATTGCAGCCGGGACCAACGGCTTTACGTGCCTTCCGAAGCACGGAGGAGCTCGAGATGATACATTTTTGGTCACCCATCCGATGACCGGCCTTTGCAAAAGTAGCTTAACCTCGGCACTCTCCAACCGGGCGCGTTAACTACAGCGCCATCGAGCTCCTCAAAAAAAAACTATTTGTTCCCCACTATCTGTGGTTTAGTGGTACCGGGTTTGATTCAGTAGGTTAATGTTTTTATTACGGTTCGTTGGTTGTAAGGTATTTTTTAAATAATCTGGCTAAATACCTCCGCCTTATCGAAATATGTCGCCTTGTCATTTATGTTATTATTAAATAATGAACCGTTATACACACACGCTTGCTTTTGTGATGCAATATTGCAGAATTACACACGAAAACAGGCTATCCATTATCACCCGTTTGGTCCTTCAAGCCAGATTCAATTCTGTCGAAAACATCAAATTATTTACGTAATATTGCAATTTGTATTAAAAAAAAGGTAGATATTTACAGTAACATGCAGGACGATCCGAAGATTGCAGGTTCGAGTCCTGTGACGGTCGAAATACTGTTTTGTTAATTTTATTTATTTATATTTTTTTCGTTGATTTAATATTTTGTAATAATAATATACAGTATTTTCAAATAGAGTTTCATTTTTGCTCTTCTTTGTCTGTCTCTCTCTCTCTTATAGAAAGCAAGCCAGATATTTTCATTTCTATTTCGACGATTATTTTTGTTGAGTGTATACAGGTTTTTTGTAAATAATAAATAATAAAAAATAATAATAATAATGAATCCTGACAGTGTTTCTGCACAAGTTCCGGATATTGCTGATGGAGTTAGGTAAGTAGAGATTATATACAGATAATAATAAATGATTTTGTATTTTTAGCAAGTACGCACTATAACCTAAAAAAAAAAACAAAAAAAAAACAAAAAAAAAACAAAAAAAAATCTAAAAAAAACAAAAAAAACAAAAAAAAAAAACCTACTGATAAAGTTTATATAACATTATATTTGTTAATAATAAAAAAAAATACTATAACTTAAAAAAAATAAAATTTTATTACAATTCCTTCACTAATTAATCGAAAGGAACTTCGTTCCATCCGGGTGTCCCATGACACCTCTCAAGTTTTTATATTTTATTTTTTTTTAACATGAAACATCATTTAACATCATTTTCGACATGTAAAATGTATGGTGCAACTAATAAATGTTGCAGAGGAATGTATTAGGTATATATATATTTTTTTATACCTGGCTCGGCAAATGACTCCACTACACCTGATGTTAAGTGAAACGGAGTCCAGACGCGAGGGCAACTGGTGCAGCGCGGAAACAACGCAGCATCAGTCACCCTCACCTTGCCGGCCCACAAGGTGTCTCGTTTGAAAGACCCCATGTCATAGGAAAGAGGGAAAACGTGTACTGGTTGACTAATCCGTCTAAGTGCGTCAAAGAAACGAGTCACCAAATTTCTTTGTGCGCGATGGAATGTTCGAGACAGTACAGTACAGCGGTGACTCCGGAGAGCAGCACGCGTACTCCTGTGAAGGGTTTGGACAAAACAAGAGAATGCAAGTGAACTGACACTTAATCACTTAATAGAGAATAACAAACAAATAAGAAATAAATAAATACATAGAATAACTTTTCAATTAAAGAACGTTTTAATGTATTTTTTTTTACTCTTTGAAAGTGCGGGTGTTATAAATTATACGTATGAAAATAAATTGGCTATACTATAATCACCCTTATTTTAAATCTCACTAGAGTGTGCGTGGGATATAAGTGTAATCAGATTACTTGACAGCTCCACGTTCTTACGCGCTATAAATATACACCCCATACATTTGAAAAATCAGTCATCGATTCGATTAAGTAGTTCCTAAGCAAGTTAATAGATTGCACGACTAATTGATCTCATAAATCGATTCTTATTTTCTGCTCAAGTTGTAGGTATTCTATTCTATTGTCAAGTAAGATTACTCGTAGTAACGCTCATTAGCCGGTACGGCAACACATATTATACGAGTATAGTCGTATCTCGGTCAGCCTCGCGACTACTACGACTTTAAAGCTTTTACTGACACCCCCCACCAACCGTTAGGTCATAAAGTAGGTGTCAGAAATCCTTGCGCAAGCACAAGGGACCATCTGCGTCAGGTCATAACGCCAGATCAGGACGCGCGGAAGTGCATTCTTCATCCGGTACTTTTAAGACTAGTGTCTCGAGCGAATTGCGCCGTGGACGCGTATAGTCCACTTCCTAATATCCAGATCGGTTACCGGAGCTGTAGGCTCGCTCACTTCTTGAAGAGTACAACTCGCAGTTTCCACTGCTCGGGTCGTCAACTATAAAGTCGACTACCAAATGTCCTCTTTGGTGGCGGAGTTGTATGCCAACTCACTTCTCAGTACCCATCCAGGCACCTCGTCAGTTCCACAATCCTACGCGGCTGACATAACTAGAGACATTGCATCTAGCGGGCGCCTCTACTAGTTCTTCAGACTAGTACCGGAGATGTTGGAAGCGTACTCAATGAAAACCACCAAGCACAACAACCAACTATGGACAACTTACGTGCCCCGCATATCCTTTCGCTTCTGAGCCCCACTAAGACCGCTACTGGGACCCGCTTGCTGCGCATGAGATGGAAGCCTGGCCAGACCTCAACCAGACAAACGAACATTCCCACCTCTACAGCTAACCACATAGCCACCACGAGTCCAACCCTTGTTCGGGCCCTGCTAGAGACGCCCGCGAAGGCATAACCAGCATGGTGCCTATGATCCGAACTCCCGTGGTACCCTTAAAAAGACAGCCGGACCCGTAGTTCCTACTGACATACGCTATCTGTCAAGGTCAGTAGATAGGGACTTGTATCTCTCGTATTTCGGTCAGTCCAAAATGTTTTTGCTACCTCTGTCACTGATTATAGTTATACGTGTCCGCTTGCTACTATTTTCGTAGCAAGCTACATGCTACGCCATGTGCTACGGAAGCTGGATGCGATAGTGACTTATATAATCAAAGATCTGTCATAATCAGTAATGTAGTAGGACCAATGACCTCGTACGGACATGTCTCCAGGTGCACGAGATTTTTTACTGTCGAGAACTTTAATAATGAATTTTAATTATTTAGGGTTAGGTAGGATTATGTCCATATAGTATATGTATAAGCAACAAGACTTATTTATCAATAGTATAAGAGTATATTAGTGGCTTATCGTTACCCAGTACCTACACATACAGTTTCGCGTAATTCTCAGAGAATGAACCTAGTTTTGCCCAAGATCAAATATTGTTCCAACCACAAGAATATATTTCTGAAATTTTCCGGGATTGAAGGCGTGTCCATACTATGAGAACATTTCGTAGCTAAACGATAATCGCGTAATATAGCTTCGATCACTAATTATACTAACTAATAAGTTGTCAAATGTTTGTTCTATAAATAAATACAGAAATTATACAAATATAACGGAATTTTCAATATTTTGCAATAAATTTGCATGTAATTATGAGTAAGTTTATAGATAGGTATTTAAAAAATATGAATACATTTGTTTACAAAATAGTATGTAAGTAAATTCTTATGAGAACTACTATCAGTTCTTTTATCACAAGTAAAGGCAATTCTTCCAGTTTCTCTATGTTCATACAAAGAGCCTATCAATCTCGCCCGTCAGCCGCACGTCTTTGTGGTTTTCAAACAATTATGTATACTTAAGTACACGTTAAGTTCCTTCCGCGTACAGTGAAGCAAGAGTCGATTTCTCGCCAATAGACGAGATTCTGTGATGTTTTCGTGAAACTATGGCGGTTCTCGTTAAAGGTTAAGTTTATATGAACCGAATTCGTTATTTTAAAAGTAAGAACTATACAATGAATAATTTTAATCGATAATTAGATTTTTGAATAAAAATAAATAATGACGTGTTTAGCATTTTTCGAAAAATATTCTCTTGAAAGGTGTAATAGGGGAGGAAGGTTGTACGGAAAACTGTCGTTTTAAAAAAAAAAGGAAGTGACTTTTATTAAAAACAGTCATTATTCTACGTGAGCAAAGCCGCTAGCAATAGCTAGTTGATAATAAAATTCTCTATTGGGTGCAATACAAGATTACATAAAAATACTCACGTTATTAACTACAATAGTCAAGGGCTGCGTCGTAGTTACATGTGTGTTTGTAACCTTTATTATAATATCAGTAGTATCATGGAACTCCTAGAAGAAGAAAGTCAACTGCCGTTCGAAACCACTAATACACAATTTCCTCTGATAAATTTCATAAATGCAAGGCAAATTGTGCTACGTTGAATAAAGGCTTTGACTATGACTTTAAGTTATGACTTAGCCAGTGTTGTGTTGTTGCCAGTTTGTGTGTTAAGCCAGAAAGAAATCTAGTACAAAAAAAGCAATAAGAGCTTCCAGTTCATCAACTGTTGGTAATTAACACGCTTTATCTGTGCATCTGCATAGCGCGAAGCTCCACCATTGTGAATGCAAGCGCGGTGACCTGAAATGTCGAAACTCCAATATCGCAACAAATATTTACTGAACGCACTGCGCTCGCCGCGCCGCGACAAACTCCAAAACATGAGTGTGTACTGTCAATGAAGTGACAGTACACACACACTGTGAATGAAGGCAGTGAAGTGTTTAAAAAAAATTTTTGCCCTTCATCTTACCTGATCATCATCATCATCATCAGCTCATTTTATGACCCCACTGCAGGGGCACGAACCTTCCCTAAGGATGGATAGGGAAAACGGGCCATAAACCACCACACGGGCCTAGTGCGGATTGGTGGTTGCTAACGACTGCTAATGTAGCCGGGACCAACGGCTTTACGTGCATTCCGAAGCACGAATTTAAGTCACCCATCCGATGATCGGCATTTGCGAAAGTCAGCACTCCACAGACCGGGCGCGTCAACCACTGCGCCATCAAATTCTTCTCTCACCTGATGTTAAGTGACAATAAAACGCAAAATGAAAGCGCGCTCCACCCGGAAACTACTGGCGAACTGGTTATTTTACCTCTAACTGTTGAAATACAACAATGCTGCTTATTGATAGATGAGATGGTGCTAGAAAGCCAGGCGGTCTTAAAACAAGCTCTACCACCACTAAACCGAGTACACGCACTGCTGCATCTGTTAAGAATCGAGCCGAGGGGCTGGGAGGGGGGAGGGGTGTCCCATATTAGATATTAACTCTCAATAAATACATAATGCAACTTAAAGACCAGTATTTATTATATTTATGTTTTTTTTCTTATAGTTAGCGCGGCAAATGACTCCATCCCACCTGATGTTAAGTGGAAATGGAGTCCAGACGCGAAGACAACTGGTGCAGCGTGGAAACAAACGTAGCATCAGTTAACTTCACTCTGCCGGCCCACAATTTGCTTCTTCACGCCTCTCTTGAAGGACCCCTCTCCTCCTCTTGAGGAATCATGCTCTAAGTTATATTATTAATCTTTTTTTAATTATACTTATAATTATTTTTTATATTTTGCATGTTGATATTATTTATTTTAATTTAATTTAATTTTGTATAATTTTGTAGTAATTAATTATAATTTGTCGTACTTTTCTTAATTTATATTTTTTTAACTTGTTGGTGTATTGGACGAAACTCTGTAAGCCAGCATGTAATTGAATGAATAAATAAATAAATAAGTTCAATGCATCAATGACTTAATGATTTTTTTTTCAGTTGCTTTGCTCAAGCAATGGCGCGCGCTTCACACATCCTTGTGTTTTGAAGTATAGTTTTATTTAAGTGTTTTAATTTGTGTTGTGCTGTGATATATTCATGAATGGGTGTATGCGGTAGTAAATAAAGTAATAATTTTTTGAAATAAAGGCTTTTATTTAAAAGTAACCCCTTTTTTTGTAAAATAAATTGGAAAAATCGCTCATCCGACTTTCACCTTTGAATTATTAATCTAGTGCAAAGTAATACTGTACATATTTATAGATACCTTTTTAGCTTAGTTTATAACGATTCCTACGACATCAGTTTTACATATGTACAACACATAATTCGTAAGATATAGTCATTTAAATGACGCACGTCGCCGCGAATTTTTGCCGTCGGCATTTAAGATCGCGTTGTTTTGAAGTTTATTTTTATTTAAGTGTATTTGTGTTGTGTTGTGCAGTGATATTATCATGAAAGTAATGTATGAAGTAGTAAATAAAGTAAACATTTTTTGAAACAAAGGCTTTTATTTAAAAATATTTTTTGTAAAATAAATTGGAAAAATCGCTCATCATACTTTTACCTTCGAATTATTAATCTAGTGCAGGGTAAAACTGTACATATTTATAAATAAATTTTCAGCTTAGCTAATAACGATTCCTACGACATAAGTTTAATGTATATACAATACATAATTCTTAAGATATAGTCATTTCAATGACGCGCGGCGACGCGTGGCCATTTTATCGTACATGGCTACACAACAAAGGTGCGCATTTTTCCTCAAAACGTCGTCATAGGCGAGGGGATTGGTGTTTGTTATAGTTTTCATCTAACTACGCGCATCACGGATATAGTCGCGTTTTTTTACTAGTAACGTTATGTCAAAAAATAGCTTTCCTTACATATTTTCACTATGGCAATAAAACTGAAATCTTAATTACAATTTTCATACAAGTTTTTAGAAAAAAGCTTTGTGCCCATCTCCAAATTGAAATACCGATATTTTTGGGCTGACACTAGACGGAATGAAAAATGGATTATACTCGAAGGCTTTTGTTATTTTCGAAGCTTTTCGCTCCAATTCACTCTGCATATTACTATCTTTTTATATCCTCGTATAAACGTACAAATATATTTTAAACTCAAACTTTGTATAAACATTTTATTTACATCTTGGTACATACCTACTACACAACTAGTAGGTACATACATAACTTTAAATAAGACTTAAAATAAATTGAAATTAAATACTTATAAATTAAAGATGTCCTTTAACTGTGGGCTCATGGGGACGGTCCCAAGAATGTTGGCAACATTACCTATCTGGATTGCCAAGCTACGCTGGCAGAGGTAGCTCAGCCTATATCCTATCAATATTATAAACGCGAAACTTTGTTTGGATGTTTGTTACTCTTTCACGTAAAAACTACTGAATGGATTTGGATGAAATTCGGATAGTTTATAACCGGGAATAACACATAGGATACTTTTTATCTCGATATTTCCACGGAAACGGGAACCACGCGGGTGAAACCGCGAGCGGCCACTAGTATATATATTTATTTGTATCTAAGACTTGTAGACTACTGTGGTAAACACAGTATTCCATCACTATAGACATGCTGAAGGAGCTCGATGGCGTAGTAGTTAACGCGCTCAGTCTGAAGTTAAACCACTTTCGCAAAGCCCGGTCCTCGGATGGGTGACAAAAAAATTATCATCTAGATCAACTTGTGCTTCGGAAGGCACGTTAAGCCGTTGGTCCCGGCTGCATTAGCAGTCGTTTACAACCACTAACCCCCAACTGCCTCCCAACCGCCTAACCGATCGCTTTGACTACGCGTATCGCTTATGACGTCATCTTGCCACCTCGCACCGCCTATGAAAGCAATATCAAAAGCTAAAGGGCTAGCTTTCGATATTGCTTTCATAGGCGGCACTAAACGACAAGATGACGTCATAAATCACACACAAAGTCAAAGCGATCGGTTAGGCGGTCGGGCCCCTGGGCCCGCGTGGTGGATTATGGCCCGTTCTCCCTATCCATCCGTAGAGAAGGCGCGTGCCCCAGCAGTGGGGACATATAATGAGCTGATGATAGATGACTGGCATGCTATGTTTTTTTCTCTGTCCTTTGATTGTTTGCTTATCAGTTGCATCTAGTGTTTTTTAATACTAGTATTTCAATTAAGTTTCTACATTTATATACCTATTGATTTGGTAGTGCTAAAAAGGCTTTGATGTAAATGGTTCGCAATGTTGCTTTAAATTACAATAAATTATTATTTGTATGCACACTGTGATCTATAGCTGTTTGTTATTCCTAAATAATAAAATGAATAAAACATAATACAAAGTAGTTACATTGAAGTGCATCATTTGTCATATTTATTTATTTGGGTACACAAAACAGTTACATATAGAGAATATTTATGTGATTAAAATAGCGTAGTAAGTATTAAAAGGTTTTTGTAAAAACAGGTCATTAATTATTGGATACTTTTAAAAATATATTTTAAACCATACATACATATGGCCTATGTCCAGCAGTGGACGTGTGTAGGCTGATGATCATGATGATGATAATACATACAAACCATATATTATTTATACCTGGGTAATAATGACCCACTATGAACCCTTCAATGTAGGTTGTTGGATAAAAATATATATCATAAACAAGAAAATACGTTATAATAATAATTATAAAATGAATGCCATATATAGCATAAGCATAAGCATTGGATAATTTAATTTAATTGAAATTGAATTTTATCCCTGTGTGGTGCTGGGGATAAAGAATTGCATCACCCCATCTCTTCCCGTGGGTGTCGTAAAAGCCGACTAAGAGATCATTCCAGAGGATGGGCAGCAGCATCTCTCTGAGATTAAGTCTCAACTTACTGCGATCGCCAACCCGCCTGCTTAGCGTGGCGATTACGGCAAATACCCCTCATATCCTTGGGGGAGGCCTTTGTTCAGCATTGGACGTCTTTTGGCTGAGATGATGATGATGGATAATTATCCATCACAACTTGCCCCCATGTGGGTTCGTAAGTGAAAGTTTTTTTTTCAATTTCTGACGTACCCGTCACAAATTGAAAAAAAAGCTTTTGATCTTAAGTGAGGATAAGACCGAAGGTGGAAGCGCATTTCACCCGCAATCCTCAAACACTGTGGCACTGGCTATCTTATCTAAACGTCGGAACACAACAATGCTACTAACACTGATGTTAGTAAAATATTATAAGCGAAAGGAAACTGAACCATCACAAACCACAGCCCGACTTCATGATTTGATTACCCATCCAATAATCTGGTTTCGCGGAAGTAACTTAGCTTTCACGATCGTAAATCTATCGCAGGAAGCTGTGCCCTTTATTATATGAAAATAAGAGTACTAGACAAAGAGCTACACTTAGTTGATTTTTCTCAAAAGAAAAGATCTTCTTAGTAAAGATCGAATAACAACTCTTCGGTCGAGTAAATGAATTAATTTTCACGTGCTCCACAGGAAGAGCCTTCCAGGAAAACCTTCGCTCGGAGGAAATTAACTTAGAGATTTTTTCCAAAAAGCTGTCGTTCTGGGCTTGTTGACTTCCTCGTGTGGTGTAAGTTAATGGACTTCTATATATTAGAAGGAGTTTATTTCGTTCATTGTGTAAAATAAAAGAAATATGATAAATACTAGTAAAGAAAATTTATGTTTTATTCTTGTAAATACTTGTGTCAATATTGAACAAATGTTGAATAAATTTCCACGAGCAGGATTTGAACCTGCACCTTTCTGACATACCGGGTCAGGTGCTCTCCCAATTGAGCTATCGTGGTTCTAACCCGCCCGCCGAAATTATTCAACACTATTTACTTTTTTACTTTGAAAGCCAAAGGCGCCCATTCAATGTCAAACAACTACCGTCATTAACATCCGATCATAATATTTTTACTGCTCGTAGAATTTTTTTTTACATTTTTGTTTTTGTTATTTGTTCGCAACAAAATTTGCGTTAAAAATAATATTAGATTTTTTTTTAATATTTTTCATTTTATTTCCTTTACAGGGCTATTTTTTTTTTATACCTTTAACTTATCTCATTGTTAGTAGCGATCAGATGACGATTGGCTCTCACGATAAAATAGGATGACAACCTTCAGCCTACAAGGAACTGGCTATTATTACTGTTACGGTCGGAACACAATAATGTTGAAATTAACACTGTTGAAATAAAACAACTTTTACGGATCTACTCGCGTTTATTATACATTTGTTTTAATTAATGACTCATTTAATATTTATCCTGACGTTTCGAACCCTTTGCAGGGTCCGTGATCACAGGGACACTTTTGTTATTTATATAGGCTAAGATAAGATGAAGGTAGCAAACCAGGCAACAACAAACAGTTTTAAGGTATTCCCGCCTTACGTACGTAAGGTAAGTTAGCGCTTTGAAACGATGCCACTACAAAAACGTTTTTCAAATATCATCATCATCATCATCATCATAATCATCGTCATATACGTCTACTGCTGGACATAATAATATAAATAAAAAGAAAAATCTCACCTCTAAGCAATTTTAACATTATATTTTGAAAAAAATGGGTCAGGTATTACATCATTTTATAACTATTAAATAAATAATGAAAAAGTCTATTACACACGAAAGGGTTGAAATTAATATTACAATAGAAAATAGAATATAGAATAAACAATGACGTATATTTTTCTACACATCATAATGAAAATTCAGTAAATACTCATTCCTATCACTATAGAAGACATTTGACATATCAAAATGACCTTTGAAAGTCAAATGACACAATATGTCACATTTAATAATAATATGTCATGTTCATATCGATTACAGAATTCACAAAATGGTGCGCGCTTGCGCGCTTCCCCGACGTCCTGTTTCACACTTCCGTTCCGTCGTATTTCACGAAATCACTTCTACAAATTGCAAGAAAGCGTGCGGAAAGATGTTACACATCAATAATATAAATATAGTTTACAATATCTATTGGGTAATTTTTTCAAGAGTGGATGATGAAATTCGAAACAATAAGATATAGAGAACTCAAGGCAGGGTAGACTCGGGGCGATTTTGATAGAAACTAAAATAGTATGATGATGATTTTTGGCAAATTGATTAAAGTTCAGTCATTCTATTAAAAAACCAACACTTTCCTTTAGTTTGCCGTACATCAATACTTCCCAGAAGTTGATCCTTATTAGTGACACCATCGGATGGTGCAATAAAACAATGTGTGGAGTTTTTTTATAAATCAACTGGTACGATTCCTAGCTAGAAAAATGACTTATCGAAATCTAATGATATCGTTTTAGTCTTCATCAAAAAAAGGCTCAGCTCCAAAGCTCATTTTAGTACGATTCGCTATTTCAGATTTAGCTATCCACGCATACTTGGAAAAAGCACTCAGGGTAACTGAATTATCTAATGAAAGAGTAGAATAATGCAAAATGTAATAATATTTTCGTGAAAAGGAATAATATAGGTAATAACAAAAGCCGTCAGCACCATACTTGTCCCATAGAGTTATTGCGAAAATTACATTACTTTGTTAGTAAGTTATTTCTAAGTGTAACGGTATTGACTGACCACCAAAATCATCTCGGCCATTTGCGAACGTAATTGTATTGCAGTAGGGTTCTGACTAGGGTTTTCAATCCCGCATATCCAATCTCGATATTTGCGGGTTACCGCATATATAAAATATAAGGCAAATAAAACAATTAATGAATCAACTCCACTTTTATTAATATTATTATCAAAATTCAAAATTCAAATTCAAATTCAAATTCAAATTCAAAATTCAAATTCAATTTCAAAATTCAATTTCAAAATCATTTATTCAGTTTAGGCTACAAATAGTTCTTATGAACGTCATTATGCCATCGGTTCGTATGTCTATCTACTTGCCCAGTGCGGATTGGTGGTTGTTAAGACTGTTAATGCAGCCTGGACCAACGGCTTTACGTGCCTTTCGAAGCATGGAGGAGCTCAAGATGATACATTTTTGGCCACCCATCCGATGACCGGCCTTTGCGAAAGTTGCTTAACCTGAGCACTCGCAAGCCGGGCGCATTAACCACTGCGCCATTAAGCTCCTCCGTTAACCACTGCGCCATCGAGCTCCTGGAAGCCCTAGTTCTGACTTTTTGTCTATTGTGATCTTCGTGTCTTTTTTTCCAAGGAAAATAAAGGAAGAAACCTTCTTTATGAAAGACAGAAAGAAAGAAAGAAAGAAAAAGCATTTATTCAGTATCATAAAACAACACTCAACAAGTAACGCATTCATAATTTAAGATAGGTACATGGTATATGATACTGGAAAGGCATCTTCTCAGCATGTGTCATAGCACTGTAGTAATGCTACGACGCTGGTCTTCCGAAGTTACGAGCACAAATGTGGAAACACTATTGACTCTTAATTCATTGTAATAAGAGCTACAATTTTTTACATAATAGCGCTTGTGACTGCTGTACATTCTTCTTCTATTTCTAGTTATGTCAATGGCCAATGTTTTAACGGTTGTAAACTCACTTTTGTCTTTGAGTAAACAAATAGAATCCACCGATCCGATACGAACTCCTCGGAGACTCTAGCAGGGAAAGGAGACACGTCTTTTTGTTGTCATTCCCACTAGAAACTCCCACCACCACAAAAAAGTCTGATGACGCTTAAAATGAACGCTCGGGCCATCCAAACTCTCTACAAAAAAATTACTTTACATTTAGTTTTACGCAGTTACTGTGGCTTTTACCGAAGAAGGTTTTTACTGAACACGAAACAAAAATAACCTTTTTATTCAAATAAAAAAAATACTTTTTGAGAAATAAAATGTAGATAGTACCTACGCTAGTGCGTAAAGTTACGGTGGATACATACAAAATACCTCTGACTACATTTAAAATGCGGAAGCTCGAATTATTATTATTAGTGTGACACGCCGACATGGTTATTGAATAATTTTGTTATAATTTATTTATGAAACTAATTTCTAAATGCTTTTATTTAAATTAACTTATACGGTTCCTGTACAATTTCATACATCTAAATTAGTTTATCTGGTTGCGTTACAATTTTATTACATTCTTTATTTTTTTTACTCTGTTCGATGAAGGAAGGATTATGAAGGCCACTTTCAGTCATATATTATTTTGTTCTATACAACAATAATGTGAAACAATTAACCAATGTGATATAATATAATGTTGCCCGTTATCACCCAAGGACATCGAAATAGTGATAAAAACAGCCTCAAGTAAACTCGGTGTCCTGAACAGGGTGCGGCGATTCTTCACGCCTGATTAGTTGTGTCTTTTGTACAAGACGCAGGTCTTGCGTGGAGCATTGCTCGCACCTCTGGGACGGTACCGCAAAGTACCTTCTCGATGCCTTGGACTGGTTGCAGCGGCGCGCTATACGCATTATCGGCAATGGCGTAGAGATCTATATCTCTACGCTACTACGACGCTATCGTCATTCAGCGTCTTCTACCGCTTAAACCACGGCGAGTGCTCTGAAGATTTCTTTGACTCCACCTTCTCCCTTCCTCCATAGGAGTATGCGTGCTGCTCTCCGGATTCACCGGTACCAGAGTGAACAAGAGTGCGGCAACAGTGCCGTGACCTTGAATCGACCGACGTACCGAGCTGTGCCTTACCGGCTAGGGTTGAGTGACATATAGTTAATTTATTATTGTGTGAATTTGGGTGTCTTTTATATTGTAAACTTACCTTGCTATATCTGTCGGCAAAGTAAAAAAGGACAAACTGGGATTATGGTTGTGTGTGTTGAGACATCCTCATACACAACAAGTTTTTTTTCTAAAAATCTGTTGCATAAACGCGAAGTTTTGCGGGCGACCCACTAGTATATATTAATAGCGTAAGCCGATTTTTGTCCCAGTGATTATGGGACGATAGCTGCACATAAAAAAATCGGTTATGGTCTTATTTTGAAGAGCTGCAGCCGTAGATGTGCAGAAAAATAAAGAAACCTGTCATAGGTTTCGAATTCTAAAAAAATCTCTTGAATAAACGCGAAGTTTTGCGGGTGACCCACTAGTATATATTAATAGCGTAAGCCGATTTTTGTCGTTTTTTGATTATGGGACGAAAGCGGCACACAAAAAATCGGTTATGGTTTAATTTTGAAAAGTTCCAGCCGCAGATGTGAAGAAAAATAAAGAAACCTGTCATTGGTTTCGAAAGCCCTAAAAAATCAGTTGAATAAACGCGAAGTTTTGCGGGCGACCCACTATATATTATTTGAGCTCGATGGCGCAGTCGTTAACGCGCCCGGTCTGCGAGTGCTGAGGTTAAGCAACTTTTGCAAAGGCCAGTTATCGGATGGGTAACCAAAAATGTATCATCTTGAGCTTCTGCGTGCTTCGGAAGGTTCGTAAAGCCGTTAACAACCACCAATCCACACTGGGCCTGCGTGCTGGTTTATGACCCGTTCTCCCTATAAACCCATAGGGAAGGCTCGGGCCTCAGCAGTGAGGACATGAACATGAGCTGAAGATGATAATGATATTATTTGAATATACATAAATTATCTTTGTAAAGCAGTTTAAATGTGTATCTCGAAAAACAAAACAAAATACTCACGTTACATTAACAAAAGAAAAACGTTTCGCAAAAGCAAAAAACCTAGAACTTTAAAAAAGTGGGGGATTCAAAAAATGTACCTCGTGCCAGAACTTGACTATGACCAAGTTAATATTTGCTTAGGGACAATTATTGTTTCTACCTTCGCTCTTGCGTTCCACGGCACTGAATACACCCGCAGTGGGAACTCGTATTATTTGAACTGTAATTTCCTTTATGTACGTCCATAATCCCAGGTTTTTGTTCCTGTTTTTATCTGGCGATGCCGAGATTGTGAGCTGGCAGAGCGCCAGGCGTAGGCGTTAAGGCGCTTCCAGTGGAAGAGTGATGACGCCATCCCATTTATTTATTTTGTTAATTATAACTGAACATTTAGAAGCTTTGACGCTCTGGTTGAATGTGAAATATCGTTGATCTCTGATTCGTTAGGGTACTGAGGTGAACCCATACGTGTAAGTGTAGGTGTCTAACATAAGAATAACTACGTTCCTTTTTCCAAAAGTAGCTACAACGCATTGTCTCTTAGCCATAATATTATTTTTAAAATGATTAAATAAATTACAGAAAACATCAAAATGTGGTTTGAAAATAACAATTTACACAAAAAGTGCACAATACATTGTTTTAACTTTTTATTTAATTTATTTAGAGTAACTCATTACAACGTACTTTTATAAAAATGTTATGAAATATCTCAAGATAATGCTGACGCAAGTTTTTTTAATTAATTACTGTGTCTTTATTGTTTTTGAAATCAAAATTAGAAACTTATAAATTCATTGAAATCGGATAGTATTACCTAAATAACCAGGTACAGACTTACCTAATCACTCTCTCTAACCAGTCTCATTGGCGGATTGATTCAAAATATCTAATTTCTCGTGTAGTATTGAATATCACAGCTTTTGCGATTTAAAAGGTCAACGAACTTGTCGTAAAAACAAGCGAACGGAGATTAGTTATCAGTTCACTATTGAGCTTCTAATGTGTTATATAACTACTAGTGGTTAAAAAATATACAATGTTGATACAATGTAACATATATTCAACGAACATCAACCTACACGAAATACACCTCCGTGCGCGCAAGAAAATATTTCATGCTCTTTTTTAAGCAAATCGCGTGCAAAGAGAAGTGTGCGATTTGGTACTGTTAAAGATTATATTATGGAGTAGCAGTTTTGAAAGATATAGTAGCAGTTTTGAAGTATATAAATATGTGCGACAAATACAGTGTAGAAACATTGTAAAAAAAAACAATAAAATAATCAAACAATAAAAATTTTCGCCCGCTCTGAGGTCCCGGGTTTTTTTTATGTTAAAAGGAGGCAAACAAGCAGGCGGGTCACCTGATGGAAAGTAATCACCGCCGCCCATGGACACCCCCGCAAAACCAAAGTAATCGCAGATGCGTTGCCAACCTTGGAAAGGAATTGGATCTTGAGTTGAGTTGGTTCGATCCCCGGTCGGATCAATTTAGAAATATCTGTTTTTCTAAATTGTTTCGGGTCTGGGTGTTTCCTATGTATATTAAGTATGTATTTAAGTATATTAAGTATGTTTATCCGTTGTTTAGTTAACCATTTCTCGAGTTTCTTATAGATAATTGGTGTGAGTGTGGGAAACATTTACTTATTTATTTAATTATTTTATTGTATATTCGGGGAATTTCGATCACTAGGCGGTCATTAGTATAGTTTAATAACTTTTATGTTAATGATCTTAACTATAATTGTTACAATTGGTATGAGGAGCTCGATGGAGCAGTAGTTAACGCGCTTTGTCTGCGATTGCTGAAGTCAAGCAACTTTCGCAAAGGCCTTTCATGGGATGGGTGACCAAAAATTCATCAACTTGAGCTTTTCTGTACTTCGGAAGGCACGTAAAGCCGTTGGTATCTTAGCAGTCAACAACTACCAATCTGCACTGGGTTCGCGTTTTTTTATTTTTTTATTGTGGCACGCCAAAATGGCCTCACCCTACCAGATGGAAAGCAGTGAAGCCCAAGAAGTGAAAGCGTTCATCACAGTGCTACCACGCTATGCCAAACGCTCACGCTATGGCGGCCTGCATAGGTAAATGCTTTTTCACGCTCCGCTTAAATAACCCGGGAGAGAAAGAGGAGGGAAACACGTGTGCGGGAAGCGCATTCCACATACGGGCAGTTCGGCAAAGGAACGATTGTCCAAACTTTTTGGTACGTGTCTTGATGGTCAGCACGGTATGAGGGTGCCTTCTCAGACCTGCACGCGTCGATCTGCAAAGGAATGGAGAGGGAGGAATGAGGTCAAAGAGCTCCTCAGAGCATTCACCGTGGTAAAGGCGGTAGAAAGCACTAAGGTACGTTTTGTTTTATAGCCCGTTCTCTCTGTTGTGATCCATCATGATTCCATCCATAGGAAAGGCTCGTACCCCAGCGGTGGGGACATAAAATAAGCTCAGCAGGTGATGATGACAATAATTATGATAATAATAAAATATTTTTAAAATTTATAAAATACAGTGAAAAAAATTAAACGCCTACCCGTAAAAAAATTAAGCCAGGAATCGAACCTGGGTTTTCCACAATCCGGGCGGCTGCACTGACCGCTATGCTACTGGGAAGGCAGGTTCGATTCCTGGCTGGGTCGGGTGAGCGTTTAATTTGTTCACTGTATTTTAGAAATTTTATAAATATTTAATTTAGCTTCAGTGCAGCAATTACCACTTGAAAATAAAAAGTAAAAAATTTATGATAATAATACCTACAGATTATTGTCAACTGTACTACCGAGACGTTGGTTTCCCTGACAAAGGAGACGGTCTAGATTACCATAGAAAGTCTTCACTAAAATGCAGCTGGACCAAAATGAATGAAAATCGGGAGAATGCAATATGTAAAACTCGTATGAGTTGAAAAAAAAATCTTAGTCTGGCCAATTTTTCACAATTAATTATTGAAAATTAAATGTTTTTTCATTTTTTACACGGCCATCATGTTGTTTAAGTTTTATGGCAGCACTAGCCTAGCACAAGCCGTAGAGAAGAGATAGAGTCAATAACAGTGTATCGATTTGTTATACAGTATCGATATGTATCGCGGGCAATTATATCGATTTTTTATATTTTGCAACAGCTTTGTATTTCATTCGATATTTCGTTACGAGATTAAAAACAATGCCTTAATATTATTGATTTTGTTGAGTTATTAAAACTAAGTTAAGTGCATGTTTTTTTACGCGAATTAATATAATTTCACCGCATATCGGTTGGTAATGAATCGATACTCAACTCAGTAATATGGATATATTTGGCTCATCTCTAACAAATGGTTATGTCATGCATTGACATTGTCAATTTGACAATGACAATAATTGACAGTCAAATACTTTTTTAAATCGGGTATGTTCTCATCTTCAAACCAAGAATAGCTGCGTTCTCTAACGCAATTTAGGAGTAATTTTGTATTTTTTTGAAAATTTAATATAAAAAAATGGGCTAGCTTTAGAATTTAAATAATAACGTAAGGACATTACGTTTTAAAGGCTTTATCGATTACAAGTCTCATTATGTCAGCTGCTTCTTAGGGGATTTTTATTCCGTCTCCTTTGCGAGCTTGTTTTATACGCTATTAGCTTGAGTTGTCTGCAAGTTTTCATTGTACCTATAGGTATATCATCTTGAATATGCGGAATTAATCGTTTATAATAATTTTCAACACAACATCAGCTAGTATCAAAAACATTTGTAATTTTCATTATTAGTATTAAGTAAGTAGTGTATACGTATTTGGATATTTATTTAAGTGCATGCAGTGTTTTTTTGTGTTTTTTTTTGTTTTTTTTTTGTTTTGTAGTTCGTGCATTGCCATGCTTCTTTATATTGTTTCCATTAACTCGTGCGTGCAACGACCAGTTATGTGAACTTACAAAAAAAACGATCAAACAACTTTTTTTGTGTTTATTGCTTCTTTGAGGAGCTCGATGGCGCAGTGGTTAACGCGCCCGGTCTGCGAGTGCTTAGGTTGGGCAACTTTCGCAGAGGCCGGTCGTCGAATGGGTTACCAAAAATGTTTCATCTTGAGCTCCTCCGTGCTTCCGAAGGCACGTAAGGCCGTTGGTCCCGGCTGCATTAGCAGTCGTTAACAACCACCAATCCGCAAAGGCCCGCGTGGTGGTTTATGGCCCGTTCTCCCTATCCATCCATAAGAACCTCGTGTACCAGCAGTGGGGACATAAAAAATGAGCTGATGATGATTACTTCCTTAATTTCACAGCCCTAGTTATATTTAAATAAAGTATACGAAACTGAAAATAGCCTTAGGATTGCGGAACAAGTCGTCGGTTTCTTAGTATCATTTTAATTTCGAACAAAGTTATTATTATCAGTTAGTAAAACTTTTGCTTTTTATCATGTGAACTAAATACTTGAGCAAACACGATCAAAGAACATTTTAACTGTCTCTGCCACCTCTGCCTTTTCAGCTTTACCCGTAACACCATAAACTGCCCCCCGCCCTGCCCATTCCCATAACAAAGCATAGCAGCGGCGCGAAGGCAAGACGATAAGTGTGGACGACTAAATAGTGTCAATACAACAATCCTAAATAAATATTAATACGTGAAGCAAAAACTTTGTACCCCTTTTTCCGAAAATTGCGCTGACGGAGGAGTATGAAATTTTGCACACTCATAGTTTATTAGGGAGTACAGAATGTAAATATTTTGAATTTAAAAATTTATTATGCATAAAAAATACATTAAATCAATAAAACAAACATTACACACACTACCATGTATTTGACACAACACGCATATATACTCTTTTTAAAAATTTCAAAAATGGAAGAGGAGCGGTCTAAATCTGTCAATGCCAATCCAAACTCACATTCTATCTTTTTGAATTTTTCATTGCTTGGGATACAATCCGTGCAGCCTTAATAAAATTAAGGTTGACTTTCGACCACTGGGCGATCCCTAGTACTTTTAGTTTTGTAACATGTCATAGAACAAAGTTATATTATAACATGTTACTTAATGTGCACTCACCTTATGGAATAAAAAAACAAACTTGATTTAGCTCTTCAGCTGTTCGCAGTCCCGATTTAATATCAATCTGTTTATTGCCACGTCCCCAAAGGCCATTGTTACAGTGTAGAGCAGATTGGAAACACGACGCGGGCGGACTGCGATTCGGTCGACACACAACTTTGTTGACGTCATTCGCTCTGTTTAACTTTGTAATTTTCTAAAGTAATCCGATTTATACATTCAAGTTTATATCTATATACAAGTTAATTGTGATTACTATTTAGAATCAACAGAAAGTTTACTAAATATTGTTTACTGAAGTTTATGCAAACATTTGTTTACGTTGAAATGAAGACGCGACTACGAGATTCTAGTTATTATTTTGAGTCTTATTATGCTATTACATTTGTTTGCCTAATATATGTGATACATATGAGTAAATAAAGAAATAAATGCTAATCCGATTTTCTTGGGACTCTTTATAAATAAATTTTAAGTAATTTTGCCAATAATGGTTGACTGACACCCGCAAACCTGTTGTCTTTGTTTATTTATTATTTATTTCTTTACAAGTTTATGTACACACATAAAAGGGTAATAAAATAAGTTCGACGGGTGAATGCAGTACAAGGGCGCTGCTTATAAATAAAGGTAGAATTAATGTGTACTTCCTGCAATAACTAAAATAAACTAACTTCCACCACCATCTCCATCTCAGCCAAAAGACGTCCACTGCTGGACAAAGGCCTCCCCCAAGGATATGAGGGGTATTTGCCGTAATCGCCACGCTTGGCAGGCGGGTTGGCGATCGCAGTAAGTTGAGACTTAATCTCAGAGAGATGCTGCTGCCCATCCTCTGGAATGGTCCGGCTTTTACGACACCCACGGGAAGAGATGGGGTGGTGCAATTTTTTATCTCCGGCACCACACAGGGAAACTAACTTAAATATTTATAATACATATACATACTAATAATTTCATAAAAAGGAAATTTAATATACAAAACGAAAATAAAAGGTGAAAAAAATATTTATATACATCAATTTGTAAAGAGAAAGATTCGCAGAAGTGATAAATTTATTAAATTGTTTAATTGTTCATGCGAAACTGTTTGATTTCCTAAAAAATTGCTTCTAAAAAATGCGGAAGCAATATTTTAGATCTGCTGACCTGATAGAAAAAATATTATTACAAATTGTAGATACGTTTGTATAAACGCAATAGGCTCAAGCAAAGCACGTGGACGATGCAACTTTTTAGAAGTGAGCAACTTGTAGTATCTACGTTAGAGCAACTTTTATTACGCGAGCGCTAGCAGCAGTAGAATTAGCAATAAAAGTGGCTAAACACTAAAGTCAAAATAACTTTACTAGAAGTAGACAGCCACCTATTACATTTTGATGTTACTTTGACACAGTACTAGAGTTTCACAAAAAAAAGGTATAACCCAAATTGCAGAATAGGTTTCATCACACACACACCCTCTCGCACACGCTCACACACACACGCACACATCCACATATCTTAGTGTCACGTTTAACTTTTAACTTTCTTTACTTTTGACTTTCTTTATTTTTCTCATGATTTGATTTTTGGCTTAGTTAATTATTATTATTGTTTTTCAACTATACCAATTGAGTTTTGTCAACAGGAAGGAACTGGCTTCTGTTTCACAAGTTTACGTTTTTACAGAAGCCAGGGCAATATTAATTTGTAAATTGGTGTTTGTTGCAATAAAAATATTTTTCAGTTTTTTTTATTTTTCATTTTTCATTCTTTTTTGTACTCGTCCTTTCGACCGAGTTGCACCGGCTGGCAGCTGTGGTCTGTTTTCGCTAGTCGCGCTCTGGTCGTCTTTGTCTCGTTGCCTTGCCATAAAGCTGACTCTGTCGCGATGTTACGTCTTTGTTTTATCCACCATAACATTATTTAGCTAACTACCACCACTCACAACACGAAGGGTCTACTACACGAGCTGCGAACCGATGGCATAATGACGTTCATAAGAGCTATTTGTAGCCTAAACTGAATAAATGATATTAAATTTTGAATTTTTTGAATTTTTTGCTCAAACAGTTCAAAATACACGTACCGTTTGAGCTAAGGTTTGAGCACACGGACAATTACCGCCCGGAGCAATCGAAACAGCCTGAGCGGTTCCATGTATGTTTATAATAGAAGACTGTAGTTCACTCTGCAGTCGCAGCTTGAAGCAGTCGTCATCCTGACTGTTTCAAGCTGCCCGTGTATGGCCGCCATTACAGTGTCTCTATTACGTATCAACCCTTATTCTGGTAGTTATCAATCTGCGAAAAGACGAGGATATCTTTTTGCAAATGCTGGATTCTACGCTGCAGATTGCTTCCTACTCGTTTAAAGCCGAATAGTTTTCTAATCTAAGTATTTACTTAGGCACACACAAACGTAAGGAGATAGCAGTGACCATCTTTATGATGATAAGATGTTGAGCATTTGTCCCGACCATTTCATTGGTACATAATTCAAAAGCATTTTTAAAGTCAAAGTCAAATTATTTATTCAATAAAGTCTTCAATCAAAACTCAAAAAAATCCAAACAATAATTTGATTTTTTTTTTAAACTTAAAATACTGAACCTACCCCCAGTTTAAATATTGGTAAAACCCCGCATCATTCGTCTTCAGTGTCATGTAAAACACAAAGATGCTTTCCAATATATACTCGTACTTACTAATTAAATGGCCAGTCACTAAAATTACTTAGCTAACACATTCTATGTATGGTAAAGCGTAAATGTATACTTACTATCCTATAGCAGTATAGTATCCACGGTGGCTAAGCAGATTGCAATGTCAGCGTGGTTTCACAACAATGCATAGCAAATAGCTTAACACTATTTACGTTTATCGGCAAAGCACAGGTTTGGCAGACATTCAACCAAATCTGTTCACCGTAACTAAATATACTGAGCCGGAAACGTTAATAGCGAGCGGTGCTATTTAATATCAGGGATATATTTACTGTACTAAAATACAGAGCTTTAGGTAGCTTGAAGTACATTAAAGCCAACATATTATATATTATGTTTAACTGTGAATAGACAACGTGTAACAGATAGGTGTAGTCATAATTAAAAGACTCAAATTGTATCCGATTTAGATCTTGTACGTAAAGTTACTCAGACATAATTACTTACTTTTTTTTTAAATTTGTCATGCAATTAAATTAAATTATGTATAATATACAAGACAAAGAAATGTGCTTACGTCAGTTAAATATTAAATACTTTTAACAATGTAATAGCATTGTTGCTATATTAGTATACGATCACTAATGCTAAGGTGAGTCCACATTAAGTGACCTGTTATTTATCTTATGTTACATGTACATAATTTATTATCCTCACGTACGGTTAAAGAGTTTGTAAACGCATTCCTAATCACGTGTAGATCTAATTAAGATAAGTCACGGCATCCTCCCTCCAACATCTACACAGTTTACATTGTATAAATAGTCATGTAAGATTTAGATAATAAGTCAGTCACAATGTAGTCACTGTAAATATGCAACATCACATAAAGAGACGCAGTCGTTATTTACCATCGCCATGGAACCCTCCAACATCATTACAACCACACATACGTCGACCTCGTGCGAACATTACACAACATGCTAGAAACTATGCTATATAACATATTTTGCCAAATAATCTGGACTTACCTATACATAATTGTATGTTGCAGTAAAAGTTTAAAACTTGATTATATACTAAACTTTATTGTCTTTCCTCTCAACTTCCGGCGAGCTCAAGTAGATACTAATATTTAAACAAATGACGATCTTTAGGGGTGTAAAGAAATTGCAATAGTAAGATAATAACGGCTATAACTCTTCGACCTTTTATTTATCTCAGTTGAAAAGGCAGCGCCCTCCCTTATTGATCCAGATATAAATTATGTTCTGGGAATTTAATAAAGAAACGCCCATGAATTATGTATGAAAGCTTGACAAACAAAGTTGTAATTTAAAATTTGTTTATAGGGACTTGGCATGGAAACTTTAGTTGTCGTTAATATTTATTTTAATAATCTTTATTGAGAACTCCTTCTTTCCTTCATCTTTCGTCGCAGTTTAATAATAAGTAAGTAGGTAATTAGGCTATGACTGTCCCACTGCTGGGCAAAGGCCTCCATCATCGAAATCAAGTCATCACTACAATTGATGGGTAATGGCTTAATCACCACGCTTGCCAAATGCGGGTTGGTGATCACAAACCCGGGCTTTGCATCGAAAAATAAAAATATAAGCTGGAATTTTATGCAATTCCGGCGTATGTAACCCCACGTAACGAATTTAATTAATACCATTCAGTTCTCGGGCTTCTCCAGCCACTGTCGCTGCGCTCGCTCGGCTCGCTTATTGTTTCGGTCGTATTACTAACCTAACTATTCAATATTGCTTTTTGTTATATGGCAGTGGGTTTATTCATAGTTGGGTGTCCATCTGCTAGCTTTATGTCGCTGGCGGCGCTTTGATCTAGTGAATGCTTTCATGCTACAAAAAATAATTTTGTGTCGAAAAATGTGATACAGATTCTGATATTAAATTACACTAAATGCAATGCGTTTAAGTCAATACGTAGGATTTGACATGAAAAATACATGTACGAGATTTACTTGTCCAATGTCAAGCTGTGAAATGATGTTAGTCAATGATAGTTCTATTTAATTAGGTGTGACAGAAACATGTAATTTTCTTAAATTCAAAAACATATTCCACGAGCTGATAATTACGAGCGTTAACATAATATCGGATAATGTTTAATCACTGAAACAATGATAATTCTCACTTAAAATATTCTTAACACACTTTTTTTATCTACGAAATTGCTATTGCTGCATTGCTACAAAAAAAAAACTTAACATATTTTAAAGCCTACACCAAAACCGTTTCAATTTCCATTTACACCCAGTTACCAAATCCTTATAAAAGAGAAGGGATCAAATCCCCCCCCCCCCCCCCACACACGCAAAACTAATTTCAATGGCACAATAAATGCCTCGCCGGCCTGATACAATCACGGAGTCGTAACGAATCCGTTTTATTGCCATGACCCTAATCTCAGTGACGTCACAAAATATCTTGACTGCAAAAGGTAAGCTTCTTACAAACGCGTTTGAGCAACGCACACATAGACAACCTCTTATGGCTGATTTACACGTATTAGGTTGTTAAGTAGATAACTAAATTTGATCTTAATTTTAAGTGATTAATTGCATGTAAACACAGAATTTAGTACCAAGTTGCAAGTTAAAATTTAGTTAACAACTTAACAAGATATTTAGAATTTTGTCTATTTTTCGGTTAAGTTGGTGGGCGGGGCTTGTCACTTGACACGTTTGGACAGGCACAATTTATTTAAATGCATAAGTATAGTGACGCGCTCGGGTTCAATTTGTTCTATTTATCCAATTTCTCACCCATAGTCTTTTAGGTATGGTTATTTCCCTAATTATCTCATTTTTGATTTCGTCCAAAACCTCACTAATAACAAATTTAAGCGCAGAATTTACGACTTCATTACGTGATTGATCGTCCACCTTGCTTGAGTTGAGTGAACTAAAGAGCTTAACTACTTAAATACGTATGGACATACACTTAAATATAAGACACTTAAAATTAAGTTAAAATTTAGTTGCCTACTTAACAACTTAATACGTGTAAATCAGCCATTACGGACACGGAATATCGCAACAGTAGCGCTCGGACTGTCTCGAACTGCTCCGAGACCCGTCTGAGGGGCCTGCAAATGTTTGCGTTGCTCGACCGCGTTTGTTTATAGGAGCGTCCTCACTGAGAGCATTCTTACCCGAGCATTTGTAAACGAGTAATCGCCAGCGAGCAACGAATTCTACCCAGCGAACTAAACATTCACTATCGTGCAAAACTATGAACGATCGAGTCGAACATCCGAACTTGGAGCATTCAAATACTAATTAATATATATTTTTTGTTATAAAAATTGACATTGACAAAAACACGATAATACGATAGACCAAGAAGGTCACGATCAAGGAACTGTGCCTTGCTTACAAGTGGCCAGTAATATTCCTACATACATACCACTCATTCATTTCATTATCTGAGTACTCGCTTTCGAGCGTTTTGTTTGCGTGAACATTCGAATGCTAGCCATGTCCGCGTACAGCGTTGCGAGCGACGTCCACACCGGCCGAAGTTCGTGCTCGCGTGTAAACTTTGTTACGCTCGGCTCAACGTCCACACCACTCGAACAATCGACGTCGTATGCTCATTACACTCGAATGCTCTCAGTGAGGACGCGTCTTATTAAATAAGAATAAAAAGACATTTATTGGAATCACATAACAAAACACACAATTAAACATACATTTTACAAAAAGAATAAAAAAATAATAACAATTAACATTGTGCCCTGTTATGTCATGCTAACACAGTACACAGCTCAGTATACGTAGCAAGCGGGGCCTACTGCACTGGTAGTCTACTGTACACAGTAGTGACATCATGGTACGAAACAGGAACAAAAAAAAGCGGCCAAGTGCGAGTCGGGCTCGCCCATGAAGGGTTCCGTAGCAGCAAGTTACATAATATAAAAGTTTTTGTTTACGATTTATGACGTATTAAAAAAAAACTACTTACTAGATCTGGTTCAAACCAATTTTCGGTGGAAGTTTGCATGGTACAAGCGTACCTTCTCTAGTCTTCTTATTTTGCGGTGATGTTTTGATAAAAAAGCGCTGGGAGCCGCGTGCGGTATCCAAATTGTCGAATGTGCTGCCAAGCTGGAGGCAGGCCAAGATCAGCTCAGCTCCGCGAACTTCTGATACAGTAAATTGGTAGGATTATTATTTACTTACTATCGTTGGCAGTGGTAAAGTGGGAATTTGTTAAGTTTGCAGTCATTATTGGGTAGTTGACCGGTTAGTTTATAGAGAAACTTATTATCAACTGTAAAACCGTTTTAATAGGTATTGTATGGGAATGACAATTACGACGTCACTATTGTGTTCCGTCAGTAAAGTCATAGTGAACGAGAGTGCGACAACAGTGCCGTGACCTTGAATCGACGTACCAAGCTGTACCTACCGGCTAGGGTTGAGTCACACATAGTTATTTTATGATTGTGTGAATTTGGGTGTCTTTTACAAGCTTTTTTATACTGTAAACTAACCTTACCTTACCTTGTTATAATTATCTGTCGGCTAAGTAAAAAAGGACAAACTGGGATTATGGTTATGTGTTGAGACATCCTCATACAGAACAGATTTTTTTCCAGACATTTTCAATAGGCACCTACCTATATGCAACAAAACTCGCAATAGCGACACCCAAATCAAGAAAAAATATGTGTATACTGATCGGCAGCGCTCAGTGGTTATTCTCCGTTACTACAGCAACATACGCTGCCCGATCCGCGTTTGCGGGGACAGCCCGCGTCATCGCGTACTCCTTTCCCGTGCTTTTTTCTGTGTGTTATGTAGGTGAACTACGAGCTTGTGTGCGTGCGTTTGGGAGCGCTTCTATGAAGTTGCCGCACTCTCGTTCACTCTGGTAAAGTGTTAATTAATAACTTTCAGGTTACAGACAGGAGGAGGCGCTCAGTGGCGCAGTGGTTAACGCGCCCGGTCTACGAATGCTGAGGTTAAGCAACTTTTGGAAAGGCCGGTCATCGGATGGGATACCTAAAAAGTATCATCTCAAGCTCCTCCGTGCTTCGGAAGGCACGGTCAAGGCAAGTCCCGGGTTCGATTCACGGTCGGGTCAATGTAGATAACTAACTTTTCGTTATTGTGGCGGGTCTGGGTGGTTGTAGAACCGTCGTTGTTTCGGAGTTCCATAATATGAGTGCTTTAGCTACCTACCTTGGGATCAGAGCAATGTATGTGATGTTGTCTAACGTTTATTATTTATTCATTTAGTAAAGAGGAAGTTTTTAGCAACTGTATAAATATTTTTTTTATAGATATTTTTAGGGAACGGCAATCTATAATATCACAGTTATGTTCCACCGATCGAATGTTTATTAATAAAAATATTATGATCAGATGTTAATGACGGTAGTTGTTGACATTGAATGAGCGCCTTTGGCTTTCAAAGTTAAAAATAAATAGTGTTGAATAATTTCGGCGGGCTGGTTAGAACCACGATAGCTCAATTGGAAGAGCACCTGACCCGGTATGTCAGAAGGGTGCGGGTTCAAATCCTGCTCGTGGAAATTTTTTCAGCATTTTTGTTTTCGTAACTATTACGTGTTTTCAATTATACGTTTAATATTCTGGAATTAATTATTGTGGTTGTTAACATCCCTATTTTAATTGCTTTTGAACGGCCATTGGTACTGAACTTTTTAATAATTAATTTTATCTTTTGTTTCTTAATCGCCCTTGAGGTTTGGATGCTTTGTAAACCACCAGTCTGAGATTTAAAGTGGAATCAGCGTGAAAATCGAACCCGATACGGATTCGACTTGCACTGGTAGCTAGAGTAAGGTAAAGACACTTAATAAAACGCAATACCAATAAGAAAATACTATTAATTGATAATAATTAGCCGCATGAAAAAAAATACTAGAAAAAATCAACTAGCCTCACGAAGCTCGAGTGGGAATCGAACCCACGACCTTTGGATAACCGATCCAATGCTCTAACCGCTGAGCTACCGAGGCCCCAGAAGATTACGTTTTTCTAGTAACATTTTATCTTGTAACTTTAAATAGCATTGTGAATGCGATTCTCAAAAATAATTAAAGTTATTAACCGTTTTTTTTTGTTGATTTTTGTATTACTGTGTTAAGACAAATAAATGATATTGTTATTATTATATTCTGTTGGTTGGTAACACTTACACAATGTCAGTAGCCCGTGACGTAATGTCTGCATAGAATTATTAAAGTTTCATGTAGTACTGAGAATATTGCTAATTAATTCCTTGAAATTGCGTCTGCCAATCTTATAAGTATTTTTTGGTTGCTTGCTGACAATAATATTAGTAACATTGTTGAGAGATAAGATAGCCAGCTTCTCAGCAGTTAACGATTTCGGGTGAAGTGCGCTTCTATCCTCGGCTTTTTTATGACAGTGATGTGAAATCCTACTACTCGTAATATTATAAACGCGAAAGTTTGTAAGTATGGATGGATGTTTGTTACTCTTTCACGTAAAAACTACTCAATTGATTTGGATGAAATTTGACATACAGATAGTTTATAACCTGGATTAACACCTAGGATACTTTTTATCCCGATATTCCCGCGGGAACGGGAACCACGCGGGTGACACCGCGAGCGGCCGCTAGTAATTAATAAAAAGGTAACTTTTGTGATAATGTTTGTTGGTTGGTCGGATCCAATCTCTGGAACTAATGGTCCAATTTCAAAATTATTTCACTTATGAAATACTACTTTTCTTGTGGGTAACATAGATAATATTTTAGTCGTTTTTTTAAACATCAAAGTATTTTTTTATGTACAATACAAAATCCGATCCGATCCGATCCGGTCGAAGTCGCGGCAAATTGCTAGTGTAAGATAAAGGCCAAAAGCTATTCCGTTGTTTGTGAAAGAATCTAGTACAGTTTTCACAGCGAGACAGAAGCTTTCTATTAGTATGAGTGCAGATTGATTTCGGTAGCGAGTCAATTTTCCTGTGACACACGCGCTGCGCCTCAGGCAAAAGGTATTTGCTTTATACAGTCGAATCCAATAATATATCAATAGTATAAACCTGTCACTCTATTTTATTAATAGTTGCCATGGAATATAAGTTTGCACCAGTTACTTTGACATGGTATAAAAGTATATTAATTGCACTCGACTGTACACTCATACACACTTATTTAAAGCTTATGTGTCGCTGTGAGCACTGTATTTTGTTATTTGACGTTTCTCATTGTAATTCACTTCGGAAAAAGGCTTGTTAATGAACACTGTTCAATTTCCGATTCCAATAATTGTAAAACAAAAAAACAAAGTGCCTAATTAATTGTTGTTTAGACACGACATATTTAGGATTATTATTTAGGATTATGTTGTATAGTATTTCAGACTAGTTTATACTAGTAGCTTAGTAATTTACCGAATATTAGTTACTTACACGAGTTGTACTGCATGCATCTTTGTATGCGGATAGCACTCGTTTTATGTACTCATTTATTTGTGTAGCCACAAGCTTCAATATTTGTTGACTTATTTGGTTTGGAAACGACAGCCTTATATAGTAGTAAGTAAAAAAATGTTGAAACTTATCTAATGATGTTTTTTTTTAGTTTCTTACTGTATATGATGGTTGCGATCAAACAATGTCTCGTTACGGAACGGTCACCAGCTCATACTAATTATGAATTTGAGAAGCAACAAAAAGTTCAGGTACTTGACCATCCCTCCGAAGCCACATCAGTTGGCCTGAACATTGTGTTCGGCGTACACTCTGCACACAATGCGTTAACGCTACGAGTAGGCTCTGCTACGAGAACGCTAAGTTAAGAGTATGCTACGTTTCGAGAACTGTACGCTACAGAAAAGCTACACGTTACGAGTATTCTACGCTACGAGAACGGTATGCTACAGAAAAGGTACGTTACTAGTACAGTTTGTTACAAGAAAGTTAAGTTACGAGTACGCTACGCAACGAGAACGATACGCTACGGAAAAGCTACACGTTACGGGTACGCTTTGCTACGAGAACGCTAAGTTACGATCATGCTACACTATAAGAACGATACGCTAAGGGAAAGCTACACGTTACGGGTACGCTTTGCTACGAGAACGCTAAGTTACGATCATGCTACACTACAATAACGATATACTACGGGAAAGCTATACGTTACGCGTACGTTTTGCTACGAGAACGCTAAGTTACGATCACGCTACACTGCAAGAACGATATGCTACGGGAAAGCTACACGTTACGGGTACGCTTTGCTGCGAAAACGCTGAGTTACGATCAGGCAACACTACAAGAATGATACGCTACGGGAAAGCTACACGTTATGGGTACGCTTTGCTACAAGAACGCCAAGTTACGATCACGCCTCACTACAAAAACGATACGCTAAAAGAAATCTGCACGTTACGGTACGCTTTGCTACGAGAACCCTACGTTACGAGTACACTACTTTGCTTCGAGAATTCTACGCAATTAAACGGTTGTGCTATGGCTACACTACGAACCGTGTATCTCATATTACGGTATAGTTCATGATCTTATTGCATATTTAGGTAGCCTTGATATATAAATATTCAGGTTATGCTAAACATCGGTAGCTAAACGGTGGATCGCCGCGGTAAAAGCGAGAAATCGTATTTCGATCCTCATAGCTAGGTTAGACTAAAGACGTGAACCCAGTTAAAGGTTGACAAGACTATTATTAATGTTTTAATAGCCTATTAATAATATAATTATGGTTTTATGTAATTTTACACAAATTTTGTGGCGAACAAATTACATTTTGAAAAAAAATGTAGAAAAGATTTCCACGAGCGGGATTCGAACCTGTACCACATGGCACATCGGGTCAGGTGCACTACCAACTATGCTATCGTGACTCTTTCCAACCCGCCAGTTTTTTTCAAACGTAACTATTAATCATAAAAAAGGCACTACACGCTCTCAAATTCTCCGTCTGTCTAAGAGTATCTTTAAACTAATTGGAGTCAATAAACTCTATAAAACCATTTTCAAATGTTAGAGTATTACGCAATATTAAATTTAATGTGCTCTGCTCAGCGTTAAAAATACTTTCCTATGTTTTTATTACAAAAACATTTTTTCATAAATAGCGGCAGCAGCGGTTAAAACAGACTGAGGATTTGTATTTTTTTGCTGTAATTTAAGACAGACATACGATATTTAAACACGTCTTCAAATTTAATTATGGTTTTACTCAAAAATTACTTTTTTTTTAGTTGTTTTTAAAACTTTTTTCTTGTTTTTTGCACTTCAACTCACTTAATAGTTAATAATTGTCAAAAAGAAGGTGTGTTTTCAAAGTTTGCAAAAAGCTAGTAGTTAGTTTTAATACCAATGTGTACATAATATACGGCTTTCGAGTGCGCAATCTATCACCAATAGTACCAATTTAATTAAAGTAAACGTCGACATTTCAGGGTTTATTAACTAAACAAAGGCTGTAGGCCCTAACCTTTACCTGATAACGATAAGATGATGATACTGTGCATTTCACCCGGAATCCCTTCTTCAACAAACTGACACTTTATGTATATCATAAAAACTTTACCTATAGTAGACAGAAACCAAGTAAAGTGTCCAGCAAGTTTTTGGCTGACTGTACCTCCGCTGGGATTGAAGCCGGGGCCCCTGTTTCCGAGTCCTCGTGCCTCCTACTATGTTAATTACGCACGATGTTGGTGCAATGCAAACACTCTATACTCGTACATACGAGTAATAACGGTGCAGAGGTTCCTTAATACATTTCGCGTTATTAAATGTTAATGTTGACACAATCCATTTTCGTAGAACCAACTTTGTATCGAGCCACAATGAAAAGAGATTATGTTAAGCCAACCGTCTATATTAGGTAGGTATTCACGTAGCGCACGTCAAACGTCAACGCCCATTCTTTTAGGGTTTTGACAATAAAGTTATTTAAAATTTTCTAATATATAAAATTCTCGTGTCACGGTGTTTGTAATTACACTCCTCCGAAATGGCTCGACCGATTTTCGTGAAATTTTGTGTGCATATCGGTTAGGTCTGCGAATCGGACAACATCTATTTTTCATCCCCTTAAATGATAAGGGTGGTCCACCCCAAATTATTTTTTTGTTGTCAAAGAAACTGTCAAAGCGATACGAAGTCCGCTGGGTCAGCTAGTTGTATATATTATTATTAGCTAATGAAAAAAATGAATTCCATTTTTATATCTTACGGGTAAACACAGTGTCTCCATCTAACCTGATGTTAAGTAATGATTAGGCTAATGGTGGAAACACACTTTACCTGGAATCCTCAACTCTGAGGAACTGGCTGCTGGAACACATCAAAGCTACCAACATTGATGTTATGACGACATTTTAAGATAAGATGGTGGTAGCTAGCTATCCAGGCAGACATACCAGGCCTACCACCAACCAAACGAGTACACAAACATGTACTCCTCACTGGAAATTGAACCTGAGACCTCTGGTTCTTAGACCGGTCTTAACCACTAGACCACAAAGGTTAAACTATTTGGAAATTAGCGCGGTTTAAAGAATTACTGCCGCACTCAGAGACGCCAAATAACAAAAAATATTTCAATTGTATTATCGCATCTAATAAAGGATTCGTAAGTTTGCTTTTTTAAAAATAAAAAAATTAAATTAATAAATGAATTAAATATTATTATTATAATTATTTATTTTTTATTATATATTATTTTTTATTAATTAATTATTATTAATTTAATTTATTTAATTAATTTAATTATTTTTTTTTTTAAATTATATTACAGATGCTGATTAAACTGATAATTGCGCATTTAGATACTTCAGTGTATGTCTCTAAGTGCGGCAATGAGTTTTACTACTTACTTTATCTATATTGTGCATACACAACATAGATAAAGTATGCATAGCATACTCCCTGATTGGTCCTTCGTTAGTGCGGCGTAAGTCATGGCATTCAGGCTGTTAGTGGCGCACATTCTGGCACGGATAATTGGTTTGAACCGACCAAATTGAATAGTTTTTTTTAGTACTTCAATTAAATATTTTCTTACAGTTTCATTTAGCTTATTTATTTATTAACATAAAAAACATTGAGTTAGAAAAAATCACTGAACAATGATAGGTAACATCTAATATTTAATTACATATTGTAGTTGACTTAATGTTTTTGGCATATACATAATTAAGCATACATTCACACCGAATAAATTTTACGAGCGTCTCAATTAAGCTCCACTATTTGCCTATTAAAAATTTAATAGGTAATTTAATTTTTACCATACTTAATTGCTGTACTATAATTTCTTGTCAAGGTACAAAGTTTAAGGTCCATAGGCATAAAACGTATATACGCATACCTTGTCGCAGGTGCCTTTTGCTTGCCTCGACAACCTCGGCTTCAGGTCGGTTTGAAGAGAAGAGTATTTATTTAATTTAATTAGAAACAGTCGTAATTGTAATAGATAAATACAAATTAAATAGAGAAAAATACGAGTTAATCTCGTTAATTTAAATAAGAAATACTTAAACTTAGACATTCCATTAAATCAAATGTCCAAATATTTACGAAAAAAAACGACAAATTCATTTAAAAGCGAGTAATACCACAATCTCCCTGTAATCATAGACCCGCAAAGGTTTCAACAATCCAAGCTAAAATAATTTTTAAAATAAACGCCAATCCCTAAAAAGTAAATCATTTTAATATTAAAGTTTAAATTCTTCCACAAATTAGTTAAACAAAAATTCCTTTGAACGAACATAATAGACACCCATCTGGCCATAAATACTAAATTCCTTTCTGAGGGTCATTCGCCGTCGCGTCTCTACGTCAGGAAAATTTCGATTCATTTTGCGGTTGTGAATAAACGAGCAACATGTGTTTGTGTCACTTTAAACCCTCTTCAATATTGTAACTGACTCTGTAGTCTGGTGGTTAAACCATCCGTCTCAGACACAAAGGTTTTGGGATCGATTCTCAGCCAGAAGTACATATAATTGTATTCGGTTTCATCTGTCGTAAGGTATGTTGTATATCAAATCAAATCAGTTTATTTGCCAGAAAAGCTCTTAAAGTCTTAATTCTTAGTTAAACTTATGCAATCTTTGACATTTTTGATTATTTAATTTAGTATTAAACCACCTAGATAAACCACCTTTCATAGAATTTTGCGCGGTCGTAATTTCAGAAACTATTTAATCCGTATTTGCTGCGCATACAATTTTTATTGTAAAGGCTGACTAGTGCTTAACAATATATTTACGCTGGTGACTGTACATGGAAACGTGATTGTGAAGTGTTGTTTCTAACTAAGCTATAATTAACTCAAATTATGCTGATTACAATTTAGCATTCAGTAGTTGATTGTGATTAATTGTTGTCGAGATGCCAACTCAATTATCATAATCTATTAATTAGTTTGACGTTTATGTGTCTTCGTCATAGGCATATTTTAACCGCCTATGTGGTCTAGTGGTTAAGAACACCGATTTAGACTTAGAGGTCCCGGGTTCGATTCCCAGCGGGGAGTACATGTGCCTCACTAGTTGAGGAACCCGGGTGAAGTGCGCGTCCATCATTGGCCTTATCATCACTTAATATCAGGTGAGATTAAGGCACTGTGCTTACCCGTAAAATATTTAAAAAAGTTGTTTTCTGTTGTAACCAAAAGCATTTGGATATCAAAGTTGGGATTATGTCTCATTCAAAGTCTCTCTTTGGCTGCACTGAGATTTTACTTAGTGCCCGCTAGACTTTGTGACTACTTGTTGGCAAAGGAAATATTATGTTCATAATAGAAACGGACTTCCTACTGAATATTTGGTATGGCCAGCATTTTAAGAAAAGACATAGCAGTAGTAGGTACTTATATAAAATATCGAATTATAAGTCACCATAATCTTTAAGGCAAAATGCTTGTAGGCAAACTCGAATTATATTTACCATAGGTTTAAGGCATTTTGCTTCTTAGTAATTAAGCATTAAAATAGTCGAAGTACATTGTATTAAAATCTGCTTTTTAAATATTTATAAAATTTATAAAATACAGTGAAAAAATTAAACGCCCACCCGACCCTGCCGCCCAGATTGCGGAAAACCCAGGTTCGATTCCTGACTGGGTGGGGGGGGGCGGGGCGTTCAATTTTTTTTACTGTATTTTATGAATTGTATAAATATTTAATTTAGCTTCAGTGCAGCAATTAGCACTTGAAAATAAGAAATAAAATTTACTATAGCGTTGTGTAATCAAATTTGTGGTATTTCATCTGCAAAGCTGAATCTGCATGGCCATCGGTTGCAATGACCGTTGGATAGATGACGCACTGTTTCGCTATTAGCACTCAAAAATTAAAAAGCAATGACAAAATTCAGCGCTTACGCCAGCCTTCCCGGTAGCATAGCGGTCAGTGCAGCCGCCCGAATTGCGGAAGACCCAGGTTCGATTTCTGGTTGGGTCGAGTGGGTGTTTAATTTTTTCACTGTATTTTATAAGTATTAAATTAAGCTTTTTTTTTTTTGAGAGATTGCTGGTTACCTCTAACGGTATTTTCAGCGTCACCGGGCTTTTTTGGGGGCGGCGAGGTACGTAAAGGGTACCTCAAGCTGTGTTGAAACTAGTCACCTTCGGAGGATTTCTAGAGGGAACGGCATCGCACACTTAAAAGTGCGCGTCCCCGTGCCCTATTAGAGTCTCCGAAGGGTTCGGATCAGATCGGAAATTGAGCTAAATGCAGCAATTAGCGCTTAAAATAAAAAAGTAAAATCTATGGCATATGGTTTAATATTTATTGAAGAAATTTGACAGTTTTAGATAGTATGACGTGCAAGCGAGCTGTATTGAGCTAACAACCGTTTTAAAATCATCTACCTCGGATGGAACTCGAAACCATGACCTTTTACAATACCGGAATGCTGATTCACAGATTTCACTAATTCTCGAACTGTTACGAAGATGCTTATAAAAATAAGTTGACGTTACATACGTAATTTATAACGTTCATATAACTTAACTATCGCATCAATCATCCATTAAGCCTCAAGCTCGTGATATGAGCACTCCATTTATGTTGTTACCGTCAAGGAATGATTAATTGTGATCCTCTGAGGGCAGGCCATCATGGATATTCTTAATAGTTAGTCTTACAGGCAAAACGTTTGGAAATGTTGTTGGTGTAAGCTTTTAAGGTATGACAATCAACGTAAACAGAGATTTGAACCTCATCATCATCGTCTTCCTGTAAACGTACCACTGCTGGGCTCAGGTTTTCACACTTGACGTACAAAGATTGGGCCATAACTCAACTCATTAGACTAATGCTACTTCGTCTGACCCGGTATATCAGAAGGGTGCAGGTTCAAATCCTGCTCGTGGAAATTTTTTCAACATTTGTGTTTTTGTAATTTGTTCGCAACAAAATTTGCAAATTTTGTTTTCAAAACAAAAACATTTTATAATCGTTAGTGTTTTAAAAAATATATTTTTGTATTCCACGACGAGGAAAAGCTTGTTTTTCATTTCACCTAGACCTTGATCTTCTATTTTTATTTTTATTACTATCTATTTAACTAGTTACCTACTTTAATTCTATTCTGTCACCACCGTCAGCTGAAAGATAACACTTTTTAAAATGAAACTTACCTGTATTTTTGTACTCCAAAAAGGTTGATAATTTCCATAGTCCATACGAACTAATAAATAATTATAAACACAATACCTCACGAATATAATTATATGCTAATTTTCTACTAATTAACTTTAAAGCTCCGCTAATTGTGTTGTAATTGTGCGACACTGAAATATTACTTTTGCAGTCTAGCTGACTCTAATGTGTCAAAAGTGTATGCTTCAAACAGAAGCGAAATATTACTGTCCATTTATTTAAGTTTTCTAACACACATAAAGAAATTTTCATCATCATCATCATTTCAGCCAAAACACGTCCACTGCTGGACAAAGGCCTCTCCCAAGAATCTCCACAACGTCCGGTTTTGTGCTGCTCGCATCCAGTTGCTTCCTGCTACCTTCACCAGATCGTTGGTCCACCTTGTCGGAGGCCTGCCCACACTGTGCTTTCCAGTACGCGGTCGCTACTCAAGGACTATCCCGCCCCAGCGGCCATCAGTCCTGTGAGCAATGTGCCCTGCCCACTGCCATTTCAGCTTAGCAACTCTTCGGGCTATGTCGGTTACCTTTGTTCTCCTGCAGATCTCCTCATTTCTGTTTCGATCACGCAGAGAAACCCCGAGCATAGCCTTCTCCATTGCTCTTTGAGTGACTTTGAGCCTTCTGATAAGGCCCATAGTGAGCGACCACGTCTCAGTCCCGTATGTAAAGAAATATGTGAAGAAAGAAGTAGTTTAATCTTATTTTTAAATAAAATACAAACAACATGTCTTCACATCTTTTACATAATATTTAACAAAGTAAAAGCTGCCTTAAGTCGAACACTAGTAGATATGAATTCGTTTTACACATTTACGTAAGAAAGACAGATAATAAAACTGCATAGTTATGTATAGGCCTCGATCATTGAAATCCATTCTTGGTTATAGGCTTCTTCCCTCCTTCTTTATTCCCAGTCCCGGCCTGCGTGTAATCCGAAAAATACTGTACCCGACTAGGGAATTGAACCCAGTTCCGGATACTGAAGCTTGCAATTATGAAATAAATTGAATTCAATTAACAACAATGAATGAAATTTCACGACAGTAAAAGGATTTTTTAAGGATCTGCAAATAATTCAAAAAGCCATTACCTTTATTAGGATCGCCAACGGAGCCTTTTCAGACTATCAGTGGGGTACGCCAAGATTAAAAGCTTAGAGTTTTTAGGACCGATCATTAGTGTCCGTCTGGGTATATGCTATGTGTAACTGTACGATTTTTATTATACATTTTGTTTATTGATTAACTGCCGCACTCAGATACATCAATGGATATTAAATAATTAAATGAAGTTATCAACAAGTCTTAAATGAAGAAATCAATATTACTTTTAAGGAATGAAATGTAATAAGGTTCTAACTAAATATTAATGTTTATTGAAGTCTCTGAGTGCAGCAATAAGTGAGGTAGTAAGTGGGGCAGCGCGCTCTGTAAACCTGCCTGTATTGTATATGGCAGGCAAATTTACATGGTTTTAATGCATAAAAAAAACTACAACTACGGGTAGAAATAGATATTTATTACAACAAAATTGAAGACTATACACAACCTATTTGTAACATTTTAATAAATTTACAGATGCGTTCTATTTATATTCAAGAAATAATAGTCTGTACAATTTTAGTAACTTTACAAACAAAACACGGAGTGTCTGTAACAAAGATTATCTTAGTTCGAATTACCCAGTTAAGGTTCCAGTAAGAACTCCGATACCGGACCTAGGAGGTCTTGTGTTCGATTCCCAGCGGAGATAATTAGTGTCGAGCAAAAGCTTGAAGCCGCTGGATGCAAGCAGCACAAAACCGGTCGTTGTGGAGATCCTTGGGGGAGGCCTTTGTCCAGCAGTGGACGTCTTTTGGCTGAGATGATGATGATGATGATGAAAAGCTTGGCTAGATAAATTATTCTAATTCAAGTCTGTCGCCATAACAAAAACGTTTACAACATTGTTTTCATTGTTAGTTAAAGATAACATAGCCATTTCCTTACTGGTTCCGGGTGAAGTGAGCTTCCACCTCAGGCTTTATCATCACTTACCATCAGTACAAAGGAAAGCAAACGAAAGCCAAGAGCTTCCCCATGGTGAAATGAAAGATAAAATGCCTCCTTTGTCATGTCAGTACATATTATAATACAGGTTTTACTTGGAAACGCGAGGAAGTTTTGAACTGCATGCAAGGAAGTGAAGTGTCAACGATAAATCAAAAGAGCAGTGTTAGAGTGACCTCCTTAGAACTTAAAGTCTCCTGGTACTCGCAAAAACGTCTTCAATAGCACGAACCCAAATTAATTTTACACAAATTATATTGCGAACGACGTTTTGAGAAATGTGATTGCAATTGTTTTTTAGCTCAGTCATGTGCATAACAGTATTGACATGTTAAATTGAAATACCCCATTGATAGGTTGAGCAGTCGGTCGGTGTAGATAGCACTAACCAATCGCAATGAATCATTTCCATGATTTAACATACGGTATACCTACTCGTGTTTTCGTTCATGGTCAAAAGATAAAAACCAAAATCAAATTAAAACGTAATCGTTTTTGACACAAGTGGGACAATGTGGGTGCAAATTAAAAATGTTATTATATTAAGTCACATTGTTTTACTGAAAACACAATATATAGGACTAGTAAAGGTTTAATTTTTCAATATCTAAATAAAACTTATGAAGATGATAAAAAAATAAAGAAGCTTGAAGGCGCAGCGACTTGCGCGTTCAGCTAGCGATTTGAAAACTTCACAATGCGTCAGTTAACTAAAAGCAATTATCTGAGCTTCACCGTGTTTTTGTAATATGGCATTTGTTAACCACCCAACCCGCACTGGGCAAGTGTGGTGGGTTATAGCCTGATCACCCATGTGTTAGTAATATTCATGTGGGAAGCCCTGAGCCTGATGATGATGATGATGATGACGTTATACGAATGATATATCAATATGAAATACCTATGAATTTAATAATGCTTATTCTGATAAAGTATTTATACTCCATAAAGTATCCGTTGGTACAGATAAATGTCAATTATAATTAAAATACAGGATCGCAACTACTTTAAAAATAGCTGTTATAACTGTATCCTGGATGATTGAATCACAAGTAGCACGGCTCTAAAAAAAGGAAAAATAAATAAGCTTCGAATAAACGACCTACACGTTTTGACATTTGCCAAGACCTATTGTCTCAAAATTGTGAAGTGAAAATTGTAACTGTTTATGAAAAAGCAAAAGTTAATTATGTTGCGGAGGTTGGTTTGCGTTGCCAGGGGTTCGCACAACTTTTTGATGCTCATTTATTATTTTTTATGTAGTGACAAGTCATTTTGGGGGCGCAGTGACGATAAAACAGAGCTCATTCTCTCTTCACAACGTCACAAAATAAATAATGCTACAAGTACATTTATCTATACTTACTTTTCTGGTCATACATTTAGAACGATAGCGTTACAATTAATTCTTAAGTCTAACTTTTATTTAAACAATAAAACATGCCTTTCTCATACGAAAGTAAAATCTAAACATTACTGTAGTGGTATATATGATATGTTTACCAGATATGAACAATTTAGTACACAAATATATTACAATGACAATAGAAATTAGCCCATATTATAAATCGAGGAATGTGAGATTATTACGAAACAAAACTATCCATATTTAATGTGTGTGAGTCATATTTACATTTGTGTATTACTTACTAGCTACGAGGTCAACATTTACAGGTCGTAATTTAAACAACTGTTACTCGAATAAGAAATTTACATGAAATACATTAAACATCTAATATCACAAATACCTTTGTTTCCTTCCAACTTATTATAACTTAAGCACTATTTTCGCTAGTATAGTGGGCAGAATCGAATTAGCTGCAATTCTGCCGGCGTCAGAGAAAGCTTTCAACCTAATTTCGTTTTGTACTGGATGCCCGTACGACTCCTCTATAGACTGCATAATTTCCTTTGGGCACGGCAGGCTCTCGAGCGGTATATCGATTAATTTTTTCTCTGTAGTCATCGTTTTGGCGTCGTCATTGTCGTACTCAACATTTTTGTCGTAATACTCGTAATTGTCGTCGGACAGAACGTTAATTTTATCGCTGTCATTGATCTCCTTAGTGTTGGATAGCCTGTCTGGCACAGGGTCTGTGATACACGATATTTTTTCGAGGGCCTGCTTCAAAGTGTTGTCTTTGGTTTCATTACGGAGCGCGTATATCCAAGATAGTCGGCAATTACAGCTGAGAGGGTTACCTGTAACAAGAGGGGTGTATTAGGTTTTGTGTGGCGTAACTACAATTTGGCGGGAGAGGCTTTTTGTAAGGCGAACCCTAAGCTCCCGGGACGGGTGCTTCAATTTTATTTACGAAAATTTCGCGTGGAGTGGGACGTGAGAGTTTTGGCATAATTAAGTTTGATTATTTGGATAATGTTTTGTGACGTGCTTTGGCGCGTTTCATTGTTGAAATAGTCATGTACGCGGGTGTAAAGAGGCTTTTGTGATTGTGAACTTGAAATTATATGAAGGATACTAAAGAGGTTGAGACGCGATTAAGATGATAAACTCTTTTGTAACAGCGTTCATAAAAGTAAAAGACTACGAGTAGTATAAGTTAAAAGTAATGCTTTTTTAAATCATAACTTTGCTTGGTAGTAGAATTCTCTTTTCTCGAATGAATTTTCTCTCTTCGATTGGATAATGTTTAAGTATAAATATTAAAAAATAAAGTATTAAGTATTAAATGCCAATAGGCAAATAGGCTGGTTAGAAGCAGATATGTTTATTTCTGTCGCTAAGCATTTTGCATTGCAGTATCTGGCGATATCCCGTTTGAAGTAAAGGGCAAAGAGGCGTAAAACTTCAAGGTCGGTAATGCGCGCGTGACACAAGCGTCCACGGACTTAGGCAACCGCTTCCCATCAGTATATTTGTTTTCATTCAATTGTTTCTAATGTGATAGTACAAAGATAGTAAAAAAGAACAGTTAATTATGCAAAAGGGTTATGAACGGCGAAGCGCGCTAGAACATAAAATATTCATTCCTCGAACGTAGCAGAATTATCTGCAGGAGAGTTGTAACCTGTCGATATTCATTAACATTAAATAACTAAAAAAAAAACACAAATGTCGAAAAAATTTCCACAAGCAGGATAAACGGTTACGGTGTTAATGGCGGTAGTTGTTGACATGGAATGGGCGCCTTTGGCTTTCAAAGTAATAAGTAAAATAGTGTTGAATTATTTCGGCGGGCTGGTTAGAACCACGATAGCTCAATTGGAAGAGCACCTGACCCGGTATGTCAGAAGGGTGCGGGTTCAAATCCTGCTCGTGGAAATTTTTTCGACATTTGTGTTTTTGTAATTTGTTCGCAACAAAATTTGCGTTAAAAATTATATAAACATTTTAACTAAAAATCATTTAAACGGGGATAATCGCTAATTAGTAAAAGGAATCATACTTTCTCTATACCCGACGGACGTTACGACCGAGTTACACCGGCCGTGGTCACGGGCTGACTGCTGCCGCGATGTTGCGTCTCCGTTTGCGCGGCAGAGTCGAGATCGCAGGTATGATACCTTTTACAATCCCCGTTTAAATCTTTTGATAACTATGGAATGCTATAAATTTAAAAGTGTATTTAAGAAACTAACATGGCAGAATTTATTATCTGCATTAGAGTGGCAACCTGCCGAGATATTGATTGTTTTATGACCCAGTAACATAAAAAAAATACCGCAAATTCTTTAAACACAACATTTGTTTGTTGATTGTACAAAGATCGTAAAGAAGAACAGTTAATGTCCAAAAGGTCTACGGAAAGGCGAAGCGTGCTAGCACATTAGATTTGCATTCCTCGAACGTAGCAGAATTATCTGCAGGAGAGTTGCAACCTGCCGAGAACAGATAGTCGCAGCGGAGCGACCAAGAAAAATGGCTTTTATCCTAACTTGGCACGTGCCGGCTCTTATTCGGGGTCTGCGCTATCGAAAACCGAATAAAGATATTTATCAAAGTGCCTACCGAACGCTTCCCTTTTTTGCCTTTTACGGTACTTCGCAGTGCGGCTTAAGTTTTATTTACAGTCAAAGACAGTAGGTATATTAATCATTTTGAATTGCAAGTGGTGCTAAGAACTTTAGAGTTGGCGATTAGTGCCAACAATTTGCTGGTGAGCCAATTTTTTGTACAGGTTCCTTGTCATTATCGACATCATCATCTTCATTTAGTACCATCTTCATACTGAAGTCAGTGTCATGTGAAGTAAATTTTATTAACTCCAACAATCCTCCACCAGCTTGGTAAAAAGATTTGCATACGCCTCATTTAAGACACATCACACACAGATTTATAAAATCCATTAAGCTACAAAGCTGTCTCGGCAGACCTTTTTCTGCCCTATGTCTCTAAAACAAAGTTACATTGATTTTTTTATGTTAAATAATAGCTGCCCCGACAGATTTCGTTCTGTCAAAAGTTATTGGCCTGTCGCAGTCTAATAGAAATAAAATAACATTGAAAGATTTTAGTAATATCTAATGTGATGATATTTTTATTGTAATGTTTTAGGGTATCTACACAATATTTTTTGTTTGATTACTTGGCGCGTAAATAAATAAATCTGACCTCTAATCAACTTGAAGGCATACCAAAGATAATTCTAACGCGCCTTTGTCTTGTTTTGATTGACGTCAAATGTTTGACAGCTGGGGACAGAGTGGTTTAAGAGAAAAGAAAATTTATTTATTTATTTATTTAATTTATGGCATACACAACAGGTAACAATCGTAGCTTATGCTAAATAGTAGCCTATACAATTATCAAATCTAGATCGAAACCCAAAAGCGTGTTCACACAGCATGACTAAGCATTAGCACGTAAATAAATATTATTACAATTGAAACAGGTCACAGACATGACTGGCCATCTCAGTTCAAGATTTCTTTTACCTTATATCTAAACGCGATGTGTTTACTTATACAAATATCCAGCTCGTCGTGTTCCTGTGACAGTTCATTGTACAAGCGACACATCCGAACTAAAGGGTTATAATATGAGGTATTGTTTCTATAAGTTTGCAGTTTAAAAAGTCTCTGTCTATTTCGCAAAAAAGATCTAGTGTTGAAATTAACCATTTTAAGAAGATTGGGGCAATCAAATTCAGAATGAACAATTTTGTGCAAGTGAAGGAGGTCTTGCTGCTTGCGGCGTGTTTCTAGAGAAGTAACTTTGAAATGACTACGCCTCTCTGAGTAGGAAACTAGTCTACGACCTACACCTGAGCGAAACGCTGCTATTTTGAGACATTAATGTTTTTACTTATTTTCCTCGTATTTTTTACGTTTTTTCTCTCCATAAGAACCTTCCTCAGACTTCATCAAACACAACAAAAATGAAATCAGCCAAATCGGTTCAGCCGTTCTCGAGTTTTGCGATTGCTTTTTTATTTATTTCTATAGATATGGACTGATTTTTTAATCATTTTAAGGTTTGAGTAAATAAAATATATTATATTTAGTGTTCATTTACGAAAAACTTCAAAATACCGAAAATCGCAGTATTTTTAAAAATTGATGTTGCTCGAATTACAGTTAAATCTTTGATACTGTTTATTATCCTTTGTTGGTATAGCTTGAATTATACATCGCCTGTTAAAATCCTTTCTGAATTCATAATTTTAATAAAACCTCTGTCCCTTGTTCGGTAATGAGTTACCTCATAATGTGCGGGACCAGTGACACATTTACTCATGTGCTAGTGACGCTCACATACCTTAATTTAGGCCATACCTAGGTTTCACTCTGCCCTTTTGTGACAGTAAATACGGCTTAAACCCGTCTTGTGTTATTTTTTTTGTCATTTCCTGATGAAAATTAAAGAATAACAAATGTTTTCTCAAAGAACAATGGAGAGGGCTGTGCTCGGGGTTTATCTGCGTGATCGAATCAGAAATGAGGAGATTCATAGAAGAACAAAGGTAACCGATATAGCTCGAAGAGTTGCTAAACTCAAGTGGCAGTGGGCAGAGAACATTGCTCGCAGGACTGATGGCCGCTGGGGCGGAATAGTCCTTGAGCGGCGACCGCGTACCAGAAAGCGCAGTGTGGGCAGGCCTCCCACAAGGTGGACCGACGATCTGGTGAAGGTTGCGGGAAGCCGCTGGATGCGAGCAGCACAAAGCCGGTCGCTCTGGAGATCCTTGGGGGAAGCCTTTGTCCAGCAGTGGACGTCTTTTGGCTGAGATGATGATGAAATGTTTTTTATTATTTTTAATTTTGCATTCACAATGCTATATATTATATAATTAAAAGATAAAATTTAACTAGAAAATAAAATCAACCAGCCTCAGAAAGAAGGATTTCTTTTTCTAGTAAAATAAAAAATAAAAAATCTAATAATAAATGTGTTTTATAGACAGTCGCTTGTGTGCAGAATCTTTGATATATGCATTAATAAGCTAACGATGATCGATAAAAGTTTGCTTCATAAATATTTACGCTTACAAATAAGTCTTTTACAAAAGCATTTTCCATAACAAGGGTAATATTTCAAGATTCCCTATTTGTTATAGAAAGCTTTTCTGACAACATATCAGTTTTTAAGTAGACCCCACAGGCTTCTGCGGGCGATAAAGGGGCCCAGAGATGACGTCACGGATCCCGGGTTGAGTCGCGTGCCCTGCGTGTGTTGCGCTTATATTCTCTGTTATGATCTACGGTACTAAGGATATTCTTTTCTCCCCCACCTACTACACTTAGGTCGATGAAGGCACAATTTTATTCCGTCGCTTTCATATTTATATGCGATTAGAGTTACGAACCGGTTGAGCCTTCAGTTTTTAGCTCAAGAGGACCATTTTGAGAATTCATAATTAAGCGTAGTCACTTGTTTGGAAGAACTTTTTTATGGAGAAAGAAAAATATAGCCTATTCTAAATTTAAAATTAGGAGTATGCTAGGTAAATCCACCAAAGAGCTCGCTATACCAAAATTTACCGCAGTGCTACTAATTTAATAATATTAAATCTGTTAACAATTACATGCCTGTGACACGTGTGCATGAAGTCAACATGGTACTAATATTTAATAGTCCCTTTTAAAAATAGAATTGCGTAAAGGAATACTTACTCTTTGGTATTGCGTACTCTTTGGTGGCTCTACCTTATCTTTATATATAATTTTTTCGTACGTGTGTTTGTCACCTAACTCCTCCTAAACGGCTGGACCGATTTGGATGAAATTTTGTGTGTATATTTCAATGAGTTCCTGGATGGTTTGAAAACACGTTTGGACCCAGTAGGTGGAGCTGCTATAGGAGTCCATCATGGGATACGGGCGTTCTTAAGCAGACGAAGTCGCGAGCGGGCTACTAGTGTATTATAAAAAGGTTTAATGGGGTTCAATGCATACTCTTTAGTAAAGTTATTTTAGGCACATACGCACAGCCGAAACGTTAAATACTTAAAAAGGTTTGCCTACGAAACGCAAGTATGTACTAGTACGTATGTAGTAAGCCCCTTCAATAAACCGTTAGACATTTTAGTTAATATAAATCCGTAGAGAAACGTTGAGAGTATGTACTTCGAAAGTCACGTTACTTATTAACTTGTCTACTTGTTGGCAGATTTACAGTCAAATAATGTCTATTACAGTACAACTTGATGTTAACTAATGTTATTTACGAATCTTCACAGATAAAGATTACAAAACACAAATTTTCAGAGTTACTCAATTTCACTTTTACAGATAAACTATAATCATCAAAGTAACTACTCGCCGCTAGTCTAGACAAGTTATCTATACTAATATTATAAAGCTGTAGTTTGTTTGTTTGTTTGGTTGAACGCGCTAATCTCAGGAACTACTGGTTCGAGTTGAAAAATATTTTTTGTGTTGAATAGTCCATTTATTGAGGAAGGCTATAGGCTATATTACATCACGCTATGACTAATAGAACGCGGGTGAAACCGCGGGGCACAGCTAGTAATTTACATATTTGTTCTCTTTAGTAAGTAAAGTAAAGTAAATAGCCTATATACTGAAATCAAGTCATCGCTAAAATTGATGGGAAAATTGATGGGCTTAATCACCACGCTTGCCAAATGCGGGTTTGTAATCACAAACCCGGGTTATGTATCGAAAAATGCGAAACACACTTTGCCCGACCTGGGAATTGAACCCGGGATCTTCGGATATCAACCGAGCGCTTTCCTACTCGGCCACCGAGGCATTCTGTAAGTACTTAGAAATATTAATTTAATACCAAATAAATTTCGATTAGCAGTGTTTAGCTTTCACAAATTCCAGATTACAGTTTACCTTCAGAAATATAATAAGTAAAGTAATTGCGACTAGATAAGATAAGTTATAATTGATTTACGTTTCGTCTGTGGGTACTTAGAAATTGGATGACAAACTTTAAATCACTTCTGTACAATTGAGTAGAAAATTTCGTCTCCCATTTATTTATTAGAGATTCGAGTGAGGAAGTTAGCAACGGAGCTTATCCTTTCGCACAGTTGAGGAGCAAGCGAGCTCCTCCCATTTAATTCCTAAAACGGGAAAGTAAATTAAATTAATCTTGTACTGTTTGAAACAATTGAAATTTAAGGCGGCGTTACACTTGAACTCATTAGGGGAATGTGTCACGACTCGCCTGGGAAATCGTATTGTTTTGTGAGACAAAAACACGAAATGATTTAATAAGCGAAATCTCAACGTCAAGGCAAATTTTAATGTCAAAGCTTTTGGAAGAGATTTAGTATAGAGTTTAGAAGAGTTTTAGTTTATATTTTTTTAGTAGTACGATGTTTAATTAAACGCACTAGGAATTTGTTGGAAAGAAATTTCCTTAAACTTTCCTAAACTTTCCTACACTCACAGTCACACCAATTATCTAGCCCAAGAGAAGCTTCATTATGAAACTCGTTAAATGGTTACTAGATAACGGATAAACATACTTAAAATACTTATTATACATAGAAAACACCCAAACCCGAGACAATTTAGAAAAACAATAATTTCTAAATTGATTGAGCGGGGATCGAACTCGGGACCTCAGAGATGGCGACACCATGAAAACCGGTGTACAAACCAATCGACCAAGGAGGTCGTCAAAAGAAAAGAAAGTAAATTTATTTTTTCAGCTTCTTTAAGGAGGAAGGCTTGGCCTTCATCTTATCTGGGGCTCAGTCTTCTAATTCAATAACATATCATTTCTATGGAGTGTCAGCAGCTTGTTCTTTTGTCAAAATCCTCTCACCAACACACGATTGTGGACGTTTTAAAATAGCAGAATTTAACCCCTGATTTTAAGTGGCGGTAAGGCCAAAGAAGAGAGGCACTCACCCGGAACCAACTACAGAGGAGCAGGCTATTATAATTCTATCAACACAAGTCAGAACACAACAGTTATAGAATAGAATAGAAAAGAATTATATACTTTTTTGTACACATAAAAAACACATACATGTTAAAAAAAAAAATTTTGGAGTCGTACCTACAAAGGGCGGCCTCACTAAAAGCGATATCTTCCAGGCAACCTAGGGATGGAGAGGATTGATAATAAATAAGATGGAGGCGTTCAAAAAAAAGTGTTCATTATTATTTTAGTGTGTATTATAGCTGTACTAACTTTGTTGTTTTGAATAACGTAGATACAATGGTGGTAGCTTGTCAGACGTCCTTAAAGCCAGTCTTGATGGCGAGAGTAACTGTAAGTACTTCGCTCTTCGCAATGTTCACATTGCGATTGACGTATTCGTCTCAATTTTCTTATCTCTATACATACTCAAACCCCAAATGAAAAAGTTTAAGTACTTTTGGAACATTTGCACCGTCACCGCATAGATTAGGGACATTTAAACGGGCTATTCAGACGGCTAAACGGCTACTCATCGTAGCTGAGTTTCAGGGCTATTAGAGTAAAACTTTTCTGGTAAATTAATATAAAATAGAATTACGTAAAGTAGAATTTCTTATCTGACCAAAATGTCGGTGAAAAATCCATATTTTGAGTGAGTGAGAGTGAGTACATGAAAATCAAACGAACTTTTTACTCTAAAACATGGCAACCAAAGAGGTAACCTACTAAGAATTTTATTTAAATTTCGAGCTGCCTTGCAAATAGAATGACGTTTACTTACAGTCAAACAAAGAAACAAATGAAGATAATATTTTTGCGTGCAAAATGTTCTCCTACTCTCCTACGACTGGAGACACTGGAGTAGTTGATAGATAAATAAATAAATAAATAAACTTTCCTACACTCACACCAATTATCTTACCCAAGAGAAGCTTCGTTATGAAACTCGTTAAATGGTTACTAAACAACGGATAAACATACTTAAAATACTTAAATACATTTTATTACATAGAAAACACCCAGACCCGAGACAATTTTAGAAAAATAATAATTTCTAAATTGACCCGACCGAGGATCGAACCCGCGACCTCAGAGATGGTGACACCATGAAAACCGGTGTACAAACCACTCGACCAAGGATGTCGTCATAGATGTTCTACTTTTACATTATAGGGTATCTATCTACTTTGCATACATAATATAAAATTGACATCGAAACTGAAAATAGCATTAGGAAAAGACAACTTGAAGTCTTGAACCCACGACAGAGAAAACATCTCGTAACTCAATCTAAAAGCTGTCGCCCGGATTGTGAATGATTATTTATTACAGTTGGGAATATACATGAACTGTCACTCGAAACTAAAAGACGAATTGTATCCTTTCCCTTACCTCTCCACGCTTTTGACAACTTGAAATGCTTTTGTTTTATTGAAACATCAGTTATTCGAGATGTCTTCTTATATCTACATCGTACACTCTTTGCTTCATGCAAATAATGGAAATGTAAGTATAAAAAATAAATTATTATTTAAAATAAGCACTTATTTAAAAAAAAAAAAAATTCAGACACTAAAAGAATAGGAGAAAAGGAAGGCCCTTTCAAACAAGTAAATGCCAATTCTTTTATGTACAAAGAATCCGGTCAGACTCACGAATGGAAGCGTAGTAAATTTTCAAAGACTCTAAACCCTAATCTCTAACAAACAAACTGGTTTAAAAAAAATGTAAATCAACATTTACTCTAATAGCGAAAACGATATTCCACGTTCACCAACCATGGCGTGTGGACGCTTATTCGATTTATTTCAATCTTCGCATTTTATCTTCTGCAAAGACAATAAATATATGAGTACAACAACAAGTTAACCTAAACCGTTCGTATTTAATCCTTTTACTTGCCGCGCACCACGATCGGGGCAGTAAATCAGCTAAGCGAGGCCGTTCCTATATTTTCCAAAGGGACTCGATAAATTCTCCCTCCATCGAGAAATAGCTTTTATGTGCAAAAATTCTTGTTTGTTTATTAGATATTTTGTACAGCTATTGTGTGTGAACGCTGTTGATTATTCATAACCCCTTTTATGTCTTATTGTTTGGTGTTAGCTATGTATGTGCTGGGCTTAATAGCCCCAAAACGGTTATCCCTTTACGATGATTCTTTTATTTGGTGTGTTTTCTGCTACAAATGGTGATGCTGCATTTATGAGGTTTTGGGTAAACGCGAGTGGATTTCACAATTATCTAGGGGAAGCAAAGCGTTTTTATTACGGTTTTATTGCTTAATGATTTCTGTAGTAGTCGAGTTCATTTTAGTATTTTGATTTTGAGATAAATAGATAGGTAAGATAAGTATGAACTTTATGTAGCACCAGAATAAATATCATTGAAAAACTTACAAAAGAACTACAATTTGTTAGTTTTGACGCTAACCAGATGGATGGAGAGAACCTTAAGCGCATTAAAATCAAGAAACTAAGAACTAAATACTGTTCTATAAATGCATTTAATAATGAAACGTTTACAATACTTTTTTTCTTTTAACTCATTTTCAAAATATTTGGTACTGTAAGGAGGTTATACCTATGCAGCTCATAGTAAAAGCTACTTTATTGTATTTGTATGTAAGCATCTTTAGTCTGGATGAATATTTGAATTAATAATTAAAAAGGTTTGCAACGGTTTGACACAGTCGCAGACAGTGGTAGACAGGAGCGACAGCCCGGCTAAGAGCCGAGGTGCTCGGAGATCTGTTTTAATCTATGTAAATTATTATAATACACAAAGCTTATTGCATCTGGTGTTCATATTTCACATCCACATCATAGTACCTATTCTGTGAAATTTAATCTTTCTTTTTTCAAGTCCCAGCAGTGTAACAGTAAATAGACAGAAAAGTGTTTTTTTTAATACATTTATAAGTATACATTTTTCATACGACCAACACGGAGTACTTACTATCTAATACCTTCAAACGAGCAATTCTTGTACATATGTATATATATAATCTGAATCTCGGAAACGGCGCCAACGATTTTCATGAATTTTGTATGCAGGGGGTTTCGAGGACGATAAATCGATCTAGCTAGGTTTCATTTTTAGAAAATTACCAAATTACGCTCATCCAGGTACTATAGATATACCGTACGTTACAAATTGTAACCCATTTAAACTAAACATGGTAACGCTTCACGCATGCGACACTTTCGTGAGGAAAACCATTACAATAAGTCATCCACACGGCCGAGTAAATCTAAACGCCGATTTTTACCGAAAACCAGTGGTTCCACTTCGTACGAGCCATAAGGTAAGGAGACCCACAGAAGGTCAGGTTTGTATGAACAATCGCGCTCGAACAACGCACACATAGACAAGGAACCTCTCACGGACATGGAATCTCGAAACGGCTGCGCTCGCACTGGGGATCTATTTTTAAATCGCCACGTATGACATCGTGTTGTCGCATGCGACTTAAGTCACACTCGTCTTCCGAGTCACATGACGCCGATTTTCCGTATTTTTGAAGGTTCCCTATTTTTTTGCATAAAATTTTGTGTCATAATTTAACATGGCATAATTTTACTTAACCTAATAATTTTGAATGTTCACGAAACTAGGTGTCGTCTTAAGCTTACTTTCTGTGGATCTTCATATTTCGTGGTCCGAACATTCCGAATATTGGGCAAGTTTTACGGGTAACAACGTCATAAGTTCTGAATCCACTCTGGGTCCATCCATTTCGCGCGATTTACTGCAATGTGTTGTATAATTCTACACCTTTAGGATGAGCGCACACCGACTACTATCGCTTGAACAACTAGACGCTTGAGAGTTTTTTTACTGCACACTGCGACATCAATGTTACAACATTAGTAACATTAATGTTAATAGCTTTGTTGTGTTCCTACAATTAGAGATAAGATAGCTAGATCCTCACTAGTTAAGGGTTCTGGGTGAAGTGCGCTTCTACCTTCGGCTTTCGCATTACTTAATATTATGTGAGATAAAGGCCAATCGCTTATACGTTAGAAATAAAAAATAGCTTGTACCTTAAACATTTTTAGACCACTAAATGGTTGCTTGTATAGGGTAAACAATACTGATAATCTGATATTTCGCTACTGGCTTTTTTTTTTTAATTTACAATTCGAAATATTAAAAAAACACTACTAGTGAATCTAGGAGCGAGCGGTTGGGTCGGTCGGTGCCGGTGGCGTGTCGGCAAGCCAACTATGCGATATAACACTTTATAATGTATTGTAATGTGGCTTTTGCTACCAGATAATAATAGGGTAAAGCCACCAAAGAGCTCGAACTACCAAAAAGTACACAGTGCTAGTAATTGTCAACATTATCTTGGTAAGGTTTAATTAATAATTTAATGTAAGTTGCGTTTATATATTTTTTTAATTTTTTTATTTGCATTTTTTTTTTAAATATATTTTGTTTTGATTTATAGCGATATGAAAAAATGAAAAAAATGAAAAATCTTTATTCGGTATCTTTTACATAGTTACACAACAAATGGCTGGAATCTCCTTTTATGTATAAATACCCGTGTTAGGAGACCCCGCTCTTTCCTAAAGTTACAAAAGATACATTGTATTATAACAAAAACGCTATGAGTAGACGGCAACAATTTAAATATTATAGAATTAATAATTAAATGTTACTGTTAAATTAAAACAAATGAAGCTAATAAACAACTAATGCAAATATAAATAATTAGTATTTTTAAATTAATTTTATTTATTTATTTTATAGTGTTCGGTGTACGTATACGCACTCGCGCGCGCGCGTAGCTAGTGTATGTGTGTGTGTGTGTGTGTGTGTGTGCGTGTGTGTGTGCGTGTGCGTGTGTGCGTACGTGTGCGTGCGCGCGCGCGTGTGTGTGTGTGTGTATGTGTGTGTGTGTGTGTGTGTGTGTGTGTGTGTGTGTGTGTGCGTGCGTGTGTGAGCGTGTGTGTGTGTTTGGGTTGAATTTTGTGAAAACAAATTTAATTTATACATATATTTGTTACTTTAAGATAAGGTTTTCTGTTTCATTATAGTTTTTACCTCGAAGCCAGTTCTGTAGAGTGTTCTTGCATGTAGGTATCGTTGTGGGGTGAAAATTAAGAATTTTATTTATTTTGTTGTAAATATGTGCTGCTTGTCCTGTAAATTGTCTCCTGGCATAGGCAGTTTTAACGTGGGCTACAGGTGCAACATTTAATATTCTTCTTCTATTTTGTCTAGTGAGGTTAAAAGGGAGTTTTCTATGAAGTTTAAGATCGCGTGTAGAATGAAAAGTTTCCTTACAGATAAAAGGCCACATTGGGAATATAAACTATCGGTTGGAAACCTATAAGGTTTAAAATAAATCACTTTAAGCAAAGATCTCTGTGCTAGTTCTAGTTCTAAGAATTTGGTTTTGGAGGCTCCGCCCCAGATTGTGATACAATAGTTGATGATAGATTGGGCTAGCGATATATATATTTGTTTTATTAAAACTGCGTCGGCAACATGTCTCAGAGTCTTAAAAATCCAAGAGAGTTTACGAATCCTGCTACTTAATAGGTCAATATGGGCGTGCCACGATAGGCGCTGATCTACTATTACTCCAAGATACTTAGTTTTAGATATTTTGTCTATACTGTAGCATGAGCAATTATGGTTGGTGAAATTATTACATGAGTGAATTTTTATTTCATAGTCTGAATTTGGCTGCGAACTATTATAATTTGTAAAACATATATAGTTCGTTTTAGAGGCATTTAGAGTCAGTAAATTGTTATCTAGCCAACGAGCTATTTGGGCAAGACCTTGTTGAGCAAAACTATGGACTTCATCCCATGTTGAACCAGAGAAAACTACAGCGGTGTCGTCTGCATATGAAAAAAGTTTCCCATTAGGAATATCTAAGTTACAAAGGTTATTAATGTAAATTAGGAAGAGCGCTGGTCCCAACACACTCCCCTGGGGCACACCATATGTTGTATCCGCGAGTCCGCTAACATAGTCTCCCACTCTAACACTCTGTTTACGATCACGCAAATAGTCACACAGTAAGGCCAGGGGAGTACCCCTGATACCCACCGATTCCAGTCTGTGGATAAGGATGGGGACAGAGACGGTATCGAAAGCCTTTTGAAGATCTAGAAAAACTGTAATGCACTTTTTATTTTTATCGACATTTCTAGAAATATGAGATGTTAAAGCAATTATAGCGTCTTCTGTAGAAATCTCTCGCCTAAAGCCAAATTGGGAGTTAGATATTATTTGGTATTTGTTTAAGAAGCTAATTAATCTACTGTTAATAATTTTTTCTAATATTTTTGAAATAACCGGAAGAACTGAGATGGGTCTGTAGTTGCTGGCATCGTCCCTGTCCCCACCCCTATGTATAGGAGTGACAATTGCTTGTTTGAGCACAGTAGGAAAGCTGCCCTGTCTTATGCAAAGGTTAGCTAAGTGGGCAATAACGGGGGCTATTTCTTTGCCAACATGTTTTAGAAATTTAGTCTGTATGCCATCCCAACCCGCTGCACTATCAGTTTTTAATCCCATTAAAATTTCGTAGATCTCACCTGGGTCGGTTTCTAATAAAACAAAAGAAGAGGCCAGTTGTGAACCAGAAGAGTTATCAGAGAGTGTGTCCCGATTTGATTGACGCATCAAGATATTATCAGCTAAGGATTTACCAATATTTGCAAAATAGGTATTTACGTAATCAATGGATTCTCTAGGGGTTGATTTAGAGTTTAGCAGTTCTATATTTTTAGATTTATTCACTTTACGGTGTGTGATGTTATCAATGGATTTCCATAGTAGCCTTGGATTCTTTTTATTTTTAAGTAGTTGATCTCTATGAAAATTGCGTTTTAAAGTTTTAATCAAAGCATTGCAATGATTACGATAGCGTCTATATGTTATTTTAAGAATATTATTTGTTGGGTCACGTTTCAGTTTTTTCTGCATATCATTTCTGTTTCTAATACAACGAAGTACTCCTAATGTCATCCATGGTTTTATTATGCGATTTTTACATGGAATTTTTGTAGTTATTGTGTTTGTCAAGATACATTGCCTCAATTTGTTAATTAACAAATCCGTAAGAATAGTGGGGTTAGTATATGATAGCATGTTAAGAAGATCCAAACTTTTAAATGATTCAATTGCTTTAATTAAGTCAATAGAGGTCTTTATTTTAGGAGTGTTAGTTTCATTTTTTATATTAGATAATTTAAAAAAAATCATGTTGTGGTCAGTAATAGTCGTGTTCAAAATGTATATAGATGCTGAATTTTTAGTTTTGTTTAATTTTAAGAAAAAATGATCCAAACAATATTTGTCTCTAGTCGGTAAGGTATGCCCTGGTAACAAACCATGCATTGCTAGCATGTTTAAGTAGTTTATTTTGTTTTTACGTTCATTTGTCTGTATATTGTCGTCGGTTATTATATTTATATTGATGTCTCCCGTAATAATGATTGTTTTGAACTTTTTTAAATTATTTAGGTGATTATCTAACGAATGTACGAAATTTTCTCCGTTGGGATTTGATGGTGAACGATAAATTCCAAGGATAGTAAGGTCATTTATAGTAATCTGGAGACATGAGGCGTTAGAAAGCGTGATCTCGGTAACTTTAACTTTATATTCTGTTCTTACATATACTACAACACCGTCACACCGATTTAGATGATTTGTTGTTGAAAAAGATACATAATTATTTAACTGTGGTATGGGTTTTTTTGGATCAATACGACATTCAGTTAATACTATCACGTCTACCGAAAAGTTGAACTGCGACAATGTAAGGCAAAGATCATCAAAATTACTGTAGATACTCCTTATGTTTTGTGAAATAATTGTAAGTTCAGTGTTAAGTATTTTACCTACCAAGGATGGAAAATTAATAACATCACATGTATTAGACGCTGCAATTTCTATTTTATCAATCTCTGTTACGGTATTTAATAAGCTATCCATATAACGATTTAATTAAATATTTCTTGAGGTTGCACACAGTTCGTTTGTTAGAAAAAGAGGTTATTTGACATGTTGTGTGACAGTTTTTACAGGGCACATTCTTAATTCGAGTGTATAAGCATCTATTTGATGGCTGTTTATAGATTAAAGCATGGTTTATTAGTTTAGACTTGAGGCAATAGTTCATGTGTGTGTATGTAAGCAATATACGAGTGAAGTAGGGAAAAAATATTTTTTGAAGCTGTGAAATAGCAATAAATATGTGTGTATAGTGTATGTTTTTACAAAGCCTTACCTTTAAGGAAAGTCCTAAAGTATTTAGTATCAGTGCGCAATAAGGCAAACATTCAACGTGATTACATACCAAAACGATATTAATAACACACACAGAGTACAACAGAAACAAAAACAGTAAGACCAGCACCATAATGTCACTGTATAGTCATGTTTGTTGCATTAGGTTATGTACTTGGGCTTCATTCCTTATCTGAATAACAGGGGAGTCGGTTGTTTTCCGTACATAGACCCGCCCGTATGATGTCCAACAAAATTTGTATGATTTTGTTTTAGCGAGGTCGCGGGCAAGAAAATGAAGTCTAGCCCCCTTAGATGTCAGTTGTTCCGATACGTACACCGGAGTGTCTTCCCTCGTTCTAAACCCCAGGTGTTTGGCTCGTAATCTTTCTTTGTTGGTGATATTATGGTTCTTGCATCCTTGTAAAACCGCGGATTTCAGAATGGCCGAACTTGTTTCCACAATAATAGGAGAACTCTTGGTTGTTTCTCTCTTTGTTCTTATTCTATAGATATCGCTGATTTCATTTTCTGTTAAGGGGCAGTCTATCGCTTTTGATAGGCTCAAGACCATTTTTATTAAGTCATCTTTGTTTTCTTTGGGGTCAATTTGCGGCACATTCTTGATTTCGAAATTTCCTTTTTTATTTTCTCTTCTAACATCCTCCAGTTTATTTTCAAGCAAAATTATGTACTCCTTGTCCTTTTTGTTTTCACATTCCAATTGTTCTATTCTTTTTTTAAATTCTTCATTTTGTGCGGTTAAAAATGATATAGAATTTTCTATGTTTTCGTTTGTCTTTTTGATGTCTTGAAGGACTGGGTTAATTTTCATAAATTCATTTTGCATCATTTTTTGAAGAGCAGTCGTCATTTCATTTTTAAACTTTTCTAAACTTTCTTCAACCAAGTCATCTCTGTTTCTTTTATTACGTAAGGCGACGTAGTTAGGGGGCGTAGTAATCTGCACCGCTGCCACATGAATGTTGGAGTCAGATTGCGTTCTATTCATATCACTTGCCATCTTGCAAAATAAACACAAATGCGTTCGTTCACTGCGCAACTGGAGATTTTATTTCCGTAGGTCAGTATGCCGCCAAGTCGTAGCACACAGATGAGATGATCGTAGGTTTTTCGTAGGTTTTTTCGTATTCCGTAGTAGCTCGTAGCGCGCTGTAGCCTTGACGACCTTGAGCGTCCGTAAATGGTCACTATGCGAGAACGGGCCAAAAAATCGCATTCGTCACGCTCACACGTGAGGTAGGAGGGGTACGCGGCCAGCAGAGACCGGTCCGCGGCGAGTGGAATATTAGCGAGTCGATTTAGACAAATTCGACTTTGAATGTACAATACTAAGGAAGGTTTTTATGCGCGTTATAATTATGAATTTTAAAATAAAAGTGCGACGCGTCTGCTCACAAACAGGTCTCGGACGAAAGAGGACGGAGATATATAATGCGCTAATCTATAAAAATAGATGTTGAATCAAGTCTATCGCACTGTATTGTTTTTAGTTTTGCTTATGGTAAGTCCGATCAAATGTAATATTTCTAATTGTAATTTAAAACACATTTTTTCAGTTTCTACTCAACAAAAGACATTGTGTATACACAGACACGTTATTGTTGTCAAAATTTGGTAAAAAAAATTGTTTGTATTTTTGATTTGTTTTTTGGATATATTTTACCTTATTATTATTTTAAATGTGTGCATGAAATTAATAAGGCTGTACGTAGTAGGTACCATGAATATGTGGCTGTGGAACTGTTTAGTGGCTTTACCATAGGGTAGGGTTACCCTGCTCGGTCGCTCGAGCCACAGTTACGTTACCTATAGAATGTGCGGTGCAGTGATCGCTTTAGCAAGTGATAAATTAAGTGACCACGCTTGCTAGTGAGTGGGTTGATCACGCATTAGTGTGCGGTTAACTTTAATCATGTACACCATGTCTAATCTCAGGTTTGCAAATTGAGAGTTAATAGGCTTCCAAAAGAGGTGTTTCCCGTGCGCATTAGGATTAAATTATTATTATTATTATTATTACATTAGGTTCTTCAAAAAAAAAGGATATAAGATCAGGTGGCACGTATATATATATTTATGTCGGCGGCGAGGTTTGTTTTGTAGGTAGGACGGTCGAGCAAACTCAGATTCGTCGATAACACTGTTCATCTTGGATCTTCAAAATAAAGACGCAGTCGTATTCCTTACAGTAACTTTGATTTATTTTAACATCACAATTAAATAACTTAGAAACAGTTGCCCGATGCAAATGGATTTTAGAAACGAGGTGAGTTTTGCGCTAGTGTTGCCGCATAATCGAGCGAACATCGATTATAATCAATTGTTAGATGGGCCCCAAAATCACCCATACAATCGATTGGACTATCGATAGTATCGATATTCTTGATATAATCGATACTATCGGTGTCAATTATCCAGCAATACTATCGATTATAATTGCCTAAATGCCCAATATAATCGATTATATCGATAGTATTGATAACAATTATTACAGCAATATGATCGACTTAATCGATAGTATCGATTTAATCGATTTAATCTAACATTGGTTTAGATAGTATCGCATGCCTTTGCAACTATTAGTTATATGAGTAAGTATGAGCAAACATAATTAAAGTTATTTTATAATGTTCAAGTTTTTCATTGTAACGTTTCACGATGGGCTATGGATATATTGCACATCAGTAACAGGAGCAATATAATCTAAACCAATGTAAGATTAAATCGATTAAATCGATACCATCGATTAAGTCGATTATATTGCTATAATAATCGTTATCGATACTATCGATATAATCGATTATATTGGGCATTTAGACAATCATAGTCGATTAATCGATTATAATCGATGGTATTGCTGTATAATTGACATCGATAGTATCGATTATATCGATAGTATCGATTATATCGATAGTCTAATCGATAGTACGAGTGATTCTGGGTGAACACAATCGATTAATCGATAGCCGATTATTTTGCAACACTTTTGCGCGTGCGTACTCTCCGGCCGCTACCGTTCAAATGTGTCCAGTCAGTCCGTTGTCGCCCCAACTGACGTTGACGTTTCGCGTACTATAGAGCATAGGCTGCACAGACCACACTCAAGTATAGACTATACTTGTCGTTACTAAGCGATGCTAGCGCCAAGTCTCCGACATAATTATACGTTTTCATTACAATTACATTTAAAAAAAATATCCGTTCGAAGTTATTTTTGGAGAGTTTGCTGATTGCTTGACGGCATTTTCAGCATCACCGTACTTTTTGGGGGCGTCGAGAAATTTATAGGGTTCCTCAAGCCGTATGAAACGAAGCACCGTCAGAGGTAATGGCATTATGCACTAGTGCGTGTCCCCGTTTCATACAGATCCGATCGCGGCCCAGTTCGAAGTGTTCTATTGTAGTAGAACACGTCTTGGAACACGTCTGCATGGCTACTACCGTCACACAGACTACGACCACTTAGTAAGATTATCCTGCATTGCAGTATCATAACTAGTCATAAACATATACCTTTCAACTTAGATGTTAAACTCAGTAACGCCTAAGATATACCCATGGTGTTACAAGCACCGATAACTTGCGCGTAGCTGTCATTAGGTTCCGGTTGTCGCATGCATTTTGTCTGTTTATGCCTGTTTTATCAACATCTCTTGAGTTTTGGGTAACCCTTTAAGTCATGTTAGGTAAAGGTTTTAATCAGCAACCATCACCTTATTTATGAGAGCTTAGATGACATAATCAAAAGCTGTCTGTTATATTGAGAAAACAAATACGAGTAACTACCTGCATTCTGAGTTACACGTAAATTAAAGCATTCTATTGTTTTACGCGTTGTATAGTATTGTAGGTATTTTAATATAAATTTCACAACTTCTAAAACCTCTTTTTGGGGTTATAAGATAAACAAGACTACAAGGCATCTGTATGCCAATGCATTCAACTTAGTTCTTTGACAAATCCTGTACGGTGCACGCTGCTCGTTCGTGGATTGCTTTGTCCGTGTCTGAAGACGCGAAAACTCACTGCAGGGTTTAAACTAGTTGAGAAACATTACTTTTAGCTGGAGCTTTTTATTAAATAATAGCTTTTACTTTAAATTATGTTAAAAGTATTTAATAGAGGTAGACTATTTGTTTTAAGGAATATAATTATTTGGTATCGTGTAAGATTCTGTTGTCTTTTCTTTTGTTTTATTTAGTTTGTTAGCTGTAGCTATGCTTTTTTAAATAAAATATAAACAAGAGAAAGGAGAGGCTAGCATGCTCATGTTGCGATCTTGAAAAATAGGCAACTTTAGCAATGCTGAGTTACCGGATGGGTGACCAAATCAAAAAAATCTTGAGTTCCCAACTACTTAGAAAGGCAGGTTAAGCCGTTATTCCTGGATGTTGTAAGAAGATTTTTGACATATTCCAACAACCAGCATTTAGCCAATTTGTAGGACTATATAGGTGATGGTTTTGTTAAATAAACTGCTGAATATATATTGCCTATTTCGTTTATATGTCGCAGCCAAATGACTAAATCAGCCCGTTTAGGTTTGACGACTAGCTCGTTCATGAAACGAGTTCAATTAATGACTGAGGGCGCTTAGCCAAGTAGCCCAATGTAATGTTTAACGAGAAGGCTGAACGATGTTTGCTCTTTTACGGAAGTTTTAAGAAAGTTTTGTAGGTGGTTGGTGTTCTGTCACATATTAAGTTTTATTTATGTAACGGTAATTATTGAGAATAACTGATTCCGTTAGGTTGGTACTTTTTCGTGGCAGCACTGGGAACCACGTCACGTCACTTCCAGTTAAAAAAAAGTTTATAACAGTGACTGAATTGAGTGAAAATACCAGTGTTTCAAATACACTGGTATTTTTTTAATATCGTTGAAAATTTCAAGTCATCAACCAACCACCCGTTTGGTTTAACCGGTCATTGTTTCTTGCACTGATTTACACCGCATATAGTTACAGTCATGAGCAGTAACATGTTAACACAATGTAATAGGAATCAAAGCTAGTCAAAAGTGTATACATGGTAATAATCGTGACTGCACCTAAACAAAAGATAATAAATAACAAAAAGATTTAAACTTACCCTCCAAATAGACTGCAGCTGATAAAGATTTGTCGTTTTCCACGACCGGGCGGACAGACTCGTAAGATATAGTGTCCAAGAGGTTATCCCTCAAATCTAAAACTATTAGACTTCGAATATCTTCAAGAATGTCTTCGTAGAATGCAGTTAGTCTGTTATTCGATAATGTTAGCTTCCTAAGCTGCGTTAGCCCGCCAAACGCTCTATCCGATATGTACTCAATAGCATTGTTATCGAGTATTAGCTCCTTAAGGCTCCACGATTCACTGAAAGCCAAGTTTCCTATCATAGTCAGTTTATTATTCCGCAGATTCAACCTTGACAGATTCTCCAAACCTTCTAATGTCTCTTTCGTTATTACAGATATCAAGTTATTGTCTAATCGCAATTCTATTAGGTTGTTCAAATGTTTGAAAGCACCTTCGTGAATCAAACTCAAGTTGTTGTTGGAGAGATTCAAAAAGTGTAGATTTGGTAGGTTGAAAAACACGTCTCTCCTTAATTCTGAGATTGAGTTTTCCTCTAAACTCAAGTTAGATAACATCATCATTTGTGAGAAGGAATGCTTTTCCAGAGTCATTATCTTGTTCAGTTTTAATACGATCTGTTTAATTGTTGATGAATTCGTGAAAGCGTAAGGTTGTACATTATTGATGCTTGCGAATTGTATGGATATATGCTTGAGATTGTCGAGTCTGACGACGGCTTTGGCTGGGATAAACGTTAAAGCGTCATCGGATCTAACATTGAACATGAGATCTTCTATTTCTGATTGCGATGAGAAACTTGGCCATATCGGATCGTCTTCTGTTATTCCTCCACCAAAGACCCAACAGTCCGCTTTGGTAGCCATTTTTGGTTTGTTGCTGTCACAATAGCAATGCACTTTCGATCTGCGATCCTTGATGTCGCAGACGTTGATGAATAGTGGGACATGATAGTATCTTCTGTCAATTTTTGGTTTTGTGTCGTTCTTGCTTTCTGTGATGGTCAGTTTTACTGTCATAAGAGAAGCGATGATAATAAGGTATTTGGTTATTTGTTCCATTACTTCGTAGAGCAGACCTGTAACAAAAATACATCAATGATTTTCGTTGTACTATGATTATTTTCTCAGCCGAAGCATCGTTGGGAAGTGATTGCATACGGACGCACAAGGAATTTATATATTGTTTATTTACAAACGTTTTTTTTTTTTTTTTTTTTTTAATTGTTACACGCCATAATGGCTTCACCCTGCCTGATGAAAAGCAGACACTTCTTCACTGAACAAATAAAACTAAATGCATTTTTTTTTCTTGAATTGGAAATACGTACGTCAGTTTCTAACAATTACAATTATATAAAATAACCTTGTAAACACAGTCTGAACATTACTACAATAGATGAGCGTTTCAGTTCAATGTGAAGCGTAAACTTCAGAAAACATCGAACAACGCTGATATGTTTGGTAAACCTATCTCATCTAACAACAACTAACAACATACAGGCTAGTTTAGTCAGTAGAACTTACAACAACTTCCATTAATTAAACCAGATCAATATGAAACTCCACTGAAAATACAGCCTTAGGCCACATTTCCACCTGCACGAAAACTTCCGCGAGAAATGTCCGATATTCTGTCCGACAGCAGCTTGCAAGTACTCAGTAGCAAGTACTGTCTATACACTTGCAAGCTGCCGTCGGATAGACCGTCGGACTTATCTCGCGGAAGTTTTCTTGCAAGTGGAAATGCGGCCTTAGACAGGCGGGGTAGATGGTCAAACTTTAAGGAGACAGTATTAGCTACAAATCTCATTATTAGGTATTTCATGTAGGATGAAAGGTACGCAAAAATATAGACCCATCCAGCTAGTAAAATATTTTTGAACACTTTTCCAAATAGACCCATAATTGATATACATATCAATGGTATTGAAGTTTTTATATTCTGTTAGCGGCTCGCTCACGTATTCATCCGTTTGAGTGCACACCCGTGTTCCATGATGGTTGAAAAATTATAATCCTAGAAACCTATTGCAGCGCCATTGATGGGGTTCAATTGAAAATCTAAACCATTCAGGGACCCACTTTAATACACACAAAAATTTTAATCGAAATCGGTCCAGCCGTTTAGGAGGGTTAATTATATTAACTTACTAGCCTTCTCGCGTCTTCGTCCGCTCCAGTGAACGAACACGTATTCCGTGATGGTTTTACCAGCTCAATTACGCCATACGCCATACCCAAATGGCGTATGGCGTATGGCGTATGGCGTATGGCGTATGGCGTATGGCGTATGGCGTGGCATTTGGCGGTCTTATCGCTTTAAAGCGATTTCTTCCAGGCGAAAAATCATACTAATATTATAATGACGTAAGCTTTGTATTTTTGTATGTTTGTAACGAATAAACTCAAAAACTACTGGACCGATTTAAAAAAATCTTTCACCATTATAATGCTAAATTAGCGCTGAGTAATAAAGGCTATATTAAAAGAAAGTGTCCACTTGTGCGAAGCCGGGACAGGCCGCTAGTTAGCTATTAAAATAGTAAATTACGAACACAACAAAAAAAAATTAGTTGACTTTTATTGATATATGTAGATTATCTAAGTATCCTATTGATAATAAATTATGATTTAGTTTTCATTCTTGTTGTTATAGTTTTTCCATACCGTCCGTAGCTTAAACATTTTCGCATAACACTACAGTGTGAGGATTATTTCCCAGCCTTTCATGACAAAATAATTAGATCATGTCACTGTCAGCTTAGCGGATTTAAAACTATGCAGTTACATTTGGTCAAACTTTTTGAGCGGATTAAAAGTCGAGCCTGGGCTTGGCTCGTTAGGTTTATCTGAAATTACAGACATTTTTTCCATCAGTAATCTAAAAAATAGATCTAACTGTAACGAAATTTGCTGTGTGAACTTTTTTATTTGTTCCAGACAATGTATCTCGTTATAGAAACGAGATACGTAAAATTTACATGAATAATAAAATTATTGTGAGCCAATTATTGTCTGACTTTTTGCCTTGAAAAATAACGAACAAGAAGAAGAAATGAAAATTCTAGCTACCAGAAGATATGTCTTTCCTTTAAGTAGTGTTTTTTTTAAAGTAATGCATAGGTCAATAAAAAAACGGTTCATAAAGCAATAAAAAAGTGAAATTGGACGAAGCAAAACAAGTATGTATGGATCGTAGCAAGTGGAAAAAAGTGGTCTCTGCCTACCCCTACGGGAAAGAGGCGTGATTATATGTATGTATGTATAAAGCAATAAAAAGCTTTAAATCGCGAAAATTAAGTTGTTAGTTAACGTTTATTTAAAATCGATTTGTTTAACTGATTATTTCGATCTCTGTATTTTACGTAAGCATAGAAAGGTACCTACATTGAAAGTGGGTCATTGGTTTAAAAACATTGGTACTTCGAAGTTTGAATGGGATATCGAAATGTATAATCTCATAAAGCATAGAAGTACACATCAAATGACATTTATAATTGTATTGCCGTTATATTAATTGTATTGACGACCTCCTTGGTCGAGTGGTTTGTACACCGGTTTTCATGGTGTCGCCATCTCTGAGGTTTCGGGTTCGATCCCCGGTCGGGTCAATTTAGAAATTATAGTTTTTCTAAATTGTCTCGGGTCTGGGTGTTTTCTATTTATAATAAGTATGTATTTAAGTATTTTAAGTATGTTTATCCGTTATCTAGTAACCATATAACGAGTTTCATAACGAAGCTTCTCTTGGGCTAGCTAATTGGTGTGAGCGTAGGAAAGTTTATTATTTATTGCTTCATCAATGCGATAATAATATACAATATACATCCTCGGTCTCAAAACTCAGAGCGTATTTGGAAGAAGCTGTCCGGTCGGTCAGCGAGTGATCTTATTATGTCGTTGAAGCTACCAAGCATTATGTTTGTTCACATTATGTTATGTTAGGTTAAGACATTGACATAGGCTTTTGCAAACATGTCAGAATCATAGAGGAGTAACAGCAGAACAGTTTTAATGCCTAACGTACCGGTCACAAGACGGGGCACCCGGCCCGCTGCGTGGCGACGCGACTGACGAATTCTACCTTCATTGCGCGGTCGTAATGTTCACCGCAATGCGGTTAATTGGCATTACACTCCATGTATGAGGAATACGGTCACACCGCGATAGTCGCCCCGTCTCGTGGCTTATAGTAAGGAACATGGGGTTCCTGTTTTTTCTTTTTGTTGATGGCTTCGTACGATTAGCATATTTAGCCAGTGTCAAAGTAATTTTCTTACAAGTAATATATAAATAAACAATATTTCCTCCCTGTATGATGATGATGAATGATAAAAGAAATGAGAAGTGAGAAATGATATACCCCCCCACCAACTCCTCGAGTATCTTAGTAAAGATGTGGGGCTTTAGTAAGTCCTCGGGCGTACTTCTTGAGAGAATTTGAAAAGTGACGTTGCACTGTTTTGTTTCATTTGCCAACATTCATGCACACTCGTGAACACTTAACGGTTAATAATCCACCATTATTTTACATCAATATTCGATATAACACAAATTTTAGAAAATAAATCAAAACCGCATACATAACTCTTAACTTTCCCGCCAAGAAGTCCGATTATGCTTTTTGTATCTTTATCGCCCAATTTTTTTTTTAATTCTCCTTTTTTTGTTTGCGGAATTGACCTTTTGTTTAATTGTAGCTTTGAAGGGTCTTGATTTTTTTTCTTTTTAATGTCTGCTATATTGTGCTAGTGAAACAAACACACTACTCTACAATTTTTATAGTGTTAACATAAATAGATGCTAAGAAAATTAAATAAACGTTAGTATAAAAAATACGACATACGGGACTGAGACGTGGTCGCTCACTATGGGCATCATAAAAAGGCTCAAGGTCACTCAAAGAGCAATGGAGAGGGCTATGCTCGGGGTTTCTCTGCGTGATCGAATCAGAAATGAGGAGATCCGCAGAAGAACAAAGGTAACCGACATAGCCCGAAGAGTTGCTAAGCTCAAGTAGCAGTGGGCAGGGCACTTTGCTCGCAGGACTGATGACCGCTGGGGCGGAATAGTCCTTGAGTGGTGACTGCGTACCGGAAAGCGCATTGTGGGCAGGCCTCCAACAAGGTGGACCGACGATCTGGTGAAGATCGCGGGAAGCCGCTGGATGCGAGCAGCAGAGAGCCGGTCGTTGTGGAGATCCTTGGGCGAGGCCTTTGTCCAGCAGTGGACGTCTTTTGGCTGAGATGATGATGATGATGATGATGATGATGATGAAAAATATAATTTAATAAAAAATCTTCATACAAAACATCAATTTCATAGGTAAGGAGGACCTAATATGTGCTGGTGATGTGATGTGTTATTATATCGCTTTATCATTTTTATTATCAAGGTTTTTCATAAATGATAAGGCGCATATCACCGTCAGCTGAACAGATTTCAAACTACGCTGTTACTTATTATAGTCGGAGTTTGTGAGCGGATTAAAAGTTTAACTCGAGCTTGCTCCGTTAAAACTGAAATTTCAGCCTGGCAAAAGTTTTATCTGTTGTTTACAAAAAGCATGTTTTTTACGCCAACCGAAAGTTTCGCTTCTACAGTTTCCACATTAACTTTTGAACGTTACTATGGACCACTATCACCGCTGAGTCTCCTTAAGTGTTTAAACGAAACACAAAGGTTGTTTTTTCACCAATTCTATTGTACCTTCTTTTATCCACTTAAAAGTTTCGTCGACACTGAACAGGTGAGACGATCTCACCGCACCTTTTAAAAGAAATCGGTCTATTGAGTTAGAAAGAAGTTTCCAGAAAGGCCGCGTGCCAACGAAATTATTTGTTTAGCCAACAATTACAACGTTGCGTACGTGATAATGTGTTCGTTAATGAGTTCGCGAGCTGCTAACTTGATTGAATTATCTACATTAAACTACATTAATATTAGGAAGACATCTAATTTGTTTTTGTTTGAAACTCTGACACTATACAAACGATTCTCACCACTATTTCATGAAGAGAAAGCTACACTATTAATAAGCAAAATCATTTACCGCCTCTGTGGTATAGTGGCTAAGACCACCGGTTTAGACCCAGAGGTCCCGGGTTCGATTCCCAGCGGGGGGTACATTGGTGGTAGGGCTTGTTAGTCCGTCTGGCTAGCTACCACCATCTTATCTAAATATGTCGCCATAACATCAATGTTTGTAGCATTGTTGTGTTCCGGTAGCTAGAGATAAGATAGCCAGTGCCTCACTAGTTGAGGTTCCCGGGTGAACTGCGCTTCCATCATTGGCCTTATCATCACTTTACATCAGGTGAGATCAAGGTTGCTTAACCGTAAAATATTTAAAAAAATAAAAATCATCTCATCTTTGCTAACATTTTCGCGAACGCAACACTATGAAATGAAACAACTTCTCGTGTTTATATTACACATTGATGTTATTTAGTTCTATCGTGACGTTTCGGACCCTTTCCGTCCGTAAGTAGTCCGTAAGTAGATCCATAAAAGTTGTTTAATTTCAATATCATTATCATAGCAGCTCATAAAGGTCTCAATGCTGAACACAGGCCTTACATCATGATGACCCACCAATTTGTGTTATCAAGTCTTTAATCTTACGACAACTACTAGAACAAATGTCTTCAAAACACAAACACTTCGAAAGAGTAGGTATCTAATTTCCACGGGAAAAAGCGGATCTAATTTTAGGTAGGTAAGCGAAACTGCGAACGGATGCTTGCAGTAATAAATAAGTGAGGAAAGTGGGCAATTAGAAGTTTCTAAACAAGGTTTATTTATATTACGTCTTTACTAATACTACGGCTCTAAAGCGCCGGGCATTCGGAAACTTTGCGTGGGACCAAACCCAATACCGATTAGTCCTTTTTACATGACTAAGGCACAGGTAAATAAGCGCTCCTTTTGTGGATTATCCCTGAAATAAACTAAAGAAAACTATCCAAGCAAGACTATCGCAAACAATTTGGAAACGATACCAGAAAAAGATGCTTTGCTTTTAAGCCCTGCCTTGTATTTGATTCGCGGACTAGAATAATTTCAACTTAGGATAAAAAAGTAAAGTAACAATAAAATCGGTGCCTCGGTGACCGAGTGGCAGAGCGATCGGCCCGATACCCGAAAGATTTTTTGATGCATAGTCCGGGTTTGTGATCACCAACCCGCATTTGGCAACCGTGGTGATTAAGCCATTACCCATTAATTGTGGCAATGACTTGATTTCAATGATGGAAGCCTTTGCCCAGCAGTGGGACAGTTATAGGCTGTTTACTGAACAATAAAATGAAGTCAAAGGCTTCATTCATTGAAAAAAGACATAGCTACAAATGATGGGTCGCTAGGTACATCATACTGGGAATTGAACCCAAGACCTCTTGATATCAGTCCGAGCACGTTGCCACTCGGCTAACGAGGTGATAATAAATATTCGTTAATGTCCACTTGCTTTGAAACCGCACCTCTTGACAATACAGGCTGGCGCCATACCAATTAGGCTATCGTGGCTGTATCTGTATAAATATAGTGGACACTGTGTACTTACTTCGTAAACCAAAGTGAGCCTTATTCAATGTCAACAACTACGTCATCGACTATTTGTTTAGTGTTGTCTTCAGTTCTTCAGTGTTTGGATATATTTTTGGGGTCGTTATCGTAATGTAAAACGCAGATACGATTTGTAAATGAGTATTTGTTTTAGTACAGCGGGTGGGTATAACGGTCACCCTGCGGTTGGGCGAGTCTAGACTGAAGAGAAACGAGTGAATCTTGTCATTGAGCTTAATTGGGTATTGGACCTCTTATCTAATTGGTGCTTCAATAATCTTGTTGAGTTCAATGCCAAGATAACACAGGTATGTGCGTTTACGACCAAAAGTCACCATTCCTTCCCCTTCCTACTTTTCAGAGCACATCTCTAAGCCTGCAGAGCAATATCAACATGCTCGGTATGACGATCTGAATCAAAAGGACTACATCGAAGCCGTGATTAAAACAGCCTCACGAAAACTCGGTGTCCTAAACAGAGTGCGGCGATTCTTTACGCCTGACCAGTTGTGTCTTTTGTACAAGACTCAGATACGGTCTTGCGTGGAGTATTGCTCGCACATCTGGGACGGTTCCGCAAAGTACTTTCTCGATGCCTTAGACAGATTGCAGCGTCGCGCTGTACGCATTATCGGCAATGCAGAGGTCATTAATACTCTCGAACCCCTACAATTGCGTAGAGATATAGCGTCACTCAGCGTTTTCTATCACTTATACCACGGCGAGTGCTCTGAAGAACGGTTTGACCTTATCCCACCACTTCCTCCATAAGAGTACACGTGCTGCTCTCCGGAGTCATCGCTTCACTGTCACACATATCCCATCGCGCACAAAGATTTGTTGTCTTGTCTTCGCGTCTGGACTCCATTTCCACTTAACATCAGGTGGTTATGGAGTCATTTGCCGTGCTAGGTATAAAAAAAAACAATTGGATATTAATAATCCTTTAATATACTGTGCAAAAGCATCCCAATATAGAGACAAACGCTGATGCCAAACATAGCCAATTTATTTACATATTATATTTTATTTATGTTTAAAGAACAATTTTAAATAGGAATATTTATAATGATTAACGGAATTATTACCATGTCAAGACATGTGTTGTGTGTGTAAGTGACCATGATAGTTTAAGATTGTAGTTCCCGATAATTTCTATGTCTTTATCCTTCTATGTCTGAAACCTTTATTCACACGACAGTACTGGGGATACGCTTTAAACCGGACGTACTAATATTTCTCTGGAATGCGTCATCGAGAACCGGAATAAACTTGTGACTGACACTGAAAACATGTTAAGTCATGTCTCGAATTGGGGCCGACTTAACCTAGTCCATTTTAACAAAAAAACCCTTCAAAAACACAAGTTGCGTGTTTACCGGTAAAACATCCCTTCGTCGTATCTTTAAACTTTGAAGAAGCTCCCCTTGATACCAAACCGACCATTGGAATCCTTGGCGTCGATATTTCGAGTGACCATCAGTTTCGCTGTCATTTAGAAGGTAAATCTAAATTAGCTCCCAAAAAGCTTGGTGTGCTCAATAGAGCGGGACAGTATTTCACGCCGACCCATCGCTTACAGCTTTACACAGGTCAGGCCTCATATGGAATACTGTTCCCATCTACGCTTATCTATTTGTTTGTGATCGCACGACGGGCGGCTCGGACACCGTCGGAAATGTTCGTCTAGCTAGATGCGCGTGAGACTTCGGTCATTAATGCCTAGTTTGTTTACTGATTTTTTCTGTGCTTACCGCCTTCAAGACAATACTGAACTTACCTACAATAAGTTTTTGCGTACAAATTGTGTAAAGACGATCTTAGTGTACGAATAAACCTTTCTGGTTTCTGTTGCACTAATATTTATATTATTGTGACAAGTTTTGTTTAATAAATAAATAAAAAAAAAAAATCTTTGGGCTGGAGCGCCCCAGTACCAACTCCTCCCATTTGACCGCATTCAACGCAGAGCTGCTCGAGTTGTCGGCGACATCGTAACCTCTGGTCGGTTCGATTCACTGGCTCTTCGGAGAGACGTTGCGTCTCTCTGTATATTTTATCGCCTTTATCTTTGTTCGGTTTGATCCCTGCCGCTGATTTACTTCACCGCACTACACGCAGTCGACTGTCTTTCCATCCACACCATCTTGGTGGATTGCGGTCTACTACTGTGCGTTTCTCACGTATTTTTTTACCACGAACTACAGTGCTGTGGAACCAGCTATCAGCGGCGGTATTTCCGGACCATTAAGACTTAGGGATCTTCAAGAAACAAGCCTATTCCTTCCTTAAAGGCCGGCAACGCATCTGCGATTCCACTGGTTTTGCGGTTGTCCATGGGCGGCGGTGATTGCTTCCCATCAGGTGACCCGCTTGCTCGTTTGCCTCATTCTAATATTTAAAAAAAAAATCAATAGGTATCTACTCATTTGATCATCTGTAAAACTGAGCATATTTTGTAATATTTTGGCCTTTTGGCAAGTGGAAATTTTACTACCACGGTAGACGGTTAGAATTTCCGTGTCCAATTATTAGTGGAGTCAAAAACTAGGATGACATACCAGACCATTGGAATTTTTTCTATCTGCCGGCCGTGTCATTTCTCTTTATATTCGGTTTTAATAAATAGAAGTCCACATACAAACACTCGAACAGGCTCCATAACTATCGGATGCGTGCTTTAATATTTTTCATGATTGCGAATAAAAGTTTTCCATTTTAGTAAGTTTTTAGTCCACAGCAGTTGAATGAGAACAGCCAAGGATACAGGGGGCTTACTTATTGTCTAATTTCAACCTCTATTAGGATACCTTTTAAAGGTATTTACGCTTGTCATTTTGCATAGACGATTCCAAATAAACGTCAAATTGACGATGTCGTTCATTCAACATTAATCAAAAAAGCGTCGCGATCGCAATCACTGACACATGTGAGTTTTAAGTTTTAGAATAGCTTTCAAATGTCAAATTGAAAGGTATTATTACCATTACGATAGGTGTGTTTGACAAAAAGGGGGCAGCTCTGAGGCATACATTGAAAGTCCAGCAGTGGGCTGATACCATCTAATTATAATGACGATAAAAAATACTATAAATATAGTTAATACTTCATAACTTATTTCAATTGCATACGTTAACGGAAATAATATTATGCTATGGCTTAGGCAAACCAAAAAATATATTTTAATACACGCCACAATACACACACATAAAACAAGACATAGATAGGTCTCGCTGTCATTTGGAGAGTCGTGAATAAAACCGCTCGGCCACTATTCAGGCGACCGGGCGGCGCGACTAGCAAATTCCTAATACATGGCATTTGATGCCAATTAACCGCAGTGCGGTGAACGTTCAGACCGCGCAATGGAGAGAGAATTCACCAAACGCGTCGCCGGTCGCCCCGACTCGTTGTCAAGCGATAAAGGATACTGAGACTATTGCGCTTTTCAGAGAGCAAAGAAATGCTGAACGTTTTAAATAGCGTACTACGGTCTAAGAAGTTTTACTGAATGCTTTATAAAGCAATTTATCTACTGTCTGACCTGATTTTCGGTACGACAGCTTGACATTTACGAATGCCAGTACAAGGCACCGTCTATTGGATGTTGGAAAAACAGCTGCATTTTTTTCTCTACACACGCTCTTAGAGTTGTAATTAAAAGCAGTTTGTAATATTGTTAGGATGCGTTCTGGTCTTGAAGAGGGTAATTTAAAGGAAAGTATACAGAACTTTAGAGGCTGCGGTGGGCGCTCCCGTGCACGAATGTGCCTGATTAACGACTAGCAGGCATAGGTGGCGGGATGTCGTGCGGCGGGTACTGTCTGCTGCCCAACCTACCGGAACGTGATAACCACGACCACTCTATCAAGAGTGAAACGACTAAAAAGAAGAATACAGAACTTAAGCACTAAAAGAAGAATGTACACAATTCACACACTTGAGAAACCTAAGTATGCCTTGGTAGTTTGCAATGCGAGACCGCGGCTGCGAGTCAAAGCCTTGCGACTCATCTACAGTCGGTCATGGTTCGATGTATAGACTGGGTTTGTGATCACCAACTAATCGATTAAGCTGACAATAAAAAAAAAACTTTTTTTGACAGACACAGTTACAAAATGCAGGAAATTGTAAAATATCGTGAAAATACCTGCCGAAATTACTAGATAAAAGGCCAATGAATGACATATATTTTTTTTGGATTTAAAATCCTTATACATTTCGATTAAAACTCATTCAAAAACACCGTTTTTTTGGAAACCCTCGCCTTAAACTATCTTACGTCTGGGTGGCGCATTAACCCTGCAGAGTGTGCACTTTTGTCCAATGTTCCATAAAGCACTAAAAGAAGAATATACACAATTCACATACTTGAGAAACCTATGCCTGGTGGTTTGCAATGCGAGAACGCGACTTGTGACTCATCTACAGTCGGCTACGGTTCGATGTATAGACTGGGTTTGTGATCACCAACTAATCGATTAAGCTAATAATAAAAAAATCTTTTTTTGACAAACACAGTTACAAAATAACGGGCCCTCTAATACCCATCAATTGAAGCGATGACTTGATATGAATGATGCGCCCTCTAATTTATCAATCTATTCATATAGGTACAGTTTGTAAAGTGAAGTAATATTCATCATGTCCAATTTAAATTTATGTAGTTCTGTCGCACGGAATATCGCACAATTTAAAAAATGCAAATAACTTGGTGCACATGCAACTTCAAATTTCCGTGAAGCGGAAATTCCATCGTATTCATTTCGCGACAATATTCAGAACGTCTTTTAAATACTGATACGGGATTTCAAAACAGGTCGTTTGATGGTAATAGGTGCCGGTGCCCTTAACCAGAATAATTATTTTTATCATGGCCCGTAATCTGTATTATTGTCATTACTGTTTTAAAATTAAAAAGGGTTATTTATTTATTTATTTATTTATTTATATTTGAACAATGCTTCAACAGCTATAATGGTACAGAAAATACAGAATTAAATGTTACCCAAACATAAACCAATTAATGAAACACACTATGCTACTTAATAATATTAACAATATTAACGCAGGTAGTTATTTTTTCTATACCAATTATTAAAATAACAAAATTAGATGAAAATTAGCCGCATGATAACGTGCCGTGTACGTGTATGTGTGTTTGTGTGTACGTGCTAGTCGTGGTTAGTTTACATGGACGCTCGAAATAAGAAAATAAAAAAGGTGAACACTGAACATTTTATCTTATGTGTTTAATTTAAGACTAATATAATTTAAGTAATTTAATTTATTTAATTTAATTTAATTTACAATATGTTTGGACTATATAAGAGAGTCTTAGAGGAGACAGGAGGAGGAGACCCTTGCCCAGTAAAAGTTAAAGGACGAAAAAGTTAAGCATGAACACCTTCAGCACTTCTGAACATAAAAATAACAACTATTGTCTAAGTTAAGCGTTAACCTTTAAATTAATTAATAAATAATGCATCATGCGGTTAAAAAATATATATCTTGACAATACATCTGCATGCAACAGTACCTAGGGCCTATAACTTTGTTTCGTACGCGAGCTGTCTTTAACACAGAGTAGATAAAGTCTTTACTTCGCTTTAACTTAACATCAGGGAAGAAAATGGCCCCGAAAATGTATTTCCGATAGTTTTTATAAGTTTAGTTTTAAAACTACTTAGTTTAATTTACTTGTGATTTTCTTTGTTTTCTAAATTATAAAATTCGATTTACAAAAGTAGATTTATTTATTGGTTTGTATCTGTAATCTTCGGAACTACTAAACCGATATTAAGAATTCTTTCATTACTTGAATGTTACGTGATTCTATCGTTTCGACTTTTTATAGCTTTCCGTTTATAGCTCTACCTTTTTCAACTTTTATTTTTGCTTTTTAGCAAATAATATGATGAGAGGTAGTACGATAAATACATGCGCACTCCTGTGCGGAATCTAGTAGGTGAATTGGTAATTTTCAATTATCGCTTCTTTCATCAAATCTAATTGATTTGATATTGGTACTGTAATAAGCATAATACGTAATAAAAAATAAATATATCTTATTCGAATGCCTCTTTTGTATTTTATGCAGTAGAGGCAGGCCTCAAAACAAGGTGGACCGACGATCTGGTCAAGGACGCGGGAAGCCGCTGGACGCGGGCAGCACAAAACCGATCGTTGTGGAGATCTTTAGGTGATTCCTTTTTCCAGCAGTGGACATTCTTCGACTGATATGATGATGGTGAAGATGATTGTTTAATAGCTGAATGGGCCGAACTTTTAAATTATAATGAGATCTCAAATGCTAATCTAATCTCTAATTAAGTATATTCTTCATTCTATTATATTTTTTTTATAAAACGCATAATTTTAATCAAAAGACAAAATGAGCATTTGTAAGGCGAGTGTATCCGACTGTGAGATTTCCAAGGCGTTCCGCTCGGGACTGAATGATGGCGCGAGGGTCGAATTAGGCAATAATGTGGATTTTATTGAACGTTTACTTATATTAAAATTATAATGGCCGACAACTATTACATATTCAAAGACAATTGGTTTGGTATATTTTTCTTTGTCTGAAACGGTGTATAGCCTGAATAAAATGATATTTAGTTTATTAATCTGACGTATGTTTGATATTATATTCGATGCAGGAAATTGTAAAATATCGTGAAAATACCTGCCGAAATTACTAGATAAAAGGCCAATGAATGACATATAGTTTTTTGGATTTAAAATCCTTATACATTTCGAATAAAACTCATTCAAAAACACCGTTTTTTTGGAAACCCTCGCCTTAAACTATCTTGCGTCTGGGTGGTGCATTAACCCTGCAGAGTGTGCACTTTTGTCCAATGTTCCATAAAAACGCAGTCGAAGTCCATCCTTCCTGCAATAACTTTAAGGTAGCTGTTGGCGCCGCCACGCACCCGACGAGCCCACAGACTGCACGTATAGAATGATTGGCAGTACGCCCGGAATAGAGTTAATTTAACAGGCCTACTGCATCGTGCAAATCTGCGAGCCAGCTAGCCTAATATGCTGGCTCGCAGTAACTTATGTTGTTTACCATCACACCATCAATAGAACAGCCAATTTCGGTGCCACTGAGCTCACGGACCAGCCGGTCCATGTACAGGCTAAAGAGACAGGACGAGGTCAAGCCGCCCTGCCTCACCCAGCACTCCAGCCCGTACCCGTCTGACAGCGATCCCGACCACCTCACAGTGTTTCGTTAGTTGGCATACCAGTATTTAAGGAGCATCATTAGCTCAGAGGGCAACCCCGTATTACCCGACATCTTCTGCCATAGCTTGTCATACGCCACCAGATCGAATGCTTTAGACAGATCTAAAAAACAGGCATAGACAGTCGTTTAATACAGTTTGTAATTTATTTATTTATTTATTTTAAGTGGACTACCAACAAAACATACACTATTAAAACTCAAAAATACAAGTTTATCTTAAGGCTAAGTGTTGTCTAGACACGACATGCAATATAATATTATCATCAACAAACGGAACAGAAATAGACAAGACAAAAAATATAAAACAAGCAGTACAGACACTATTCATTAATTACAGATTAAATTAAACTGAACAGACAAAATTAAACTATGACAAATCGAAACTAAAATCAAAATCAAATCAAATCTGTTAGTTTAAGCAATTTAATGATTAATTTCTGTAAATCTGTTTTTGATTGTTTTTGATTTTCTGTAAATATGTTTATGAATTTGTTTAAGAATTTCTACATAATTAAGCTACTGAAGTTTTTACAAATAAATATTATTCGCAATTTCAATATAGCAACATATTAGTAGATTTTATTTATAGTTTCATATTACACCAGTTTTATTATGACCGTTTCATTAGCAAATTCGTTTGTACAAAGATACAAAGACTAATTATTTATTCAATGCCTCAGCATTATTAAAAACTATTATTTAAAATATTAAAACAAATATTTAAAAGTAAGTATATATATATATATTTTTAATATTTTCTACACTAAATTACGTTAAACTAAAATAGTTAGCTAGATAAAATTTATTTAGGAAGGAATTTATTAAGATCGTTGAAACTAGGTGGCTGACAGAAATTAGATGAGGCTCAGTGGCATGCATCATGTATGGTCTGTGTCCAGCAAGGGACCGAAACACTAGCTGAACATGATGACGATGAATAATTATTCAAAATATGCAATGTAACTGACCACCAACACATAGAATATTACAAATGTCTATTTTAATTATCCCATTTTACAAAAATGAATAATTAGAAATAAATATTTACATAAGTAATCCAAGACGATATTAGGCGTAGTTTCTTAAGGAAAAGAAGACGAATAATAAGTAGAAAATAGCTCCCACCAACATCTAGTTCACCAGCCTCCCTATATCTTTTACGTTGTTGACAAAGCGAATTCTTTCCTTAAACAAACAGCCATGGAATGCGCTTCTAGCCCCGGACGTGAGATCCCGGGGTCATTCAGTCTTTTTCGGAGCAAGTACAAAATGGAAACAAAAATAAGACGAAATGTTCCTTTGACTAGCAACACAAATGCAATCTTTCATTATTTTTAATCGACTTCTTGCTTTTTGCTCATCCTTTTTAGAAAAGGAGGAGCAAAAAGCAAGAAATAATATTAAAATCATATTAATTATTACCTAGATACGCATATCAGTTTTAAAAAATGTCTATTGAAGTCGGGTGGGGTTTTTACAATAAAAAAGTGACAACTATAAAAGTTTAAATGAAACAAAATTGTTCCCCAGCCGACCACCAACCACCCGACTTCAATAGACCTTCTTTAAAACTGATATGCGTATCTAGGTAATTAATAATATGATTTCAATATTATTTCTTGCTTTTTAGAGCTGTTTTAACATTTTTAGTTTTTTGTTTTTTGAAGTCGGTTTTTTTCTACTTCATTACAAGTGAATAGGTTTTTATATTTGATGGCAAAATTATTGCCTGTGCCTACGAAAGGGTTTACTTGCGCTCTTAGAACGAGTAAATTTGTAAAAATATTTATTTATAATGAGTAGTGTTTGCGTAAACTTTGTCAAAAATGTAGCCTAACCTCACACTGTTACCTGTCACCATAACTAACAGGGTGAGGACCCTGTTAGTTATGGTTGTTGCTGGACGAAAACAAAATGGATCGATTACGTAATTGTTCCGTGCAGAGTGAGGCTACGGCCCCCTCTGCCTCTCTAAGGAGTGAACAGACACTTTTTGTGTAAGCAAGTGCCATCTTGGAGCACATTTTACTTATCATCTGTAAAGTTGGCGGCTAAATGCTTGACAGATTGATTTTAACATTTATAAACACACTTCATCAAATCTGTAACCACCACTGGTGTACTGTTCAGAAATACCGACTTTAATTTACAGAGCAGGTGCCGACATAACAATAAATTGTTACATTCGGTTTGGTAGATAGGCTTAAAATAATAAATAAGATACCGTAATTATCTGAACCGTGTGTGTGTATGTTTGTGTACCTAAGTGATAATAGCGTGTTATTCCAAACAATGTGTTTCACTAAGGTTTGTATAATATACTAGCGGCCCGTCCCTGCTTCACACGGGTGTATTCTTCTTTTTTTTCTTTTTTTAATATAGCCTATGTTACTCAGCGCTAATGTAGCATTCTAATGATGAAAGCATTTTTTAAATCGGTCCTTTAGCTTTTGAGTTTATTCGTTGCAAACATACATACATACATACAAAGCTTTCCTCTTTATAATATTAGTATAGACATATAACTAAATTAAACTATTATACAAGGTGGGAAAACAATCGCTTAACTAAATGCATTTTACTAATAAAATTGTGAACCGAAACAGCAATCAGTGAACATAACAAAAAAAGCATGTTTTAGATGAGTAAATTCGAACGATAAATATTTTATAAAAGTTGTCGATGCAAAATCAAATTAATTACAGAATCATCATCATGATCAATCACCAGCTCAATTTTATGTCCCTACTGCTAAGGCATGAGCCTTCCCTATGGATGGATACACCACAGAGAATGGGCCATAAACTACCTCGCGGGTCCAACGAGGATTGATGTTTGTTATCGACTGCTAAAAAGAAAGTGGCGACGCATTGGAAATTTACGTGGCGGGGATCTTGATTTTTCCCAACAATTACAAAATATATGAAAGTGATATTTTGATGACATGATTTTTCATTTAATTGAATTCATTTTGCTAGTTGCAGAAACACGATTTGTCAACTATTATAACAGAGAAAAAAATATCAAAGTAACCTCTTTTAAAACATTGATTTGCATTTTACAGGCAAACCAGACTGATTTAAGCATCTAAATTTTCTTAGTAGATTAGTCTTAACACACACACTCAATATGCTAGTTAATTTTTTTAAATAATTTGTAGTTTTACTTTGGAGGAAAAGAAAACAGTTTTTCTTATGGTACGGGGCGCAAACGCTCCGTATTAGATTAATTGTTTAGCGGTGCGTCGCCTTAACGTCGCTTTCAAAGCCCGGTTTGTTTAGTGGTAAGATGTTTTTAAGTCCACCTGGTTAGCTACTACCAGCTTATCTAAATGTCTCCATTACGTCAATGTTAGTAGCATTGTTGTGATCCAACATAAGGTAGTCAGTGCCTCAGCAGTTGAGGATTCAGGGTGAGGTGCGCTTCCACCTATGGTCTTATCATCACTTAAGATCAAGTGAGACGAAGGCCAAGAGCTTACCCGTAAGGAAAAAAACCGGATAAGTGCAAGTCGGACTCGCCCACCGAGGGTTCCGTACAAATTTATGGTTACATATTATATAATTCAGGAATCGAGTCTTGAACTTTTCCCAAAATTCAGTTTTTAAGGTATTTCTTTTTTCATTCTTCGTCCTAAATCGCAAAACTATACATCATACAAATATTGTTTCCTAAAGTTTACGCGAACACTACACATTGAAATGAAACAACTTTTACGGATCTACTCGCGTTTATTTTACACATTACTTATTTAATGTTTATCCTGACGTTTCGTCACGTCAGGATAAACATTAAATAAGTAATGTAACTTGTAAAATATGTTTCATTTCAACATCATACAAATAATTAAAAATCTGCTTAAGCTTTTGCAAATGAAGCCCTTTCATACGATACCCCTGACATGACATGACACGGTTAACTTACTTCAAAATTTGGACCCCCTTTCCTTGCATAGAGACCCTGTTTTTTTGTGATTTAATTAAATATGTATAGTTTTCAGATGTTTCCCTGTACTTTTAGTATAGGCGTATTACTTGTCAAATTTCATAGTTCTAGGTCAACGGCAAGTACCCTATGAGTTTTAATTCCCTTGAGAGTGTCGAAATATACGTTTTTTGCGACATAAACGGCCGTATCTTTTTTTTTCGTTAACTAAGAATTTCGATTTTTTTTATAACTACAAGGGACCACAGACTTGAGTATATGGTTTTAATTTCAACTCGATACCTCCACGCTTTCCCGAGATAAAGGGTCTTGACAGACAGACAGATGGACAGACGGACAACAAAGCGATCCTAAATAAGGGTTCCGTTTTTTCCTTTTGGGGTACGGAACCCTAAAATATAGGTTAACTAAATATCAAGCACACTCTAAGTGTAGTCAAAGAATAGGAAACAAATGCCACTTAATTCTGTAATCTGAAATGGTGATCGCGCTATTTCCAACGTGTAATCTACAGCGAAATTTTAATTAAAAACCCAATGGAGTTGAATTGCTCCGAACTATTCACGCTTTTTGGTAACTAATCACTGTTCATTTATAAGTTGCGCAGGAATTTGGCTGTGCTTCACTAAAACTCCGGCCGAACATTCCTAAAGTAATTCACTCAAGAAATACAGTTTCTTGTAACTCCTGAATAAACAAAAGTTTCAAACTCATACGCTTTCAAAATATCGCAACCTCGTAAGTTATATTCGAATGCAGATGCATTCGTATCGGCCTACGCTAGGGCTGCCACAATTAGTTATACACACATTTATGGTTTTATATTTGTCATTACGGAAATTTTGCACGCAGATGCCTTGGAGACGATACCAGTGTCGCAGATTTTAAATCAATTCAAATCATCAATTGTTTTTAAGTTAATTCGATATCACTGGTCGCGGGTAGGCGCTAGACGCGAGTAGCACAAAACCAGTCGTTGTGGAGATCCTTAGGGGAGACCTTTATTCAGCAGTAACCGTCTTTAGGCTGAGATGATGATGATGAAGATGATATACGTCATACTAATATGTTAAAATCAAAACCTTGCTATTCTAATAATGTGTATAACAACTAATTGGAAATCACTCTCAAGGTTAAGAAACTGTGTAAGTTTATGTAAGTAAATATTTTACAAGAACATTTTTTGAATATTTCTTCGTGATATCGGTATTCGGGTGTTTACGCAGAAGAAGCCACGGGCACGCCACTAATAATTTATTATAATTTATAAAACAAGCGGAATGTATTGAGTATACCAAAATCTATAGAAAATTGGATGATAGAAAAAGAAACGATCTAGCTTAATGGCTTCGATCAATTATGTATAATGATTGAGCATAAGTTATTTGCAAATAGAAAAATTTTAAGACAGAAAAATATTTTTAGTGCATATAGGTAATAAGTTCTTAGTTGAACCAATGTTTATGTTGTATTAAGTGCCTTACAGAAGATCTTCAAATCAATTAAATCAAAGGTAAAATTCGAAGGATGTAACTTTGATCTAATAATTTTTTTAACTGCCTATTATGTGTTTGTGACAACCCTAGAGCCGCTTGCTACAGTGGTGGCGTGCATTAATTTGCAAGCGTCTTGCATGAAGCTTGCATAATAGACTTGTCTCATTTGCCCAAGTACCAGCTCGGCTCGTATTTACAATTCAAAATCTATTAGCAATTACAATGACTGTTATGACTTTACACTTTGACTTAAAGTAAACATCCGATTCGTCAGGAATGAGATGTAAGGTTTTTTTAACGCAATGAGTTTTGCCTCCATCTTGACCTGATGTTAACTGACGTAGGAGTGAAAATACAAGCGCACTTTCGCCCAAAATCTCATTTTCGTCAACGTGATCTTGCTTTTGAAGCAACTGGCGGGTCAGCGTTTAGGCAGCTAGTGAGACACAATTCCGCTCCACTAGATGTCCTTGTATCTGGACTTCTGTTTAACATCAGGCAATTGCCAAAATATCTATAAAAAAGGAATGGTAAATTAAACTAGGCACCCTAACAGAATTTATAAAAATGCACCCTGTAAACAGAATATACGATAAGAATAATGTGACGTCATTATGCTGACCTGCTATTTTTAATACTTTACTGTCATACTTTATCATCACTGGCTCATTTTGTGACCCATCTGCTGGGGCACGAACCTTCCCTATGGATTAGGGACACCCTGCTACACACGACTTTAAAGTTTATACTGACACCCCTACCATTCTTACGGTTATAAAGTTAGGTGTCAGACATCCTTGCGCAAGCAGAAGGGACCATCTGCGTCAGGTCATTACGCCAGATGAGGATGCGCCGAAACGCATTCTTCATCCGGTACTTTTAAGACTAGTGTCTCGAGCTAGTTGCCCCGTGGACACGTATAGTCCACTACCTAATATCCAGATATGTTCCCACTTTTACATAGCCACCACGAGTCCATCCCACGTCCGGGACCTGCCGGAGACGCCCTCGAAGGCATTACCGGCAGAGGGCCTAGGATTCGGAACTCCCGTGGTACCCTTGAAAAGACAGCCGGATCCATAGTTCCAGCTGCCATACCCTACCTATCAGGGTCGGTAGATAGGAGATTAGGGTTTTAAACCACCACGTGGGCTCAGTGCGGATTGGTGGTTGCTACTAATGCAGCCGGGGTCAACGGTTTTATATGCCATCCGAAGCATGGAAGAGCTCGAGAAAGAAAATTTCTGGTCACCCGTCCGATGGTCGGCTTTAGAGAAAGTTGCTTACTTTCATACTTATTTAAAAAAAAATGGTTGGCGATAAATTCAAGAATTTCATTTTTGTTTTACGTAAGTCATTCGATGGTGTCTCTTCAAAAGAATACTTCTAGTACTTTCTGGCGACGACGACCGCCACCGTGAAAAGAGATTTATAACCGGGACGAAGTAATATTAAAATCACTTAAACGGCGATATTTCTCGGGGAAGCAGGCTTTTCCATTCATGTTCCTTTTTAATTTAGAAGAATGATTTATTTTTAGGCAGTCCAATCATACATATGCTAAAAATAAAATAAAATGTTGCGACTCAATCAATATTACTGTTGTAATGTCAAGGTTTTAAGATTTTGGTGGGTACTTAAAATAAAATTATTTTCTTTCTTCACCACATCTAAGATAAATAGAAAACATCTTCTAGAGATAAGTTCATCTTTGTATGTCATGTAATATAACGTGTGTTTCAATGTGTGTTTTTATGTACCTACACTAAAGGATTAATATCTATCGCGCTGCTCTTCTCTGCTAACTTAGTTGAAGATGTCTATGAATATGCACAACGACTTCAGTCTTGTTAATAACTGGCTCCAGCAACATCTACTAACACTGAACGCGGATAAAACTAACTACAACAATTTTCTGTCTATCCAACTTGGCTATTACAGCAAACACCATACTGTATGCTCACCATTGTTAAGGACCGTACGAATCACGTCTGTAACGGTGCTCGCCCACGACCGACTTTTTGTAGGACCGTTAATCGGACCGATTTTTCGTCGAGGTTTTATCACCTATTTTGTTTAAGAGGCCTCGCCCACGTCCGATAATCAGTGACCGATTATTTAGTCGGTGAAAATGAAACGTATGGAATTATATGTGGCAACGCTCACGTCCTACATAAAGTCGGTCACAAAATAGTTGATAAAACCTCGGCGAAAAAATCGGTCCAATTGTCGGTCCGACAAAAAGTCGGTCTTGGGCCGGCACCGTTACTGTATAGTGGTTGGTTTTTGAATTTCAACGGTGATAAAAGTGACTATAAATACATTATGAAACATAACGTTTTGTACATTATTTACAATTTGACTGTTAAGATTAATATCGTTTTGGAATATTCGGTGACAAAAATATGGTACCTGATAGGTAATTGTTATCACAGCGTGATATAATTATCACGCTGTGATATCAATTACCTATTATTATTATTATTATTATTTCTTATGGGGACGTCGCCAGCCGAACGGACGATCCACCCGCGTTGTTGCGGGCCACTTTATCGAAAAACGACCCCCAGAGATTGCTATTACTGACAAGGTAATGTATTTTAGTTTATAATTGATGAATCCCTTCCGTTAGGGCACCATATTTATTGTTCCCGTCAGTAGTCTAACGGAACTATGGGGAATGAACCATGATTTCTCGTTCAGCAACAGATGCTTCTTGATCTTCATCATTATAATCACCCGCTCATTTTTACGTCTCAACTGCTGGGGCACGAGCCTACCTTATGATAGGGAAAGACAGGGAGAGATAGAAAGAGATAGGTATAGGGAAGACGGGCCATAAGATCTTGGTTTCCTTATCATGGTACCATCCTTGGGATATCTCCTTTCTAACAAAAAAGAATCATCAAAATCGTTTCATAAACGACAAAGTTTTCCGCGAACACACATAAAAAAAAATATACGAGTCGAATTGAGAAACCTCCTCCTTTTATGAAGTCGGTTAAAAAGCTTCTTCGTCGAAGTCCATTGTGATACTGCAAGCCCCATTGCTTGCAGTATCACAATGGACTTCGACGAAGTGTTACACCGAGTGTCTACTACCGACCATAAGTGTCTGTCGCGCGCTTCAGCTACATTTGTAGCCGCTTCTAGCTTCAGGTGGCGGCGTATGTGGTAGTCGCGTGTGGCTCGTGTGCGCCGAGGCTTAAGTGTCTGTACATAAATTTACTGATACTAGCTCAAGAGCTCAGTTCGGCTCCTTATTTAATTAAACATTGGTGAATTTGCATGGAGTGGACTTAGCTTTGAGCGGTTGCTTGCGTCAATGGACCGGAACGGAACTCAAGTATCATACCTACCTACTGGAATACAGCCTTTTGACTACAGCTCTTGTATGTTGACTGTGTATTTTGAGTAAGGTGAGTCCACATTAAGTAACATGTTACATAACTATGCTGTGAACAATAAGTGTAAGGTGGTTTTATTGACACTTTGTCCACACTAATAAAACATGCGACATAACTATGGTATATAACATGTTTTGTCATATAATCTGGACGCAACTTTATACCTTAATTTAATACAAAGGCAACATAAATATACGAGTCCTACTACTAGTCAGTTTTAAAACAACAAAAGCGTATTCACTGGATTTCACAAACTAGTCCGGAAACAACATAGATGTAAAATATTATCTTTACTGCTTATGTTTATTAAAGTTTTTATTTAAGATTTGTTTTATTTTACCTGAATGAACATCTGATGATACGATGGAAGCTAGTAAATACCCGTTCTGGAATAATATAAGTGTTAAAATTTCACTTAAGACGACACGTCGATTTGTGAAGATTCAAAAAGGCTGATTCTTACTGGCGCTGTCATAACGTCGTAAATACGTAGCGTCTGCGACAATTAAGACCGCAAGTAAACAGAATCTAAAAAATATACCTATAAAAAAATAATTGGTTTTAGTTATCAAAATATGCAGCTACTAAATTACGAATTAATGAATTAATCTTATCAATGTATTTGCGTGGTTTCTAAGCAAAAAGAAAATAATAATTTTGTTATAATTTCAACAATAGTTATTTTTTTGTGGTGTTTTAAAAATAATTATGATTGCAAAAGAGACGCGAGTATATTCGCCGCTACACGCGTCTCGTTTTCACAACTGCAATAATACTGCTATAAGAGCTCGTGGTTACCCCCCTGGGAATTAAAGTAAAATGTTACAAAGGTTTATATTGAAAAGCAAAACAAACTTACCAAAATTATTTCATTGAAACTTGACTCAAAGGAAAGGTAAGAAAACGTCGATGGACGCAAAATTTATAAAATTAAGTTTGTTAGTTAGCTTAAATTTCGCCTGAATAAATGTTGTTTTACGTTAGACTAATAAATTGACAGGGCGGCCTCGAAACAATTCAATTAGATTTCAATTAAAATATAAAATCTATAAAAGTTAAAGTTAGTTTTTTAAATGTTCATGGAGTCGATTATTGAATTACATTCAATGACACACCGTCAATATCATAAGGGAGTGTTATTTGATTATACCCAAAATCTTAATCTAAATCTAATAATTTGTGCCCATTTGTTTATTAATCTGTCAGTCATAACCGATTTACTATTAAAATATAAAACAATTTTCACAGAACTATCAATTAACTTCTAGCAGGGTGCCTAGAGTGAGTTTTGCTTACTATCCGTATTCATTCGATTACGTTTACGAAAACGAAAATTAGTATGGCATTGAAGCAGCGCCTCCTGGCGGCATACGAGAGGAGTTAACATTTTGCCATACAAATTTTCGTTTTCGTTAACGAGAACGAATGGCGAATAATACTCTCACTTGGCACCCAGGTAACAAACAATACAGTAATCTTACAATAAAAGGGAGAATCTATAAGTTGTATTTAGTAGATGTGTCATTTAATTTTAAAATTTAAATAAGTCTATAATAATTGTATATAACAAACAATCCCTCCAATAGTACTAAAAATGTGTGCAGCAGAGTTGTCCCCCGTATTAACGCGCCTTTACCGTCTCTCGCTCTCTTCAGGCTGTGTGCCGGAATCTTGGAGAGAGGCTAATGTGCAACCGGTCCCCAAAATAGGAGATCGGTCAGATCCATCGAATTACCGCCCCATAGCCGTAACTTCAGTTTTGTGCAAAGTAATGGAGCGCATTTTAAATAAACAACTTGTCCACTACCTAGAAGAACACTCCATTATTCACGATCGCCAATACGGGTTTCGGCCGAAGCGGTCAACGGGTGATCTTCTAGCGTATGTCGCACATCTCTGGGGTGAGGCTATTGACAAGCGTGGTGAGTCGGTGGCTGTTAGCCTCGACATGGCCAAGGCATTTGATCTGGTCTGGCACAAAGCTCTTCTCTCCAAGCTCCCGGCATACAGTCTGCCTACACAGTTCTGCAACTGGGTCGCTGGCTTCCTGCACGAGCGTAGAATTCGTGTCCTGTCTGATGGATGCGCTTCGCGGCTCATGTCAGTGAACGCTGGTGTCCCTCAGGGTTCCGTTCTGTCACCCACGTTGTTTCTTCTGCACATCAATGATATGCTTCCACTTGGAAATATTCATTGCTATGCAGATGATAGTACAGTGCACGGTGGGTATAACGGTCACCCTGCGGCTGGGCGAGTCGAAACTGAAGAGAAACGAGTGAATCTTGTCATTGAGCTCAATCAGGTATTGGACCTCATATCTAATTGGGGCTCCAATAATCTTTTTGAGTTCAATGCCAAGAAAACACAGGTATGTGCGTTTACGGCCAAGAAGTCACCATCCTTCCCCTTCCAACTCTTCAGGGCACATCTCTAAGCCTGCAGAGCAATATCAACATGCTCGGTATGACGATTCGCTGTGATCTGAATTAAAAGGACTACATCGAAGCCGTGATCAAAACTGCCTCACGAAAACTCGGTGTCCTGAACAGAGTGCGGCGATTCTTTACGCCTGACCAGTTGTATCTTTTGTACAAGACTCAGTTACGGTCTTGCGTGGAGTATTGCTTGCACATCTGGGACGGTTCCGCAAAGTACCTTCTCGATACCTTAGACAGATTGCAGCGTCGCGCTGTTCGCATTATCGGCAATGCAGAGGTCACTAATACTCTCGAACCCCTGCAATTGCGTAGAGATATAGCGTCACTCAGCGTTTTCTATCGCTTGCACCACGGCAAGTGCTCTGAAGAACTGTTTGACCTTATCCCACCTTCTCCCTTCCTCCATAGGAGTACACGTGCTGCTCTCCGGAGTCATCGCTTTACTGTCACACATATCCCATCGCGCACATAGAAATTTCCACTTAACATCAGGTGGTATGGAGTCATTTGCCGTGCTAAGTATATAAAAAAATAATAATAATAATAATTGTTAAAAGAAACAGAATTGTTATTGACAAATCCTCGTTAATTAAAATTAACAGTCTACCGACTCATTGTGTGTCCGGCTGCCACATCTCCTTTAGCAGTGATAATTTCACTTTTCTACACAACACTGATCCCAAGTAAGGATTTTCTTACGGAGGGCTAGAGTAGGTATTGGTATTTTGGGATGGGGTGAAACAACAGGCCAGCCTTTAGTGATTTACAAATCTATAAGAAAGAGTAATTTGCGTCGTATAATCTGTATCGGTATTGTACTTGTATTGCTAGTATAGTTTACAATCATTCTTTTGTTTTACACTTAGCCATAGATAAAATATATTTACCACCACTAAGTAAGTCCCCATAGACAGCATTACCTAGTTTGGAGACTACTATTAATAATGTATACGTATTGTAGTAGCTCTTTTATTTAATAAAAGCATTTTTTTATTATAATTTAACTACGGCCATCGCATAATTTAAACCACAGAATAAGGAGGTGTATTATGTACTACTTCTTCCATAGACTGTTCAAACTAATCGCATAAATAAAGCAAAATATAACTATCGCAAAAATATTGCCAACACACAATATTTTTAATAAAACATAGCAAAAAATAATGCTTTCAAAAATAGGGCATATCTTAAAGTCATAGGTTTCGCAATTTTCGTACACCGTGATTTACGAAATTCGACTGAATATACTAAAAGAAGTATTTACTCTGTAAATTCTTTTCTTCCTCAATTTAATGCTTAATTGAATGATACGTTTAGCATCATTGTACATAATACTGTACGTCCAATCGCTCGGAACCCCTCTGAGGATTCGTAAGTACCTTAGTCTTGCTTGTGTTACACTTGATATACCCACTACAGGGTAAAGGGCTGGAAATGGCATGAACAAGTAGGTAACATATATGGTTATAGTTCTATCAGAATTATGATATGATAAAAACTGACAGTTTTGTTAGTTTCACTACATTTCTAGCTTACATGGGCGTGCAGTTTCAGGGCCTGATGAGGCGATGGAAGAAGCAGAGGCATTTGAGGAGGCGCTGTCAGAGGCTGAGACCCTGACTCCACACTACAGTCTGGTGTTCGATGTAACCGCGTCGACGTCGTCCGCAGCCCCAGTTCGGCAAGGATTGGTGAGGGAGAACAACCCGGATATCCTGGACGTCCCGCTTGCGGAGATATTGGCACAATAGGGCCTTGCAGGCGTTGAGATCGGGGGTGTTACAATCATCGGCTATAGGGATTGAGTGAATCATTGTCTCCACAGGTACCGCGTTGCTCTTAGTGCGTTTAGATGGTAGGTCCCGGGGGTTTGTTAGTGTCAGTAGTCAGCCACATTCCATGGCCACGACAATAAACTTGGATGCGAGTTTTTCCCCTAACAAAAAAAAGGTGGACAAATAAAAGTAAAAACAAATTAACGGCAAATCTTAGACATGTCATATACTGAAAGTACCCATATTCGATAAAACGTATATTGTATGAAGAATATTCGATAAACGGCCGGAAGATAAATAAAGTGTTTTATTTCCATGTGTAGCGTGTTCACGTTCAACTTTAGAAAACAGTTTATCGGATAATACAAACACTTCCCTCTGGCAGTCAGTTATTGACAGTTAGTTTAGAGTTTAGTCCGTATTATTCATTTTCCTCCTTCAGTACGTATTTCCTATCTTAGATCAACATTATTATTATATGTTTTATTTGTTTCTCCGACATGTCTTTTGTATTTGTTTTTTTAGGCCTATGGTTCCGTTTTATCTGCTTTTTGTTCTAGCCAATAATAATTCATTTCGCCACACTAAAAACTTTGTTCATCATTATACCCCAAAGATGGAGTTGCGTAATAACAAACAAGTTAATCGCAATAATGTATTTTTAAAAATAAAAGAAAAATTATTCAGCACACAAAGAACAAATACACAAAAAATAGAAAGACGAAACGGTCCATAACTTGCTGGTTGGTGGGGTTTAACAAGTGCCATATTTCACGGAGGAGTTCAAAATATTTTTAATTTGGCCACCAATCCGGTGACCCGGCATTACGAAATTTGCTTAACTTGCAAGATCGTAACCAAAACTCTCAAACTGCTGCACCAACAACATTGTAAGCTCACACTACTAAATAACCAAGTTTATGGAAGACACATACAAAATTACACCCTTTTAGTTTGATGTGCTCCATAAAAACATCGCTCGATAAGCATCAACATCATTGGTTAATACTGATTGGTTAACTGATGTGTCATTAGTCCTTGGATGTATTATAGCGACTATATCGAAAACGTGAGGGCTTTACCAATATGGGCAAAATTGTCTCTCGTGATAGTATGCTAGTGTGTAGGGTTAATGTCGATAGAAATATCGATGAGTATTAAATGCAGCCATTGGGGGCTTACCAGTTATTTGAATTTTATAACCAGTTTGAGCTGCTTTCTGATTGTCAAGTTAGAATGGTAGGTATTGGTAGACACCCCATTTTGTAAGCATCCCAAGCAACATAAATAAGGTTACTACATTACTTTTACATATAGTAATTATGTCGGTTTCGAGATTTCCTGACAGATAGTCAAACCAGGTCTTTTATTTAACTTAGACGTACACCGACAGAATAAAAGGCACTACTATAAAAAAAGATTGCTCATTTGAAACTTTATATATAAGGACTTTTAAACGCAAAAATTCAGTGAATGAAAGTTTTACTTAAATGTTCTCAACGAACATACTTGATCTCTATATTTTCCTAGAGCGAAGTAAGTTTCACTTGAACTGACTTACTGATTTGAAAAATATTGAACTCTTCAGACATAACCTAATGATCAACTTTTTATTGAAGCATGTAGGTACATTTTTCATCAAATATATGAATTGTTATATCTTATTTTTAATATTATTATATCATTTAAAAAAGCAGTACATCAAATTTTGTTCATATTTACATGAATAATAAAATTAAGAGGAAATAACCCACAAATAATCTCTACAAGAAGCTCGGTAACACGTGTGTATCGACAATAAATGTATCGATATTTCGGCGATGGCACTCGGTTATGACGAAGTTTCGATAAGTTATTCCGCCCGAGGGCCCGAGCACGCTTGTCTTTGCTTTTAGACGAAATCTAGTTAGCTATAAGCATGGGACGTCAAAGGTTAGTTGAACTAACTTCGCCTCCATATTGTGCGGCGGTTATTAAATTCAGTTTTGAGTATTAGTCGGGACGGACAGGAAATTGAGTTCAATATGAAGCACAAAGCTGAATAAAGTCAGACGGATGTTACGGAACGCCTTTGCGATTGTTGATTCGCTAGGAGTGCTTGTGAGCGATTTGTTTGATAAACAAACTGGCCAGCAGAAACTATCGTTACTGTTATTTAGTTTACGGATCAAGATTGTTTAATAATTTTTGGGCATTAGGAAACAGAAGAGAGAATTATAAGGCCAGATTCATGTTTTAGGTGTGTAATGTTGTTTTTGCGAGATATCAGTACCTGATTAATAATAAATGGTGACAAGTGACAGGTGTCAGCGGTTGCCGATTATCTTTGATAAATAGAGACGCATGTATACCGTAAAACGGATAGTACCGTAAAACGATAGAGGGGTAGGAACCGACTTAATCGATTAAGATATATATATATATAGAAAAAAAAAGAAAATTGAGAAAGGTATGCTGAGATGGTTTGGACATGTCGAGAGAATGAATGAAGAACGATTGACAAAAAAAGTGTATAAGGGGAGTGTGAATGGAAGTGTTGAAAGGGGTAGACCTAGGCGGACGTTTCGAGACCAAATCGGGGATGTCTTGAAAAAAGGCCAGGTCAAGAGTACCCTAAACCGAAGAGCATGTATGAAGGAAATAATGAAAGTGGACGAAGCGAAACAAGTATGTATGGATCGTAGCAAGTGGAAAAAAGTGGTCTCTGCCTACCCCTACGGGAAAGAGGCGTGATTATATGTATGTATGTATGTATATATAGAAATTTAAAGCGTAGTTTTCAGTGTATGTATTATTTGCAGTTAGAGATTCGTCTATAATGTGAACTTGTTTAATTTTTCGGCAATCAATAAATTTTAATAAAAGTAATTACTTTGAGGCATAGCTTTCTATTATGTTTCACATTATTAATATTTCGATTAGGATATTCTTTTAATGACGGCGGGCGTTGTCGATAGGTTCAAATTTTTTAACGTACACATATATTTAATTTTGTCTCTTAGTAAAGGCTGTGTGGCATATCCCTTTGTGACTCGCATCATGAAAAAGCATACATGCGCTGTCACTGTACTGTCAAAAGGACTTAGAAAATTTAATCGATCGGGGAGACTAGAGATCGCCGCCTGAGTCGAAATGCACAGTATTTTTATCTAAAAGAACAAATAACCGAACGAATCACCAAGGCAATAAGAGGCGGAAACCCCTGTGCGACTCGAAAGCTCCCGCACCCGGAGACGTATCATCAATCATCGTAATAAGTGACGTTTAATTCCCTGAAAAGGTACATTTAATTCTTTTATTTTTACAACCTTATTTAATTTTTAAAGGGCACAGTTCATTGCTATTCTCTTGGATGAAGGTCTCCGTGGTAACAAGAGGTTATAACCCTGTCCACCACGGGGTCGGAGCGGCCCGGGAATCGGAGATGTTTGTGTTTTTCTCAAACAAAGCCTCATAATAATTGATAATGAACATTTATTTACCATTAGAAATACTTATTTTTTTATTTTACAATTTAACTGATTCTAAAACCATGAAGTTACATAGTTCACAATATAAAGCATCATCAATAAATTTTCACATAATTACCCTGCAATCAGCATTTTAAAGTTAAATATTCGAAAAACTACAAATTCTATGTCCTTTCTTTAGATAAATTATTACATTTCGAAAGTAAATGGCCTCCCATGCCCTATCCTTTTACTACTACACTTCGGGGCACTTGGACGGAGCTACAGCTTCCACCAAGCAACTGAAGCTGGAGCTAGTGAAAAAAGGGACGAGCTTGTTGCATTATAGAAGAAACTAGGCTGACAGAGTAGCGCAGTCCGGACTCGTCTGCTACCGAGACACGTTCTGTACCTTTCTGCCTCCAGACCCATTAGAGGTATTTCGTACGAGCTAACAACAAGGATCCATTACTAACATTACAGATATCTTACCTACTAACCAACCCTTTTTATTTATCCCACATTTTATTTTTATGTTTTTCTTTATCGAGTAGTTACTTTTGTCGACCAAACTGACCTCAGGACTCCTGTGGCCGTAGCCAAAGTAACATTAAGAAAACGATAGCAAAGTTCGAAAATAATAAATGTATGGGATTGACATAAGATTGACCACGTGATTTAGCACGGCTTATGTCAATCCAATATATTTTAATCTTTTCGAACTTCGTTATCGTTTTCTTAATGTTACTTTGGCTTATCCTACTGGTACCCATATTGTCTTAGCAATAGTGTTGTTTGCACATAGTTTATTCACTAAAACTGTAAATCCACAACATTGCATTTAATTTAATTTAATTTGATAAAATACCTTTTTTTTTATAGCCTCCCTACAAGAAGGAGTAGAAGACCCACATTACAGGTGTCAGGTAAATAGATATATTTTATATCAATTGAAAAGAGAAAAAATGCTATAGACCAAAAACTTTTTGCCGTTACTAAAAATATGTTGGTGTTTGATACCTACATTGTTGCTGCAGGACATAAACGAGGCTACGTGGACCCACTTCATCTTATCTCGTATTAGTACAGAATGTGCGCAACGTTTTGAAAATAACCTTTCCAAAAAAATTGTAGTAGGAAATGCACAGTAGGTTTTTATAAATCTTTAACAACTTAATATAACAAAGTCATTATTTCGATAGCCTTGCTCGCATAGAATAAAGTCTCTTTGAGTTCCAAGTTTTATCTCAACATCATTTGAATAGAAAGTTTTATCTCACAATCTCTCGGGGGTGGAAATTCAAAATGGTTTAAGTGTCCCATTGACAACTCTTTATAGGGTATCTCTTGTGACCTCTGAAGAATTTTTTCAGATCCGTAACGTTTCAGTCTTTTAAAATGAGCTGTAAAAGGTAAAGAAAGTTTTTTGACATAGAAATGTGACATTTGATTAAAATGTGACGAATGTTTTTCTCAAAAATCTCCCAAAACCCATTATTTATAATCTTTAAAAAATCTGACTATAGGTTAACTGACTGACTAAAATTATGAGATTTGAATATAAAGTTCAGCAATATTACACTGGACCGCAAAGATAAAGGGTCAGTCAGAAAATCTTCAATATCTTCAAAAGTACACACAGCGGCAGATCAACCTACCCAAACCTGTCAAATTTCTCCACTGCATATTGATCCTTATAACCAAAAGATTAAGTTCAAAATTGATTGTAGAAATTTGACAGTTTTGGGTAGGTTGATCTGCCGCCGTGTGTACCTGACCTAGATTTATGAAATTTTTTTTTTTTTTTTTTTAATTTTTTTTGGCACAAAACAGTCATTACATACAATAGTTCTATAATTAGAGTAGTACTGGTAATAGACAAAACAGTGCCGACAATAATATATATTATAGTTGACACAGGGCGCGCGTATTATACTCGTAGGTATGTCCATTGAGACTGAATCAAAAAAAAAAAAAAGAAATACAAGTCATTTAAAATTTAAAGTAACAGAATTTGAGAAAATTTTAGAGCTCCGAAGAGCAAACAATCATTTTTATTTATTATTATTATTATATATTTTTTGTGAGCAAAATAACTTATAATATATTATAATTATAATTACAAATATAGCTTGCCTATTCTTAGCCGTTCTTGTAATAACCCTCCTTCTGACGCAGTCGGGTAAAAATATAAGATCGGATGTCGAATGACACAGTTGTTGAAATTCGATAAGTCTCGCTTGGCTTACAAATTAACAATATAGTGACGATAGACTTACAAGGGCTGGCTGGACAGAGCCAGAGCCACGACAGCATTTGAAAATGCACCCAAACCACGGTGGGGTTCAAATACCGCCGCTTTTTTTTTATTTTTTTATTTTTATTTTAGCTAAACTTAAATACTAAAAATAAGTGTAATTCATGTTGCATCTTGCAGATTAATAGCTATCAAACGTTTGAATGTTCTAAGAGGACTGTTGAATAGATCGAGATTCGAAAATTCTTTATTATACATATTGGGACAGCGGAACAAAAAACAGTTACGTGTGTAATTTTTCTTGCGGTGGGGTGGTACAAATGTAGTAAGGGAACGTGAGGAACGAAGAGGAAGACGGACCTTGGATAAGAAGTTAATTTTAGATAAAAGGGATGGAGAGTCTATTTCATTATTGAGCAATTTATAGAGGAATACAAGGTCAAATTGTTTGCGGCGATTACGTAAAGATGATATTCGATGATAAGAAAGAGATTCTTCGTATGTTAAGTTAGTACGGTTACCACGATAGTTCAAGATTTTGATGAATTTTCTTTGAACCTTCTCGATTCTGTCAATATGATGCTTATAATGTGGGTTCCAGATTACGCATCCAAAATCTAGAATTGATCTTACAAAAGAGAAATAAAGTAGCTTTAATGTAAATATATTTTTAAAAGGCTTAGTGACTCTGGTAATGAAACCCAGACTCCTGAAGGCTCGACTGATAACAGTTTCAATATGCAAATCAAAATTGAGTTGGTGATCCATCACAATTCCTAGGTCTCGTATGTTATTGACGCGCTTAAGAGAATGATCACTGATAGTATAATTATAAATAATAGGCGATCGTTTCCGTGAGTATGTTATTACGGAGCATTTATCAATGTTGAGGAAGAGCTGGTTATAATTACAATATCCAGAAAAGGAATCAAGGTCAGACTGAAGTTTTTGACAATCGTTGTAGGTAGTTATACTTCTATATATTTTAGTATCGTCAGCATAAAGCAAGTTATTTGTGTTTACAAGAGTATTGCCAATATCGTTGATATAAAGCGTAAATAAAACAGGTCCCAAGTGAGATCCTTGGGGTACCCCTGAAGGGCCTCTAGAAATAAAGACTAAATTAAAGAATTCTTAATACCACATAAAATAATATATGAAACCTTTTTATCCATATTTGATAATTGTATACAAAACTGAAAATTTAAAATAATGGTCTTTTTTGAATTTATTTCCAAAAAACTCAAATCAATTGTTTCGCATTTGTTTAAGTTTTGACAAAATAAACGCTATGATGCTATGTCTCTGCCTATTAAATTTTATTATTCTGAAGTCATCATGTCGTTAACCCCTGAACAATGAACCAAGATCCTGACAATGCTTGAAGATGGGCGCAGTCAGCGAAATACAGCGAGAACTGTTGGTGTGACTCTTTCTACAATTCAGTGAGTACTTCAGCGTTTCCGTAAACCAGTGGATCCAGTCTTCGAAGACCAGGAATAGGTCGAACAAAGTGCACGACGGCGCGGGAGGATATATGGCGCGCTATATGGTGTCAACAATTTTGAGAAATCGCTTTCTTACGGCTGTTGAAGTAAAGAATCATCAGTTACGAGCTGGAGGAAATAATCTGAGTACGAATACAGTAAGGCGGCGTCTGGCTAAAGTACATTTAAAGCCACTAAGACCTGCAAATGGCCCAAAACTAGAAAGACATCACAGAAACTCATGGTTGAGTTATGGTAGCGAACACGAGAATTGGACTCTGGATGACTGGTCTTACGTTAGTTAGTTATAGTGTTTGACTATTTTCAAGAAGTCCGTATCACACACATGGATTGGCCAGCATGCAGCCCCGACATAAACCTCATTGAGCATGCATGGGACGAACTGGGACGACGTGTACGTCAGCGGAATCCGCCGCCAATCACGCTAAGTGAAATGAAAGAAGCTCTAATAGAGGAATGGCAGAATATTCCGCAGCATCGTCTCAAAAACCTAGTAGAAAGCATGCCAAATCGCATAACAGCAGTATTGCGAGCTCGCGGAGGCAACACAAAGTACTAAAATGCATGAAAGCAGCACATTTATAACCAATCTACATTTACGAAAATACTGGAAAAACTACGCATTTTTATTTATTTTGCATTTATAAAAAATAAAAAGCTTTTTTTTCATTTAAGCACATTAAACTATTCTTAAACTTAGTTTTATTTCATAAAGATAGGTCACGTACTTTTGAATTATATTGAAGATTTTCTAACCGACCCTTTTTCTTTGCGGTCCAGTGTTTATATGGCTGAAGCTTCGCTAAAGATTAGTTGTTAAAAAACCGAATATTTAACGTGATTTTTATAAGAAGCGTAGTATTTTTCATGCAATTGATTTTATGCAAAGGAAAAAAGAGTACCTATCTATAGATTTTAAATCTTCGTAAGCCGCAAACAGTATCACTTATACAAAAATAGCATGTTTTATTTTTAAATATCCGTAGTAGGTAGGTACCTAGTGCCAAAACAGCAAGAATAACATTTTCTATTACGTCAGCTCACTCGAGTTGAACTACGAGTATTATGTTCCGTGCTTAAGTGTACAAAACCCTATTCTGTTCGCAAACACAATATATTGTCTCGGCTCTGGTATTTGTCGTCACCCGGCTCCTATTTTTTGTCACGCTACCTAAACTTTGTTAAGGACAACATAAAAGTTCTGTGTAAAGCTAGCAAACTTTTTTCTGGGTCTATTTGGAGAAATATACCCCGTAGAGCTTTGTTTGACGAATATATTTTGTCAACGTCTGCAGGAGGGGCCGACGCATGTAAAGCGATGCGATGCGACGCGACATCGCAACGCTGATTTTAGCGTTACGTTGTGACGTTGTACAACCGTAGCGTGAGGTGAGCATTGTTTCTGTTTCTATGATTTACAATCGTAATAATCGTATTGCATTTTACTGTTGTAAAGACGACTTTGTATGAAGAAAACTAAACAGACGATTCTGGATTCATCCAAATAATAAGATTAATCCTGTTGGTAACTACTTTTTCAAAAACTTCCACAAATATATAATGTAATGTTGTTTTTACGTGATATCAGTAGGAATAAATAGTGACAAGTGACAGGTGCTAGGTCTCAGTGGTTGCCTATTCACTCTGATCAATAGAGACGGATATATTGATAGTACCGTAATACAATAAAAAAAAAACAATAAAAAAAACTATTTAAAAAAATATTATAATCCGCTTTATTCATATCCCGCAAAGCAGAGTTCCTCTAATACAGATATAAATAAATCTTCATCTCTTCTTCGTTCTTGTGTTCAAAAGTTAGTGCCTACTTAAGTTTGATCTACAAGTGTAATGTCACAAAATGCACGTCGCATATCTATCGTGCTCAATGGCGTGCACAATATCTGCGTTGCGACAGACAATGTCGCCGACTTTGCCAGTGCGCTGTCGCACCATCTTTATGTGTGTCGGCTGTGTAATACAAATGGCGTGATCGCCCAAGCGATCCCGTAGCCTACTACGGGCTCGCTACGGGCTCGCTACGGGCTGCTACACGAACTGCTACGGCATTGTGTGGGACGTGAGAGACCGTTTATTTCATTTTGTTTGAATACTAACTTCCACCCGCGGCTTTGCCCTCGTGAAATTCAATAGGAAACAATAGTGTTTGCATATCAAATAGTTTAGTCTGGGTTTGTTCGTTTCAAAATTGACAGACCCGTCCGATATAAGAAAATTAGTTGATGTTATGGGTTCTATTATTGTTACCGGTTTGGTAAGTGTTTGGGCTTGTCTTCAGTCAGCATGGTTATATAGCTACCATCATCTTTTTTTAGTATGTCGCCTTAGAGAACAATAATGTTAGTAGCTTGGTGTCTTTCGAAAGTAATAGATTAATATAACTATTTAAACTATCATGGTCACTTGCAATAGAGTAATTATTAACGGGATTCTTACCATGTTTATTATTTATGAGTATCCGATATTTCGGCGCAGTTGCATGCGCCATGATCACGGAATTACTGAAGTTAATGCGGGTGAGTTTTTTATGAGCAGACAAAACGATTTACCCTCTTCCTTAGTCGTTTTTTGCGCTCGATGCCCGTACCACTGATTTCTAAGTCACTATTCACTCGAAATTGCTCACGACACACTACACTCACATTATCAGGACGCGAAACGACTTTTTTGATGTTTTTGCAGTTTTTAAGAAGACTAACCACTGGGTTCCAGACACGCGACAGTTTGAATCCATCTTCACGATTGAAATTTTTGTATTTCGTAATTTCAATCGCTTCTCTCACCAATCTAGGTACGTAGTGGCGTTCTGTCGAAATTATCTGAGGGTTGTAAAACTCAATCCAGTGATTAGGACCCGACTGGATCAGATGTTCAGCAATGGCCGATTTTTGCGTATCGTTGTTCTTGACAGCTTTGATGTGCTCCTTAATTCGGCAAGCAACTGTACGTTTCGTTTGGCCAATATAGGAGCTACCGCAGCTGCAATCGATCTTATATACACCCGGCTTTTCCAAGGGAAAACTATCTTTCGGCGACCGTAAACATTGTGCTACTTTTCTAAAAGGAGTGAAGATAGTATTGATTGAGTACTTATTAAGTATGTTTGAGACCTTATCTGTCACTCCCTTCATATACGGCAAATATACTGGTTGCCTGTCTACCTTGTACTTAAGGTGTTTGAGTCTGTGTCTAAATTACCAAGGAAGATAGTACCATTTAACAAATAAATAAAACTGCAAAAACATCAAAAAAGTCGTTTCGCGTCCTGATAATGTGAGTGTAGTGTGTCGTGAGCAATTTCGAGTGAATAGTGACTTAGAAATCAGTGGTACGGGCATCGAGCGCAAAAAACGACTATGGAAGAGGGTAGATCGTTTTGTCTGCTCATAAAAAACTCACCCGCATTAACTTCAGTAATTCCGTGATCATGGCGCATGCAACTGCGCCGAAATATCGGATACTCATAAATAATAAACATGGTAAGAATCCCGTTAATAATTACTCAATAGATTAATATTGTTATGCATTCGGGTGTTCCTTAATAAATTGTAATTTTATTGTCAGTTTTATTTTCGTTTATGTTAAACTAATAATTGATTTTAGAGTTTATAGTTTATTGATTTTGAATTTATTAACAAGTAATAATTTTGTATCTGGACATGTGTAATTTATTTTTTAACTCATTTATTAGTATTAATTTTATATTTGGACGTGTTTTATTTATATTTTATCAATTTGGAATTTGTTTATTTAAATAATTTTATATAAATTTTAGATATTTGTATACCTTAAAGAAGGTGGAAGTGTAGTGAAACTAAATAATAAGTTTAACACCTATGACATTGTACCTAACCTGCATTTCACAAATAAATATTATTCTATTCTATTCTAAAACAAATATTTTTTTATCCAGTTCCTCAGTAATGGAGGATTACCGATGAAGTGCGCTAGACCTTCGACATTATCGTCACTAATTACTTTAAATGCTTATTCACTGTGGAAAAAACAATTGAAAGATCAATACACGTACTGTTTACTAAATATCATACCGTCACGGTCAAAGCCCATCATTAGAATTCAGCCCTTGTACTATACAAAACAGTGTTGAAGGCGACGCATCGCTAAACAATTAATCTAATACGAAGCGTTTGTGCCCCGTACCATAAGAAAAACTGTTTTTTTCTTTCCAATTAAAACTACAAATAAGTTTTAAAAAATGAACTACCATATTGAAGTGTGTGTTAAGACTAATCTACTAAGAAAATTTAGATGCATAAATCGGTCTGGTTTGCCTGTAAAATGCAAATCTATGTTTTAAAAGAGGTTACTTTGATATTTTTTTCTCTGTTATAAAAGTTAACAAATCGTGTTTCTGCAACGAGCAAAATAAAGTCAATTAAATGAAAAATCATGTCATCAAATATTACTTTCATATATCATGTAATTGTTGGGAAAAATCAAGATCCCCGCCACGTAAATTTCCAATCATCATCATCTCAGCCAAACGACGTCCACTGCTTGACAAAGGCCTCCCCCAAGGATATGAGGGGTATTTGCCGTAATCGCCACGCTTGGCAGGCGGGTTGGCGATCGCAGTAGGTTGAAGGTAAATTTCCAATGCGTCGCCTTAAAATTAAAAATAGCTATGAAATATTGAGTCTGTCTAAAAATGTCTAACTTTAGTCATCGTTTTGTGGTAAAGCAGAAGATGTTTTAAGTGAAATAGAATGTAATGTTTCCACTAGTGCAACCATTTCACTTGGATAAAATTAAACATAGAGTTCTGCTTTAAGATAACTATTTATACTGAAGTATATTCCAGTTTGCTGTCTGCTCGCTGTAAGTACGAGTTGTAGCCAGCCGTAAAATGGTAAGGCTAAGTTGGCCAGGGCATCGTTTCGGCACCGTTTAACACTCTCTCCCGCGGGACGCCGACTCAGCAGATGTCAGCTAGCTCCCGGCTCTAGACACAGCGGGTGGCGCAAGGCAGGGGAGCCGAGCGATTGGCAGCTATACGAAAGAAGCGGTGCGCGAGGTAAACATCCACCAATAGGACTACTCCGTTTGTCACCGCAAAGAAAATAAAGTTTTCCTATTGGTAGATTTTTTCTCATAGAAGAAGTGCATAGTCCACCTGGCTAGAATACGCTTCTATCTAAGTTTGTTTACCTTTATCTAGCACTAATGTTGAATTCTATCAGTAAGACTTACTAAGGAAAGTACGCTTCTATCTTTGGCCACATCACTTAACATCAAGATAAAGGCCATGTGTAAAAAAAGCTTCACTTCTGTAATCATCATCATCAGCTCATTTTATGTCCCCACTGCTGGAGCACAAGCCTTCCTTATGGATGGATAGGAAAAACGGGCCTTAAACCACCACGCGGGCCCAGTGCGGATTGGTGGTTGTTAACGACTACTAATGCAGCCGGGGCCAAAGGCTTTACATGCCTTCCGAGATGGAACATTTCTGGTCACCCATCCGATGATTGACCTTTGCGAAAGTTGCTTAACCTCAGCATTCGCAGACTGGGCGCGTTAGTTGCACTATCGATCTTCTCAGTAGTACAAGCTGGTTAAAAATATGCGCAAGCAAAAAACTCAAAACTATCCCAATACTTCAAATCAAAATATTACTTCCGGTTCAGTGCCCTTCATCTCACCTAATGTTAAGTGATGATATGGCAATAGGTGGAAGCGCACTTTAACCGGAATCCTAAACTTCTGAGGCTGACACTTCGAATAGTACCAATACACTGACTGCCTTATTAGTTATTAAGGTGAAGCGTTGGTAATTTACGTGGCGGCTTGATTTTTCTTAACAATTACAAAACATATGAAAGTGATATTTGATGACATGATTTTTCATTTAATTGACTTCATTTTGCTTGTTGCAGAAACACGATTTGTCAACTTTTATAACAGAGAAAAAAATATCAAAGTAACCTCTCTTAAAACATAGATTTTCATTTTACAGGCAAACCAGACCGATTTAAATCGGTAAGCATCTAAATTTTCTTAATGGATTAGTCTTAACACATACTTTCAAAACAAAATTTTCGATCTAAGGCGGTCGTAAATACTACTGGAGTTCCGCAAGATAGCATCCTTGGCCCGCTGCTTTTTCTCCTTTACATCAATAGTCTACCAGAGGCGACACCGCACAGATGTTTACTGTTTGCTGATGATGCGACGGTAGTTATTAAATGTAGCGACAAGAAAAATGCACAATCCGTCGTGAACAAAGCACTGACAAATATTTCTGAGTGGATGGAAAGGCATAATCTAACTTTAAATTTAAATAAAACAAAGCTATATCATTTTAATTCTTATAATACAAATCTATTATTACTTAACATAAAACATAATAATGAAAAAGTTACCGAAGCTAACACCATTGAGTATTTAGGAATATGCTTGGACAGACATCTTAACTGGAAAGCTCACGTCGATAAACTTGATCGTTTTGTATTTGAAACTACGACAGACTGTTTCTGTGGACGCTGCTTTGACAGCATACCATGGTTATGTCTCATCAGTCCTCAGCTATGGGCTTATTATTTGGGGAAACTCCGTCGAATCCGATCGAGTATTTAAACTGCAGAAAAGATGTATTAGAGCGATAAACAAGGCCTGGTATTTAGACTCATGTAAGCCACTATTTAAAAAATGTTATATTCTGCCTCTGCCATGTCTGTACGTAAGGGATATTTGTCTTTTTGTGGCAAATAATTCAGAGTATTTTAAGAAACGATGCGACGTTATCACAAGGCAGAAGAGAGCTAAGTTTAAAAATTTATTGTTTCAACGACCTTGTCATAAAGATATAATATAAGAAAAATATTGTTAATATGTGCATAATCATTTATAATAAGATTCCAAATGAAATAAAAGAGCTGCGGAAAAATAGTTTTAAAAGAAAATTTACTAAATGGCTCATCTCAAATTGTTTTTATAGTGTTAAGGAATTTCTGGATTTTAAAATTGGACATGCTTAGCTTTATCTAGCAAATAAATGATTTGATTTGATTTGATTTTAATATGGTAGTTAATTTTTTAAAGCTTATTTGTAGGTTTAATTGTAAAAAAAAAACCGTTGTTCTTATGGTACGGGGCGCAAACGCTCCGTATTAGATTAATTGTTTAGCGATGCGTCGCCTTAAGCCGCCACGCTAATAATCTGACGCGTGCCGTATGTCTTATCCGCTAAAAGCTTAGTTTTTAAGCAGTACGTCCGTCAGTTACTGGGTCGTTTATCCATTATTCACTGCGTCGACGTTCGGCTAAACACATTACTCGTTTACGTCACTTGTACGCGGTACTCGCTACAGCTCGACGAGTTCAAAAGCCGCAGACACGTTCTCGTACACTTACACAAAATGCAGCAGATACGTTCGAAGTAGTGTTCTAAGAGAAATTTAAGTTGCAACAACGGCTGTCTTGTTTCAACCCTAAAATGCGATGTTGCACAGACGGGAGATGTTTCACTCTTTGCTGGTTTAGTTTTCGTACGTGAGCTACACAAGTGTAATGTAATCCAAGTTCTCTAGTCTGTAATTATCTGGTTTTGTGTTACTGTACGAGTATAATATGTCGTTGTATCGTTCGTAAATTATACAACTGTAATGTAATCCGAGTTTTCTACTCTATAATTATCTGGGTTTGTGTTATAGTAGAACTTTTAAAATATTGCGTATAGTAATGAAGAATTATTTAGACTTCAACAAGGTGAAGGTCGCGGGAAGTCGCTGGATGCGAGCAGTACAAAACCGGTCGTTGTGGAGATCCTCGGGGGAGGTGTCCAGCTGTTGGCGTCTTTTGGCTGAAATGATGATGATGAATATGAAGCGGCGCTCATTAGATTTACAGTTACACCTATATAAAAATGAAACTAACTGAAAAATTCATTTGATAAACTATGGGAAGATTCTCCATTCGTTGATTAAGACTGTCGATGTATTTTTTTGTTCTTTAGACGATTAACAAGCTGGTGAGCCGTCTAATGGGAAGTGGTCATCTGCAGCATCCTCATCTCCAGCGTCATTTTTTTTTATTTTATTGTATTGCTTTATTAAAACAATAAACTATTTGTATTTGTATTTGTATTTACGGGTTAGCACATTCATATCACATGATGTTATGTGATGATAAAGCCGAAGGTGGAAGCGCACTTCACCCGGAATCCTCAACTACTGAGGCACTGGCTATCTTATCTCTAGCTGCCGGAACACAACAATGCCACAAACATTGATGTTATGGCGGCATTTAGGTAAGATTGTGGTAGCTAGCCAGGCGAAACAAGCCCTAACACCAACCAAATCGAGTACACAAGAGCCCTATTTACTTGCTTCTTGAATAACCTCATAGTAACATAGCTGTAATGTAATCCAAGTGTGTTATAGTCTATTTTAGTCTTGTGATACTGTGGGACTTAAATACTGTGTACACTTTAATGGAACGGCCTTTATTACATTTTCAGTTGCCAACCTAAAAACACTAGAATTACCTAAACAATCTATTTGGTTTAGAAGGCGGCTACTATGAGACAAATCCTTTATAAATAACACAAAGGTAAAGTTGCGATTTCATTTATTTTTACCTATATTAGGACGAAGGTGGATGGCACGCACCTTACCCTGGAATTCTCAATTTCTGAACTAGCTCTCCTATTCCTATCTCGCTTAGTAGCATTGGTGTGTTGCATTGATGTTATGGAGACGTATTAAAATAAGTTGGTTGCAGGCAGAAAGAAGCCTTACCACCTACCAAACCTAGTAAAAACATGTACCCCCGCTTAGATAGAATCTAGGAGACTTTTTGGTCTGGAACTGATGACGTTACCATTATCCCACAGAATTGGTTCAAAAAAGTTACATATAAACAGCTTGTTTAATAGTTCAAACATACAAGAAGATTATTGTGTTACGAGTCAAAAACAACTTTATTTTCTGCTCGGAGCACAGAGCCTGTTGAACAGATTATCATCGCGTATTCACTACGCTTAAAAAGGTTTTATGCTTGAGTATCCCTTAATATATTAGCAATATTTTATTCTGTTTCGTTCTGCTTTCACACACTTTTGTGGGTGAATTAATTTAACTTATGTAACAAGTACACAGTTCAGAACAGGTAATTCTATATTTTTTTTATAGTTTGCATGGCAAATGATTGACTCCACCTTATGTTAAGTGGAAATGGAGTTCAGAAGCGATGAAAACAGGTTCAGTGTTTACTATGATTGTACCTCAAAGACCTTGTCAGAAGGCAACTAATCTACTGAAGTAATGACTTCATCATTGATCTGTAAACTTCCTATTGCTAGATTAAGCCTTCTTACAAGAACAATAACGGGGATATCGGGCCATAACCGACCAAGCTGGCCCAATAGGGATCGGCATGTTTTAACAACTGCTGTCTTACGACAACAACCCGGCTTAACGTGCCCTCCGAAGGACGGAGTAGTTAAGTATATTTTAATTTGGTCACGCACTGATTTTAGTATGATTATAAATTGAATTGAGGATTGGAAATTATTACTGTGCACTTTTTTATTCAACGCCTCCATCTTATTTATTATCAATCCTTTTCATCCCGAGGTTGCTTGGAAGACATCGCTTTTAGTGATAAGGTCGCCCTTTGTACGACTCCAATTTTAATTTTAATTTCTTTGTTAACAAGTATGTTTTTTTATGTGAAGGTACAATAACGTATTTTATTCTATTTATTCTTGCTATTTCGGCTGAAGTGCGCTTCCATCTAAAATCCATCACTGATTTAACTGACTATTTTATAGCTAATTGTCGTAACAGAACAATGCAATTAACACATGTTTTTTTTTTTCATACTGGTAAGCACTTAGCTTTCATCTCACTTATTGTTAAGTGATGATAAGGCCGAAAGTGGAAATGCACTTCACCCGGAACCTCAACTGCTGAGGCACTGGCTATCTTATCTCAGCTGTCGGAACACAACAATGCTGTTAACATTGATGTTATGGCGTCGTACTAGATAAGATGGTGGTAGCTAGCCAGGCGGACAAACAAGCCCTACCACCGACAAAACCGAGTACACAAATATGTACCCCCCGCTAAGAATCGAACAACAAGCTATCATTAAACAAACCAATGGGTTTGGTTAGTGGTAGAGTGGTAGAGCTAGCCTACGTTAAACACGTAAGCTGGGAATCAAACTCAGGAACTCTTGGTTTTTTTTTAATTTATTTATTCAAATAAACTTTAGAAAAGTGCTTTTGAATCGTCCAAAATTTTTTTTTTACCTACTACCCATTCAGGACGTCTATTTTTTAGCTGTGGCGAAGAATGGGCGCAAGAAACTCCACAGCTTTAATATAATATGTAACGAAATTTACAAAATTATATGCCGTTACCAAGTTACACAGTTTAAAAAACCTTAACAATATTTTAGATTAGAAATACCTGTTGGAGTGATTGGAGCTCTTTAAACCCATGCTGTTTTGTCTTCAATGTAATCAGACACTTTATAATAAGCTTTTTTATAAAGCTTTTCTTTAATAGCGATTTTAAATTTATTAATATCAAGTTTTTGGATATTACTTGGAACTTTATTGTAAAAACTTACACACAGGCCTCTAAATGAATTATTTACTTTGTGGAGCCTAGTATAAAGTACTGCTAGTTTGTTTTTATTTCTAGTGTTTACATTGTGAATATCACTGTTTTTAAAACTGGACTGATACTGGTTATTTATTTACTTGAATATAGAGGCGGTTGTCTATGTTGATTATCAGGAATCAAGCATCGCGACGATTTGCGGAGTTGACATCAACATAGCCCTAACGCGCTTACCATTGGTTAACTCATTTTCTTACAGAAATGAATAGAGAGTTTGGGGTTGGGTCATTATATAAGTAATTTGTAACTTATTTGTGCCGCAATGCGCGATAAAAGGAAAAGGCAATCTTCTAATCGACGTAATTATCGATGTCGTTAATAATATAGCAATAACAAAATTTCATTGTTCAATTAAGGCTTTTGTGGTAATAATTATTGTTAATGAGCCGCTTGTGGCGATTGTTTTATTACCAAGATATTACTGTGATTATTATTATTGCTAAATACTTTCCGAACCTATCAAGACTATTATCCCACTTGACCCGACAAAGTTTTTAAACACCCCTAAAAGTGTTATATAGATGTACCTTAAAATAAAATACTTTTAGAGGTTAATTTACAACAACACACGAACGCATGGTCGGGCTAAATGGAAGCAAACTTCTTGCCTATATAGAGGAGGTGCCTATGTAAAGTGTGTGGAACATGTAGGCATGTTTAATGTGAGCATTAACATTATACGTACGAATAAGAAACAATACCAGATAGCCAGTTAAAGATTAAAGTCCGGCCTTAGAAGTCACTACGTCATTGGTCCGTTAGATTAAGGTAAAGCACTACTAAGAAAAGTGCGCTGAACAGACCCGTCAAGAAAGACAGTAAGGGGATTCCTTTCTTATTTATGTTGTTTACTGTAGTCTTTGTTATTTATTTTTTTGTATTTTGTTTTTGTATTTCATGTCTTTTTTTATTATTTTTTCTATTTTTAATAATATGTGAGAGTCAATAAATGTTTTTCTTTCTTTCTTTCTTTCTTCTTTTAGATTTTTCAATATAAAGCTTGACTTTGTGATCGCCAATCCGCATTTGGAAAGCGTGGTGACTCATTAATCGAAGCGACGACTTGATTGAATTGATGTGGAGGCCTTGGTCCAGCAGCGAGACAGTGTATATGCTTTTATTTAATTCTTTCTTTTACGGCATAATAATATTGGAATATATTATCTTGCATATGAGGAAACTTTCCATCACAACCTCGTAAATCTCCAGGACCAAGACTTGAACGTCTCAGTCGCATCCCTCAACTTGTGACAATGCAAATCTGATTTATGAGAGGAGCGTTCATTTACTTAAGTCTCAGTCTCTTCTTCTTGCTCAAGACTTAATTAAGTGTAAATGTTTCACAACGTTTCATTACTTCGGACGCTAAACCAACAGTGAAACAAGTCGTAGATAATAATATTCTGTGGTAAAGACATTATACGAAACGGACAAGAAATCACAACATGATTTAAAAGCAAAACTCTCAACATACCCTTTATTTTTTTTATTTTTTTTAGTATTCTGAATAAAACCTTTTTGTGAGATATCATCACTTTTTCTCTCTGTAACATTGACTTGTGTAAATATCTAAAATTGTGAAATAAAAAAACATTCGGAGTATGTACTTAAATAGAAAATTTTTTTTCCTTGATCAAATAAAGATTCTTTGGCTTACAAAGCAGGAATAGATAGTGATGATAAATTTACACGTGTAAGCCAGAGCCACTATAGCTGATTATGTAGAGCATCTGACCCTTTATGATAGCAGGGTGTGTTTTCGAATTTAGCTCGTAGTGTTATTTCCAAGATTTTTTCCGAATTATAATTTGTTTGTAACAAAATTTGCGTTATATTGGAAACCATATTTTAAAATTTATGTAAATTCATCATCAGCTCTTTTTATGTCCCCAATGCTGGGGCACGAGCCTTCCCTAATGGATGATTAGGGAGAACGGGCCATAAACCACCATGCGGGCGTTTTTTTATAAAAAAAAAACTTTGTTGTTTTTAACCGACTTCAAAAAAAAGGAGGCGGTTATTGTTGTACCTACATCTGACTAATTCCGATTGGTATAGATGTGAGACTCAATTTTACACCTTAAACGCCATTTGACCGACAAACAATTGAATTATTATTGTGTCTGGGTCCGACGGCGCGGCGTTCAACCTTTTAAAAAGATTTTCGAATGTCACATTTGGGTCATTGGTCCCAGTTTTATTGTGGAGGGAGTTTGCTCTATCCCGCAGACGACATTTTTAGCGTCAAGGGCCCCGATCGCGGTAATTTAAAACATGACTAAATATCTACGTTTCGTTCGCGTTGCAGCTGTAGTTGCGTTCCATTTGAGTTTCAGTCAATGCGAAATTTGGTATCGCGGTAAAGATCATGCGCAAGTTAAGACGAAACGCAGATGGAACGCAACTGGAACACAAGGATAGTAAAAGTGTTAGAGATGTAACCCTAGTATTGACACTGCTACATGTTTTAAAAGTACAATCGATGGTCGACTTAGGATTTTTTTGTCGCCACACTGGCTTTGACAGCTGTTTTGAGAGCGCGAAACTCAGAACAATAACTTTAGTTATTATTCTGAGGCGCGAAAGTTTGAAGTGGTGTATATGATTTTCAAGTGATTGAGTGGTCGAGTTTTAGTAATTGAACTGCAGCTTTGGTATGTGATTTTATACTACTTACTTATTTGTTTGAAATTGAAAATGGTTAAACTTTTAGATATAATCATGTAATCCTTATTTTTTAAGATATAACACAAAGGTAATGGAAGACCGCCGCAGGCACAACACAGTTCGCCAGCTCGAGGTGATGCTAGAGTTTCTAGAAGGTAATAGAGACCTCGCCCTTGGTCGGGTGAGGTCCAAAGAAGCTAGAGCAGTTGCACAGCGACTGTGGCGAGAGTGCGCCGAATCCCTTAATGCTTTGGGACCGGCGAGAACGGGAAAAGAGTGGTCAAAGGTATGTTGTTTTAGTCCAATATGTAATATATTGTATTAATTTGTAAACCACCATTTCACTGTGTATTTTCTATCAAAACTATTAAACTTAACAATATATACTGTCATAGAGGTTGGTTTGGTTGGTGGTAGGACTTGTTCTTGGTGCCTGCCTAGCTACCACTATCTAAGTCTGACACCATAACAACGATGTTTTCAGCGGGTCGCTACCCGTTCACCCACCAGCTTTACCCACCAGTGGGTGCACGGGGAATCTCTGTTTACCCGTGCACCCCGCCTTGGAAATCTCACAATCGGAAACGCTCGCCTCAACTCTTGTCGTATGCCGCCAAGAGACGCTGCTTCAATGCCATAGTCATTTTCACTTTCGTAAACGTATGATCTGGCAGTTAAAGATAAGATAGCCAGTTCCTCAGTGATTGAGGATTCCGGGAGTATTGCGCTTCCACCTTCAGCCTTATAATCACTTAACAAAATATGTGTATGTATGAAAATATGTGATTTATTTAGTAAGCTCTAAGTACTATAAATTTAACTTACGATAATTCATTAATGAAAAATCTTACAGGTGTGGAATGACCAAAAAACTAAAGTTAGAGCAAAGTTGATTAGCATTAACAGTAGTCAACGTGCTACTGGTGGTGGTCCCAGTAATGCTCCAACTTTGACACCGCTGGAGGAAAGAACTGCCAACATTGTAGGCAGAGATGTTGGTCCCTTACCTAATGTGGCCCAAGACCATTTTGCCGTGAGTAAAGTTAATTTTAAAATTATCTTTATGTTGATTACATCTACATTTGATTTAACTTGCACAATAAAATATTCATTTTTATATCATATGATGTTTCACCATTCAGTGTTCTATCTAATGCTTCTTTTTACCATCATAATTTATAAATATTTCATCATTCACTGTTTTCATTATTTTTACTATCATAATAAATCAAATTGTTCAATGTTTTGATGCTTTTTTTACTATACAATTTTAGGGTGACGGTTTAGATGTGGCAGAGGAAGTGGTAGAAGAAAATGAAAGTATTTCACCACCAATAGTGTAAGAAGTTATTTCCTTAGCCAATTTATTCCAATAATGGAATGCTAACACTCATTAGAACTTAACATATTACATAAGAATAATTATTTCATGATTGAAAAAAACAAAAAAGGAAATATTTTTCAGGAATTTATTTTTCACCGGTTTTGAATTCAGAATAATAGCCTGAATTCATAGTTTTAGTTTTTATACATATCCCTTACATCCTGTATGCATTACAAGAATCTAATTACTTTATAGCTTTAATAATATATTTGCTGCTGACATGCAAGAGTTACCTGCTCCTGAAGTGCCTGAACTTGTTCTACCAGAGCAAATAGAACATCCTCTGCAATCTCAGTCTGAACCCTTCTCTATTCCCGCAGGTATCTAATATACATTACTAATACTAATGCAAATAATATTTCATTTAAAAACAATTATCAGCCATTTCATTATTTTAAAAAAAAACTTATCAGATAGAACAAGAGTGCCAGCGCGCCGAAGAGCACGGGCCCTGAGATCAGTGCGTGCGAGTGCACAATCGCCAGTCCCACCACAGGGGTCAGATGTTCAGCAGCCCCCGCACACCTCATGTAAGATTCTTATTGTATTACCAAAAGTGCCTGAAGCACCATGGCAGCAAAGGAAAAATATAATATATTTAAATTCATCATCATTATCATCAGCCATTATAAGTCCCCACTGTTGGGGCATGGGCCTTCCTTATGGATGGATAAAGAGATTGGGCCATGACCCACCACGAGGGCCCAATGCGGATCGGTAGGTATTAAATTAACGACTGCAAACGCAGCCGGGATCAACGGCATAACGTGCCTTCTGAAACACGGAGGAGCTCGAGATGAAAAGTTTTTTGGTCACCCATCTCGTGACCGACCATTGCGAAAGTTGCTTAACTTCAACGATCGCAGGCTGAGCGCGCTAACTACAGCGCCACGGGCTCCTCATATTTAAATAACCAATAATATTTAAATTACCAGAAACAAATTTAATTTAAAATGTTGTTGTTTATTTTTTTCAGCCACTAGGGTGTCTTTAGAAGAGTCGCGAGCTATGGTGTTGCGTATTGAAGAAATGAGAGCGCAAGCTGCCCTTCAAAATGCACAAACTGCAAGTCAAAATGCACAGTCATTGAATGTGCTATCAGAAGCGTTCAAATTATTAGCTGAAAGTGTAGACCGGCTGAGTCAGCAGGTAAATGTTTACATTATCGGCTGTCCAAAATCAAAACCTACCAAGAGACAGTTTTTGTAAAATGCGTTTTTTTTCATCAAAGATCCCTAAATGTTAAAAACAACCGTATTTCTATCTCAATTATAATTAGACTTATGGACATGCGCGAACCTAGCAAGTGTCATTCGTACTCCAAGAAAACAACATTAATAACCTAGCAATTGACATTTCCAAGTAAAAAATTCAAAAAATTCAATTCAAAATTCAAAATCATTTATTTCGATTAGGCTACAATTAGCTCTTATGAACGTCATTATGCCATCGGTTCGTAAGTCTACTCTGGGCGGGAGATCTTGTACTGAGAAGAACCGGCAAGAAACTCAGCAAGTGTCCAGCTCTTTTCTCCCTTACAGCGTCAAAAATATTGGAAAATGCCCCATCATAGAAGGACACTATCCATCACAAATAAAAACACAAAATATAAAGTTCAACTGTTTTCACTAAAGAAATATACTTGTTGCTGACACAGTACATAATAACTCAAATTACAGTACATAAAAGATAACAAACACAAAGGCCAATAAATACCAAAAATTTAACAAACTGAAACTGACATTGAGAATAAATTATATGTTACACATGCAGTGCAGGTAAATAAAAAAAAATTAATAATAATAGTAATGAAAAAGGGATTAACAAAATGTATCTTCATTTTGCATTAAAAACTTTAAAGCACTTTAAAACTTATAATTTTGGCTATTCACAACATTGTTAAGTTTAATTAGTAAGTAAGCTTCAGGACTGAGATGGAAGAGAGCTAGAGCGAGAAAAACGTACATTTTCTAAATGAGTTTTAGCATTGCAAACAATGCTAAACAATGATAGTAATCAGCATTGGCGCCTGTTAGTATCCAACTATTATATTATGAAAAATTGTATAATGTAAATTTGCATAAAACATTCTTTTTTGTTTCAGTACTGTGCAGCACAAAGGAATCCTTAGTTATAAGTATAAATAGTGCAATTTGTGTTGCACACTTTCTTAAAATATTAAAAAAATTAAATACATAAATACTTTAATTTAGCACTGCCCTATCTTCCCACAATCGCTGCACAAGAGAGTGACGGCGTGCGCGTCCTAACTCTAGGTCGGATAGTACCCGGCTCCTTCGCCGCAGGCGCTCTGCAGCCTCTGGGAAGCTGGCACTCTCGGTCGCAACACGCTCTCGAGCCGCCTCCGCCGGTGTTAGCGGGGTGTAAGGAATATTAGCCCTGTGAGCTATGTTATGTAACAAGCAACATGCATTTGTAATTTTTGCAGCCATTTTAGGCGAATAATGTAATTTTCGATCTACCAGTAAGCACCTGTGAAAAATAATTGTTATAGAAATAGTAATTACTATAATATCTAATACCAACAGATGTGATTTATAGGTTGTTTTTACCTAAATCTAGCCTTCAAAACGCCTATGCAACGTTCTACTACATTCCTGGCTGATAAATGTAATTTCTGATAATAATCATCAGGAGTATCGGGAGCTGGGTCTGTTTGAGGTATCATTGTGGTAGTCCTTAAAGGGTAACCCGAATCTCCTGCAATTGAAAATAAGAATTAATAAACTTATATTCAAAGAACTAAAAAGAAAAATTATATAATTATTAAGAGCGTTTACGCCGCACACTAGCGCCGCCAATGAAAAAAAAAGATATCTAGTAATTAGAGATAGAACATCAAATTATGCTCAACAAACTATTTGAATGAAGTAATTTAGCATATTTAAGTCACCTAATGAACTTCTGACATGTTATGCTAAAGCATAATCTACTAAAGTAAAATAACTAAAATTAAAACGGCGTTATAGTTAAAAGTGGCCGTTTCGTCTTATTACACTAAACCATAACATGTCAGATGTTCATTAGGTGACGGGAAAATGCATAATTTGATTTTCTATCTCTAATTACTAGATATCTTTTTTTATCATTGGCAGCGCTAGTGTGCGGCGTAAACGCTCTTAAGATTATTTCCAACCTACCCAAAACATATACATCTTCACCAGAAACCCTATGAGTACTCTCCAAATAATTATTTAAAGGGTGTTTGGCCCATATGACACTATCATGAGTAGACCCGGGGTAACTTGAATCTACACATAATATGTTTAGATTCGAGTCACACATCTGAAAAAATAAGCTGTTTGAAAAGGAAGTTTCATAATTAAATTAAACTATTTAAAAGCTATTTATACAAATGCACATATACATGATAAATAATTAGTTAACAAATGTATTTAATTACAAATTACATAGATACTTAACAATTGATTAACTTTATAAATTAGAAAATTTGAGTTCTACTCAAATCATAATTAATTATGTGAATGTATCATCATTACTCACTATTAAAACATTTAGAGAATGGTATCCCTTTCTATTAACAAAACGCTCTTCATGCTCATGGGGGCGCACTATTGCCACATGGGTACCGTCCACGCAAGCCAACAGTCCGGGCATCCTATATTTCCTGTAAAACCTAAATATAACATTGCAGTTAACAAATTTTAATTAAGTAGAATGAATTTAATTAATAATATTTGATTTTACAATTTTAACTTACTCTCTTTTAACTTGTTCCCTTTCATGTTGTTGGAATGGAAATGACACATATTTGTTCAGAATTGATGGCCGGTTTAAGGCCATTGTGACTTGCCAGATTACTTTAGAGACACTGGATTGTGCCACACAGTGTCTCCGATTGTCACCAACGCTGGTCTGATAGCATCCAGATGCATAAAATGACAATGCAATCAACACCTAAAACAAAAAGACCCTTACTATAATAGTTATCATGTTATTGTAAGTACCTAGTATATTATTTTAACTACAAAAACTCAACTTATATAAACATTATATTTAGTCAAGTGAAGAGTTCTACTTTTACAACTTATCTTGGGTTGTTTCTTACCTTCGTTTCCACATCCAAAGCATCAGAACGCAATTTAGGTGGTAGGTGAGGAGTTAATTCCACCATCAATTCTCGAGCTAACTGCTTTGAAAGCCTGTACCTTTTTGCAAACATCCTTTCACTTAGGTTGAAAGCTGCCATACTTCTTCTCGACATTATGTTTAAATGTCGACTTTCCGAGCGAGCCACGGCTAAATCGTGTGCGTACGCACATTCAAATAACTCCAAATACATCATTTTTAGGTTTAATTCAATTAAAATTTCGCGCCGAAACACCAAAAATCAACTAAACAGACAACCAAAGAGTAGAGTTATGTAGAGTTTTTTTTTCAGGTTTAATTAAATTAAAATTTCGCGCCGAAACACCAAAAATCAACTAAACAGACAACCAAAGAGTAGAGTTATGTAGTTTTTTTTTTAGTTGATGGCTTCGTGCGATTAGCACATTTAGTCTATGTCAAAGTAATTTTTCTTACAAGTAATACATAAATAAACAATATTTCCTTCCTGTATGATAATGATGAATGATACTATTATCATTCATCATTTTCTATAAGTGATCGAGAAGTGACAAATGACGTACCCCCCAACCCCTCGAGTATCTCAGTAAAGATGTGGGGCTTTACTAAGTCCTCGGGCGTACTTTTTGAGAGAATTTGAAAAGTGACGTTGCACTGTTTTGTTTCATTTGCCAACACTCATGCACACTCACGAACACTTAACGGTTAATAATCCACCATTCCACCATCCACCAATCTATTGTTTTAATTTTTGGACAGCGAAACTGTTAATATATGTTTAAGCCTAGCTAATCAATCAGTTTTGAAGAAATAAAACACAAAATAAATAAGTTAATATATTTTAATTTATTTTAGCTGTTACATACATAACATGTATATACTTTCACAAACATAATTTTAACAAAACATGTACCTACAATAAACCATAATAGTCAATTAGCCATATTATTATTATCATGTACCCTAATGCAAATTTTACGATAAGGTCACAACCAATTTATATAATATCATTGGCCACGACTTATAGATTCGAAACGAGGTGTGAATGTTAATATTAAGTACAACTCTTTTTCAATAGGTGCCTATTATTTGCGAATGACATTTGTTTTATGTTTCTTATAATATTCCAGAGCTTCTTTTTTATTTTATCTTCACCTTCCGAATCCGATATGTTTTCAGTTAAAAGTTTAAAATCTTTTTTGATTGCTTGTTTCTCAGCTACCTTGAGACGTGTTTTCAACTTTAACATTTTTAGGCGTAATCGACGAACTTCGTTTTGCATCTGCAATCCTTTTCTTTTGATCCTTTTTATTTTTTGATTCTGGACAAACTCGGATGTTTTATCTGTAACAATTTTATTTTGGATTAAATTCTACTTAATTTCAGCTAAATACACAAATACCAGAGGGTCTAATGTAAAAAAATCTAAAATGAATTTAATTTAAAATTTGAAAATTAAACTTCAAAACAAATAAAAATGTCATATTGGAGAAAGCAAGTAGCCCCCAGTTGAGTTAAAATCCAATCATTTTAGTAAATATTTTGCTACCACTTTACACACTTTTCACTTTAATTCCAATGGATGATGCTTACTTAGAGGAACTAATTACCTGGATAAAAAAGCATATTGATCAGGGTCATTGCTTATTTATGTGTAAAATTTAATACTAATTCATAGTGTATGCGCTATTGAGTAACTAATTTTACTTTTTTACTTTACTTTGACACAGACCCATAACAGTTTAATAATAGTATAGATAAAAAATAAATAAATAATATTACTATTTGTCACATATCACAACCCTGCTTACTGCTCCAAAAGATCCCGTGTTTGAATCAGGAGCAAAAGTTTGCATGACAACCAATGAGCATTCATTACAAAGTCAAAGATGTTTATTAGTTATTTAGTTGTAGTACAAGCTGTACTTTTCACAGAATAGACTTACATTAGAGCTGAATAATTGTTGTGAATTAAAAAAATATAAAAATGGAAAAAGAAACATTACCTGCATCAAATTTTGTCCCTGGAACTTGAGCATGGTATATCTCATTTGAAGAAGGTTGGATTGTTGTATCAGACAGAGGTGTAGTCTGCACAGATTCCGTTCTGGGGCGACAGTAGTTGTTTTCTACCTCCACAATAGTATCCATTAATTGGCATTCATCTGCAACATAACATTGGATCAGTATATTCAAACACTTCTGTTAAAATACAGGATAGGTGTAGCAAAAAAATCAGAAAATAATAACATGTAAGTCCACAGGTCACCATTATAAAATAAACATTATTATGTCCCACTTGATGTAGGTTGGTTTGTAATATTAGACAGAGGTGTAGACGGCACAGATTCTCTTCTTGGGCGACAGTAGTTGTGTTCTATCTCTACAATAGTGACCACTGATTGGCGTATACCATCAGTACCAACACTGATTAAAAGCTTTTATTATATGTGATTGATAGTATACACATTCAAAATTAATAAATCAACAATGATTTAGCAACTGACTGGTCAAATCTGATCTAAGGTCTTATTCGCAATGTGGTTCTAACCCTTCCCTTCTTATTTAGATACATTATGTAGTAATTTGTTTTGTATGGTTCTGGTCATGTCTTTAATGGGTTCTAAATTTATCAAATGCATTTTCTTTATGTTGGTAAGGATTGTTAAGAACATCTCACATACAACATACACACATACAATATTAGAGGTAAATATGATCAATACACTCTTTACAACATATATTTATATTCAATGAGGTTCACTTTATGAAATAAGTAATTTAATAATAAAAGCTTGAAGATAATATTGCATGAATTGACTATGTTAAACTTACCGTTGAGAATTGTTGGTACAGCTGTCCAAATAAGACAACCAGCGGGAGTTTTAAACTTTGGGTCAAAATGGTGATCACATATTCTCTTGTTATTATAAATTTTCTTAGGATCACTTTCACAGAGATTCTCGCCAACAGCAGAAACCCAAGCAGAGAACAATTCACCACGCTTCTCAGGATTTGGAAACCGATGAATAGGTACACCATATACAACTGAAATAGGAATAACATATTATTGCATGTTAGACTTATCCTTTAATCAAATACCTACTATAAATAGGTACATCACTCTTTAAGTGGGGAACTGTTAGTGTAATTTGTCATGCATCAAACTTAACATATTCACCTCAAACAATATTTCGGTTAGGTACATTGTTTCTGAAGCCCCATGTAGATGCTAAAGAAACAAATGATAGACAGAATCTATCTCTAGCAGGAAGCATAGAAACATAGAAACAGTTTTTAAACACATAGATTTTGATTTTGAAACATTTCATTTGTAGTGGATACGGCTTTGATCTAAATATTATTATAATAAGTATCGTGATTATAATATGATAAAAGGCTTACCTGCAGCCAAATGAGCAATATTTTTTCTGGATTCCACTCATGTTAAGAAAACAAGTAACCAACCAAAGACATTAAATCTCTTTGTAACCAACAGAAAACAGCAACAAATAACAACTTTAACCAGAAATAACAACAACTTTAACAAATATCGGAAAATTCAACAAAATCACTGGGAGAAAATCTCAAGAAGCGTATCAACATCTACTCTTTGCAGACAAAAGTCGTGGAACGTTTATGAAAAAGTAGCGTCTTTCGAAATATAGCATAAACGTGACATTGACAGCACTTGTGTTTCATCTGCGTTCGCAGTTCGTTTAGCATTTCAACTATCATCTGTCAAATCAGCACCGCGATACGAAAACATCGAAAAGTTGCGTTTCGTTCGTGTTCCATTTGCGTTTCATCTTAAAATATTTACCGCGATCGGGGCCAAGGACTTAAAGTTTTTATTGTAAAGTGGAAGTGCTAACAACTTCCAACCTCAATAATTGGTCGTACGTAATGGGTTTCACCCTATCTTCCCATGCGCTCATGTTCGAGTAGCAAGTCCTTCTCATGTCGTAAAAAAATTAAACCCTGGTCTTATAGAAAACCAAACTCATTACTTGATTAGCAACATTTACATTAAAAAAACCCTTCTCCGAACGCCAAAAGTGCCAAAACCCACAAACTGTTCAAATTTTAAACATTATTAACAATTTTTAGAGTTCTCAATATTGAACTGCGTAATGTAAAACATTTCTTATTATGTATTTTAGTTGTCCCCTTCCACAATTTTAACTTCTATTGAGACATTAGTACCTACCAAGAGTTGTAGGTTCAAACTTTTGATGTAAGCACATAATCCCGTAGGCCCCACGCAAAACTATTATGTTTACTGGTTTTATTTAGCTGGCATCAGTCGAGAACTTAATTAAAATTAGCGAAAGCTACACTGTTGAACAACTCAGACAAATATTTGAGTTGGACTAATTTTGCACGTATTATATTAGCTGTATGAGGTTTCGGAACTATGTTGACTGTGTGGATATGACAAGTTGGGGTATGACAATTCCCCTACTTACTGCTCTGTCTACATTGTTGTAAAACTGTGAAAATTGCATTATATATGTAGTAAGATAAGGTTTAAATTTAAAAGCAGTTGTTGGAATTTGGGTCGTGACTTCTGGCGTGTATATACCCCGGCTAATTTTGTAAGAAACTTTTCTCCTTTGTTCCTCCTACGTTATTAGTGTATTTGTTTTTATAAATTTTTGAAGAGACAAATAAATGTTTCTTTAACATAATTATTTATGGAGAAATGTTATTTTCGGATATTTCAAAGTTTAACCTTACGGCTATATCTCTCTGTGCTAATTAATATTCACGTGGAAAGGCCTTTCCACGTCCAGCAGTGGGAAGTTTATAGACTTATACATATACTCTCACGTCACGTCCAATAAGGAGTAGACAGAGCATCGAAATCATCAATTTTGAGTATCCTCGCTCTCAGCGACTCGACGCCATATTTAGCTTATACAAAGTAGGGTTCTGAAGTGGGATAGATAACATCAGTTATCAGACGCTAGCCTGTCGCCTGATGTGCGAGTATCTTGGAACCCTTGTCCCTTAGACGGCTCTCACGACATGCACGGGAAGTTAGGCAGCTGGTACACACGGCGGCGGAACAACCTTCCGAAACCTGTCAAATTTCTCCAATGAATATTGATCCTTATAACCAAACGATAAAGTTCAAAATTGATTGTAGAAGTTTGACAGTTTTGGGCAGGTTGATCTGCCGCCGTGTGTACATTCTTTTCACGTCCCGGTTCAGCACGGGAAATATATACTGATGACGATAATTTAATCTATACTAATATTATAAAGCTGAAGAGTTTGTTTGTTTGTTTGGTTGAACGCGCTAATCTCAGGAACTACTGGTTTGAATTAAAAAAATATTTTTGTGTTGAATAGTCTATTTATTGAGGAAGGCTATAGGCTATATAACATTACGCTATGACTAATAGAACGCGGGTGAAACCGCGGGGCACAGCTAGTTTATTAATAAAAACGTTGGTACTTTTAATAATCAATTCCATTTGTATACATTCATTAATTATTTTGAAATCAGAGCAATATTGAGTAAAATGTTATCTATATTTAGCGCGATGAAGCTAATCATTAGTATATCCTAATTATGTTTATTTAAGGTGAGACAAAGATTACAATTATCGACATAGAGCTTGTTAAATTTTCTCGGAACACAAAATAACTAAGATGTTAGCTTATATTTGTTTATAATTTTGTCGAATACAAATACAATATTTTATATTACACCGTCAAACGAGTGAAGCAATAAAGAAAAATTCTTGGAAATTTTGTACCATCTCTATAAATTGGTACCAACCATCCATGCATTGCCAGTTGAGGAATTCCACAGGTCTGTGAGAAATTCTAATAAGCATATTGGGAAAAGGTACGGGTTAAGTGAGCAGTACGCGAAATACGAGTATGTACATTCCTAAGAGAACCAAGCTACCACTTTTAACGTAAATACGTACCTAAATACCCATTCGGGTTTTAAATATGCTTTTTGTAATTGGACTGTACTTTTTTAGTTTTTGACTGTGATTTACTTATTTTTTAAAATTGGAATGCCCTGCTAAACCAACATTCATGTATTTCAAATTCATATATTGCATAAAACAAGTTTTTATTCATTTAATTATTTTTCGCTAAACAAACAATTATATAAAATCATATAAAATAAAATAAAAGTGTTGGTACAAATAAATAAATAAACCATTGATGGTAGTTTGTTTTTTTTACATGTATTACCAAAGGCCAAAGCCTTAATTAGAGGTTTGTATTTATAAACACAAAACATAATACGTAATAATTGTTACCACCAAACCAATATATAAGGAAAAGCTAAACCGATTAGTGAGACGTTCGCTTCTTATACATTTTTACGGAGATAAGGAGTGTGTTTGCGAGAGTCGGTGAAATGAAGTGGAACTAACGCGTGCTTAGTTTAACGCGTCCCCCGCGAAAATCCCCCCCCCCCCCCTTCCCCCATGTCATGTGCTCTTCTGTATAAAAGGAAATACGGAAATTTCGAGATCCTTCTTTACGTATTATGAAATCAGGCTTATCATACTATAAGGGGTTCCATAAGCTGCGTAAGTTTATATATTTTTAAATAGAGATTGTAATTTTTCCAAATGACAAATAGGAAATTCTAAGAAATTATCAGTCTAAGGGCTTGCATAACGTTTTTGAATATAACTTAAATCCATTTAAGTCTTTAAACAAGGTAAAGGCGTCTTGCACAACCAAAATTATGTTGCTAATTGTGTTTAAAGATCTGTCAAAGTTAAATACCGAATCATGACTATTTAAAGCCGCTAAATGCGTTGAGTGAATGTTATCTGTAAAAAAAGGTTATGTTATTGAATTATTTTTTATATTTTTTTGAATATATTGAGATTTTGATCCTTGATAAATGGATCTTGTGGAATTATATTCGGATGGCGATGAAGAGATTATGGAATACCTTAATATACCTATACAGGAAAGATAACTTTTTCCAAGAACAGATTTGTTAGAAAGTCCGTCAAAAGACAAATTTTTGAGAAGATTTCGTCTTAGTAAAGCTGCTACTTTGATGATATTGCAACAAATAGAATTACGGTTGTCTAACGATTTAAACGCATTTAAAAACTTAAATGCATTTAGCTAATTAGTGTTTAAATTAAATGTTATGCAAGCCGCCCTTTTATTATTTCTGGTTTAAATAAAAACTAAGTAATACGTATTCGATATTTTGACAAGTTAATTATCCTTGCCAGCGAGAAGTGTATTTGCGAGGCTCGGTGAAATTAAGTGAAACCAACGCGTGCCTAGTTGAACGCGTACCCGCGCGCGGCGTCATTTGCTTTCCTGCAAAAGTTTATATATTTTTTTATATAGAGATGGTGGATTTTAATAAACTGATTAGATTTTGAGGTATTCATACATTATAATGTTCCTCAACTTGAATTCTTGCTTAAACTATTTTTAGTATTTATCAAAAACTTATTTAAGTATTGTTCGCTATTGCCTATGCCTATGCTTTGCCTATTAACTTATGACTAGTGGTCGCCCAGTGGTCGAAACTCGACCGTAATTTTATTAAGGCCGCACGGATTGTATCCTAAGCAATGAAAAATTAAAAAAGTTAGAATGTGACTTTGTATTGGCATTGACAAATTTCGGCCGCTCCCCTTCCATTTGTGAAATTTTTGAAAAGAGTATATATACGTATGTGTCAAATACATGGTAGTGTGTGTAATGTTTGTTTTATTGATTTAATATATTTTTATGCATATTTTTTTTTAAATATTAACATTCGGATAACCTTATCTATATAAACTATAAGTGTGCGAAATTTCATACTCCTCCGTCCGCGCAATTTTCGTAAAAAGGGGTACAAAGTTTTTGCTTCACGTATTAATATATAGATTTAGCCATACACGCAAACTTGTTAAAATCATCCTTACATATTTACCGTAACGTAAACGTCCTAATTATTGGATATATCCATAGTAAACGGCACAAAGCAAATCAGATGCTGGTCTCTGTGTTCACGCTATCTCCCTTGTCTCTGGTTTCCATAACTCAGGAGCTTACGCCTACTTTATGCAACTTTAAACCGTTGTATTCCTAAATGTTGCACTGCTGCTTATATTTAAACTGTGCTGCTGCTGCGGATGTACGTGAGTTATCTATGAGGTATATGCGATGCCATATTCTTGTTATATTTCTCAAGCGAAATAGGAATTGTAGCTGTAAAAGTGGCTATGAAATAGTAGTAGAGGGTGTGATTTATTTTTGTACCAGGAGTAGGGGCGGTGTTGTAAGAAACTCGAGTCTTGGAATCTTATTTAATAAGACTTAAGCTATTTTTGAAGACTCGAGTCTTATTAAATACTTAGAGCTCAAGTCCTTCAGAATTTGGAGTCTTTTGTAAAAGAACTTAAGTCCTGCCAAAAAGAACTCAAAGACTGAGTATTTTAAAAGAACTCATGATTGAGTCCTCTAAAGCAGCTATGGAAGCTGTAACTGAAGTAAATAAAATAGCAATTAACAAATTATTGATTTATTAGAAACCTACGTAATTATAAATTTAAAAAAAAATGGAAAATAAATGTATAATGTAAAGTAATCTACCCGTTGTGTAGACCCCTAGTACAAACTTTGATTAGTTTGGGATAGATGGCGCTGTGTAAATTGTTCCGGAATATTTATTTATTTTATTTTATTTATTATTAGTAGACGGTATTATGTGTGTTGCTGTGTTATTAAGACGTTTTTTAACTCTCATTTTCATTCAGCAAATCGTCAGTCTTCAGGTGGATACTTTTGATTAGGTTGTTTGCGTTTAATGCAATTAAATTGTTACAAATTTTTATTGTACGATTTATTTTCAAACAGATTAGTAATTAAATATGTGTAAATAAATATGGATGACGATATAAAATCACCCAATTTAGAAAAATAGGTATTTCTAAATTGATCCGACCGGGGATCGAACCCGGGACCTCAGAGATGGGGACACCATGAAAACCGTTGTTCAAGCCACTCGACCAAGGTGGTTGTAGGAGGAAGATAGCTAATGCAATGACAATATTGGGTGCCAAGTTCCAGTTTCTTTCGCTACTCGATCACGTTGACGAAAACGAGAATTTGTTATTATTTATTTGGGGGTTAAAGTTACTCGCGTCCGTAGGTTTACCCTTCAGACCCTACACGTGATCCCTAGGTGGTGCTAAATGAGTGACACTGTCTGAGTGGTAGAGCCACACTGCGTTGCAGCACGAAATGGGCCGGCTCGCCCGGCGTAATACCACCCTCGTACAGAATATCGGCGTGAAACAATGGCACTCGTTGCTGTTGTGTTTTGTCCGGTGAGTGAAAGTACCGGAGGCCCATCTCTCACCCCTCCCCCCTCCCAGTTCCTACTCCCTCCTCAAGATCCAACTCCTTCCTCAAGGCCGGTAACGCATCTGCGATTACTTTAGTTTTGCGGGTGTCCATGGGCGGCGGTAATTACATTCCATCAGGTGACCCGCCTGCTCGTTTGCCTCCTCTTAACATAAAAAAAAAATTGTATGGCAAAATTTTAACTCTTTTCGTTTGTTGCCGTACTATTGCTAATTTTACTTACTGTTTGAGAATTTTCCAATTGGGCCCCAACAGTTAACTAGTAAGAAATCAAGGAATAGCGAAAAACTCCTACAACTTGCTTACGAATTCAACATGAAAGTACATAGCAGAGTATACATGAAACGCGAAAACAATAGATGGACGTGGATATCACCACACGATCACCACAGAAATGTGATGGATTATATTATTCTTCATCTTCAGTATTCTAGTACGTCAAACTTTTATCTCTTTTTTTACTATCGCGCTGACAGTGGCGGTAGCCAAAGTAACGTTAAGAAAACGATAGCGAAGTTCGAAAATAATAAAATGTATGGGATTGACATAAGATTGACCACGTGCTTTAGCGCGGCTTATGTCATCCCCATACATTTTATTATTTTCGAACTTCACTATTGTTTTCCTGTTTCTTTGGCTAAGCCTACTGGTCTTAGTTTAGCCTGATCTTAGAGTTTTTCAAACGGCTTGCCCATTCAGACCTTATACAATTTTTTCTTGGGACTTCAGTTTCCTGTCTACTGAAGCACAGATAACAAGAAAAGAACAAAACTAATCCCAAAACTAAACTAATAGATTGGTAACTTCACTTACCTATCTGCACGGTCCTGCTACCAACCTTTGCGATTATACAAGAAGGTCTCTATACCCCTGACTTAGCAAACCAACCCTTGCAGGGAACGTTTACGTCAAGTCTTTCCGTCACAATTGCGTGCTTAAAAAACTCTTTGCTTTCATAAATTGGTATTTATCAAATATGGCGACTGTCGACGCGCTGTAGGGGCACCTACTTACAAATGCCACGGCATTGTTTAACCGATATTCATCGCTGTTCCCGTGTAAGAAGATCCAAATTAGAGAAGTCTTTATTCTTCATTAATATTGGTATGAGTGACACAAAAAATACATTTTACTTTTTATTTTTAGGTGCCTTTATACCACGAAGCAAATATACCTAAAAACCTTTTATTATTGTTTTCGTCACTACCATATTCAGAAAATAATCTCTATTCTTGGTTCTTGGCGGGAAAGTGAAGAGTTATGTCTGCGGTTTTGTTTTATTTTCTAAAATTTGTGTTATGACGAATGTTAATATGAAATAATGGTGGATTATTAACCGTTAAGTGTTCGTGAGTGTGCATGAGTGTTGGCAAATGAAACAAAACAGTGCACCGTCACTTTTTAAATTCTCTCAAGAAGTAGGGGTTGGGGGGTATAAAATTTCTCACTTCTCATTTCTATTATCATTCATCATCATCATACAGGAAGGAAATATTGTTTATTTATGTATTACTTGTAAGAAAAATTACTTTGACACTGGCTAAATGTGCTAATCGCACAAAGCCATCACCTAAAAAAAAAACTCTATTCTTGTAATGTATTTAAGTGATTCCAGTTCTAAGTAAGATGTCGGTGTTCGCTTAATACCTATAATAATGTGGATATCGTAAACTACCGTGACGTAATCCAACTGGATTACATTGATAGGCCATTGTAAACTTTATATGAACTGTTATACTATCCCTAATAAATAAGATGCCTTACCTTAACTACCACAGGTATATTATAAAAAGGGGCTCTGCAAAAAGATCAAAATAACTGACTAAAATGATAATGTTATTCGTGTATAAAAAAATAAAATTAGATCCGTACAACGTATAATACACAATAATATTTTATAACAAAAGACGTTCACAAAATCTTTTCTCAAATAATACTCGGCGACAAACTTATTGGATATCCTTAAACATAGGGTTTCAACTGAATCATTCACGGGTAGGTAGGTACTTAGGTAGAAAGGTAGGTAGTACCTACGTAGGTGCGTAAAAAAATGCACACATTTTGAAGATGACTTCAAGAAACGCTGATCGACCGCGAAATGAACGGACAAAGCTTAGAAGCGAGAAATAGTTGAAATGACAATAATAAGATCGGCTCGACCTCGACCTCGCTCATTTCGCGGTCATTAATGAGCCCTCTTAACTTGCAACGATCAATTTCATAGTTGAGGCTCGACCGCGAAAGAGGCTAGCGGAGCGGTCTGAGAGAGCAAAAATAGGCAAAAGCGGCTTCGCTGTGTCATCGCTTTGGTTGCGAGTTTCGAGCGGAGCGAGGTGTCGGCTCCCCTCCCGTACCCTGTCCGCATCCCTTGCTCGCCCGATTGCAGCGACGCGCGGGCGCTTAAGGCCTTTTTCCTGTCAAGCATATTTTCACCCGCGTGCGGATCTCGTCCGCATACGGGTTATAACAAGCTCCGGGCCACACGCAGAATAAAGATTACGTTTGCCGCTGCAGTGTCGTGCGTGTCGCCAGTGATTATACTAATGCACAGAAGGTGCGTACAATGACCATACGTGTAACCCGCACGACAGTAAAAACTACCTTGGCAGTAGAAGAACGCGCCCCGCAAGCGGGTGGCACGCGTGGGGGCCCGCGCCCGCAGCCAATTCGCGTCCCGCGCGCGTTTTTTTCCGCGTGATAGGAAAAGCATGTATGAAATGATAGGATGCCGGCAGCCCGCATGCGGACCAAATCCGCACGCGGGCGGCTATCCGCGTGACAGGAAAAAGGCCCTTAGTGTGTTTGGTTTGCAGGCAGCTATTTTTAGGTCGAGCCGATCTCATTATTGTCATTTCAACTATTTCTCGCTTCCAAAACCTCGCCCAGCTCAGCTTTGTCGTTCATTTTGCGGTCGAGCTACGGCTTAAAAGTAGCGATTCTTAAAGTAGGTTCCGCTGAAAATTTAGCAGGAAAACGAAAATCAGTTTATCATCACCGGCTAAGTTTAAGCCCCGGTGGGTCATAAACCACTACGCGGGTCCGGATTGGTGGTTGTTAATGAATGCTAATAAAGCCGGAACCAACAGCTTTACGAGCCTTCTAAAGCACGGATAGAACAAAATGATACATTTTGGTCCCCCATTCGATTACCAGCCTTTGTGAAAGTAGCGCAAACGCAGATCAAGCGTGTGTAGCGCGCCGTCGAGCTCCTTATGTTAAAAGCAGCGTCTTTCATTTGCTATTATTTGTTGAGTTCCATGGAATAGTATCTTCTATTGATCGAATCGATCGCTTCCTAGATATTTTAGGGACAACAAAAAACAGTTAGTATAGTCGAAACATTTTAACTATTAAAGCGTTCACGTGAACTTTTGACAATAACATACATTATTCACAACAGAAATCGGTGACTCGTCTCTCTCAGCAATACAGAAACGTGTTGTTCAGTGTACAGTTATATAAATGTACTGTCACACACGATATGACAGAAGTTATGAAATATCAACATCATCTCAACCAAAAGACGTACATTGCTGGACAAAGGCCTCCCCCAAGGATCTCCACAACGACCGGTTTTGTGATGCTCGCATCCAGCGGCTTCCCGCGATCGTCGGTCCACCTTATTGAAGGCCTGCCCACACTGCGAAATATACGTAATTATATTTCCTATTTCTGGGAATGTATGTACCTTTCAGCAGCGTACCTATGAATATTATATAAAGATCTTCATGGTAATACTTTTAACATCATTATTTATCGTTGTTATTTTCGCATCAACAACGCTATAGTTACAACTAGCGGCCACTCGCGGTTTCACCCGCGTGGTTCCCGTTCCCGTGGCAACATCGGGATAAAAGTATCCTGTGTTTTAATCCAAGTTATAAACTATCTGTATGCCGAATTTCATCCAAATCCATTCAGTAGATTTTACGTGAAAGAGTAACAAACATCCATCCATAAGTATAATATTGTAAGTACAAACTTTCGCGTTTATAATATTAGTAGGATAAAGAAAACGAAAATTATATTTCAAACGCTTCTATGGAATAATGGTTAGATCATAGGTCTTAGCCTCTAAGGGTCCGGGTTCGATTTATAATAGTAACTAACTTTTTACTCGGTTTGGTTGGTAGTAGGATTTATCCTTAGTCCACATGTCTAGTTTCTAACTTCTTATTTAAGTCTGCCGCAATAACATCATTGTTGCATTTTTATGTTCCAACAGTTTTATCTAAAATAACCAAAAAAACATTATTGTACGATACATGAACATGAACTAAAATAAAAACGTTGAGTTTGATTTTCTTTAAACATGTCAATGGCTCATGATTACCACACACATGGTTGCCATATTGACACACAAGCGACGGATATCAAGATGACGCCATTTGGCAGAGTCTAGGAGATCAAGGCGGGAATCGACAAGTTACTTTGGCGTAGTAAGGCGTTAAGAGCAGACGTCTACCAGGAACATTACTGTATCGCTGCCAATATAATTTAGTTTAGTTTTTCAAAATTACTACATCTATTAGTCGATTGCTAATGGAGTGTTAACTTGAATTGTAAGAAATACATAAGCTTTCCATAAATATTGTTTTTATTATAGTTATAATTTTATCGCATGTATCCTACCATAGCCCAATTCCGTGAGTCTACATCCACAATAACGTCAGCAATCGCAAACCTTACCTTACAAACCACGGAGAGGTTAAACTTTTGGTCACCCACCCCACGACCGGCATTTGCGAATGTTGCTTAACTTCAGCAATCGCAGACCGTGCGCCATCGAGCTCCATTGTAATCCAAAAAACTCAATCCGATAAATAGTTACATGATACAAATTATATACACGATTATGATTGTGATTAAAGTTATTTCATACCACTTTTGCTTTCATCATCATCATCATCAGCTCATAAAGTCCCCACTGCTGGGGCACGAGTCTTCCCTATGCATGGATAGGGAGAACGGGCCATAACCACTACGCGGGTCCAGTGCGGGTGGTGGTTGTTAACGACTACTAATGCAGCGGGACCAACGGCTTTACGTGCCTTCCGAATCACGGAGGAGCTCGAGATGATACATTTTTGGTCACCCATCCCATGACCGGCCTTTGCGAAAGTTGCTTAACCTCAGCTATCGCAGACCGGGCGTGTTAACCACTGCGCCATCGAGTTCCTCTACTACTATTCCTACTTTTGCTTTATTACATTACAATGCGAAAACAAGTCAACCTGTAATTAGTTTTACTTAGTAATTAGTAATCAATTTTGATTCCATTTAGAAACTCCATAATGATGGTTGTCACAAATAAATACCTAACTTTTATGTCACAGTTTCGCATGGAAAGTGTAATTTATTACACTATACGTACCTACCGCGGATTTGTGTCACCGATTTTCCGTTGAGTGTCATCGTTTCGACTTGAACAAAAAAGTTTTTTAATAACCCTATCGTGCTACGAGGCAATCCTGTCAGTCTTTAAATTCGTAAAGACGAAACATAAATATGTTAGAAAACGGTTACACGTGATAAGGGTAGGTAACTTCTAAACGCCTACACCGATTTAGGTATATGAGGTATCGTTACAATCCTTGCATCATTCCGACTAACATAGGCTAGTAAAAATTTGGAAATTTAACCCCTATGTTAGTAAAATAGGGGATGAAATTTTTTAAGATGAAAATTCGTCATTATTAGAGTGAGAGACTAGAACTTGATGTTTAGCATGATATCAGGTATTAGGATATTAGGTTAATTTTTGTTTTTTCTTGTATAATAAATGCTTAGAAAAATAAATTACCTAGCATGACATATTTTATTAAAATTAAACTTATCACTAAAAGGCACAAAAAAAAATACGACTGCCATGACAAAAAAAAGCAAAAAAAAAGCACCTGATTAAATTTAAATGACTAGCAACTAATTATGAGACGACCAACACCTCAGTCTCCCTGTAACCGCGGACTCTGCAAAGGGTTCGAAACGTCAGGATAAACATTAAATACCTAAGTAATGTGTAAAATAAACGCGAGTAGATCCGTAAAAGTTGTTTCATTTCAATGTGTAGTGTTCGCGTAAACTTTAGAAAACAATATTAAATCAATATGTTAAATAAACGCGAGTATAGATATAGATCCGTAAAAGTCGTGTCATTTTAATATATATCTTATGATATTTTATCTTATTATTTTATTATAATAAGACTATAATAACTAACACTATTAAGAGTTTAAGTAGAAATATAAAAGATTTATCTGCATTGTTAAGCTACATTAGCAAACATGCAACGCTCTGGAAAGGCATGGCAATTTTAGAGATCTATAATAAATTATAGAGAAAATCACTTTTTATGGTCACCCATCTTCGGACTGCATTGCGATAGCAGCTTATTATTTATTATAGTTAGCAACACTCTATTTGACCCGACGTTAGATCCTAACACCTAACTGTAAGCTTAAAAGCATTTAACTAACAAACTGAATTTAGCCAGGTTAGTTTATTACGTACTTTCAGGTGAAATTTACGCTCGAACGCTTTGATTGTATCTGTGTTAATTATTGGTTCTCATATTTCACTAACAATAATACTGGATTTTGCTATATACAGGAAATTTCTAATTTTAAGCAATTGTCTCAGCAGGCCCTTTCACGACCGTTCAGGGGGAAGGGGGTCCAGGCTTAATGTATATACTTAGTTGATTTATTACACGGAAGGAAATAAGGGAATTAGACACAATTGTGTACAAGATTAATGGCACTGGATACAACAAATTTCACGCTTTGCATCCACAATGATCAAAGGCTTGTTGTTTTTTTTTGCGTTTCGTTTTGTTTATTTAGCCTTCTGTGATTGGTGCACTAAAAGGGTTTGAATTTCGAATATCAGTTTTTCAACGTTTTTACAAAAGAATACATTATTTTGTATAAACGTCAAAATTTTGCAAAAAGTGTAAAGCAAGCAAGCAAGTAGTAGATAGAAGTGTATTCTTAAAATTACGTAACGTTACTTTACGTTATATAATCTATATATTAATACGTGAAGTAAAAACTTTGTACCCCTTTCTTTACGAAAATTGCGCGGACGGAGGAGAAATTTCGCACACTAACCCCCTTACAAATAAACACAATATATATTTAGTATCAAAGGGAACGTGTTTACAATTAGTCCGACCTATAAATTCATGACACACTATATAGTTCTATATAGTTCTATAGTTCCTACAATGTCATTTAAAGTTGGGCAAAAATCATGAAAACGTGTGACGGCGTTTGGTTGATATCTTATAATTTATTATTATTATCTTATAATTTATTATTATTTATATTTATCTTAGGCTTATTATTTCTTAGAGAGGATCTTATAATTTAGATAAATTATAAGATATCAACCAAACGCCGTCACACGTTTTCATGATTTTTGCCCAACTTTAAATGACATTGTAGGAACTATAGAACTATATAGAACTATATAGTGTGTCATGAATTTATAGGTCGGACTAATTGTAAACACGTTCCCTTTGATACTAAATATATATTTTGTTTATGTAATACGATAGTTTTTTCATCATATATCAACTTAACCGTGACTGCACTTTTGGCTTTTTTTGGTCGGCGCACCCTTAAGGAGAAAGAGGAATTGATAAGACGTAAGTCAGCGGAAGACTAGCGTCCGGTTATTCTACGTTTCCTATAATTTAAGAGGCCTCAGGAGTTCGATGGCGCAGTGGATAACGCGCCCGGTCTGCGAGTGCTGAGGTTAAGCAACTTTCGCAAAGGCCGGTCATCGGATGGGTGACCAAAAATGTATCATCTCGAGCCCCTCCGTGCTTCGGAAGTCACGTTAAGCCGTTGGTCCCGGCTGCATTAGCAATCGTTAACAATCACCATCCCGCACTGGGCCGGCGTGGTGGTTTATGGCCCGTTCTCCCATTCCATCCATATGGAAGGCTCGTGCCCCAGCAGTGGGGACATAAAAATGAGCTGATGATGATAATGAGGAGGCCTGGCATCATGAGCGGATATCTTTTAGAGGCGCACTTAATATTATGTCATATGCTTGTAGCTGAGACACTATTATTAGTGTTATTGCTAGAGTCAGAATTGTAAAACGTTTACACCTTGTACTATTCTGATACACAATATAGTAATTTATCATTGCGAATAGTCTTAACTCAATCTTCAGATAATATAATGATTAAATTTTTCTGTTGATATAATAAATGACCATAATTAAGTATCAGGATTAATGACGTCAGATGACAATAATTTTAAAAATATTGGACCATTTACATACTTAATGATTTTCAGGCTGAAAGATGAGCCAATGGTCATTAACGATGAAATAAGTATATGACGAATTATAACAAATGTAAGTTTCTAAGAACTAAGGATTCATACGGATTATAGTCCCAAGGAATCTAGGATTAAGAAATAACGGTAAGCGCTTTGACCAACAATAGATTTTAAATTAACGAAAAGGAAATAGCCAGACATGAATTGAATGTTTTATTGTTTCCAAAAAAAGGTATATATGTTCTTAGCAAACAACTTTTAACCGCGTCGTCGTAAACCACCCAAAAGGGTGTATACACGAATTAATTGAAAAAAAAAGTGAAAGGATTACCGATCGCCCGGCGCCGGAACAAAATTAAACTGGCCAAAATTGGCTTAACATGGGTCAGCGGGAATAAATATTTAAAAATAAGTTCGCCGCTATGTACCGCACGTACCTTGCGGTTAATTTTGCAAACGTTTCAATTTGGGTGTTCCCTCGGCGTAGAGGGTTAAGGTTTTGCTATTACCTAAGTGGATTTCGTTCAAAAATTGTTTCGCTCACCTGCAACAACTAACCTTATTTGGTGTGATTTTTAGAAGACTTTCATGAACTTACAACTTATATAGAGTTAGTTAGCTTACCACCTGTGGTTCAGCTACTCAGTCTATTACGTAACAGTTGGGAGTTTCCCGAATTCACGAATTAATAAAATGTATCCTATATTACTAAAGGATAGTGAAGCTTTCTATGTGTGTAAGAATTTTAAAAATCGATTTAGCAATTCTTTAGATTTTTCCACAGATAAATACAAATAAAGAAATGTCACCTCTTTATAGTATTTGTGTAGATTAAATCTAACTGTTACCATCGTTATGTGACTTTTAACTGCAAACAACTGACAATCATATTTAATTCAAAAAGATAATTTACCTTAATTTTGATATTGTAAGAATTTTAATACCGGATTCGTAGTTTCTGAGATTTCCCCCACAGATAAATACAAAGAAATGTCACCTTTTTATAATATTTTTTTTTTTTTATAGTTAGCTCGGCAAATGACTCCATCCCACCTGATGTTAAGTAGAAATGGAGTCCAAACGCGAAGATAACTGGTGCAACGTGGAAACAAACGTAGCATCAATTAACTTCAATCTGCCGGCCCACAAGGTGCTTCTTCACGCCTCTCTTGAAGGACCCCATATTATAGGAAGGAGGGAAAACGTGTGCTGGTAGACCATGCCATCTTTTGGAGGTGCGACAAAGAAACGTGTCACCAAATTTCTTTTCTTAGTGTAGATTGAATTTAGCTGTTACCGTCGTTATGTGACTTTTAACTGCAAACAACTGACAATTACATTTAATTTAAAATAAGGTAAATTTAACGTAAAGTTTAATTTAAATAAATGCTTTTACTTTCCTTTTTTTATCACCAATAGCTGAATGTAGCAAACAGTACTTCCTATGTTATAAGTTTCATTTTATACCATTTTACAGATGCTCACAACATAACATTAAAGAATATTCTTTATTGTAAACAAAATACAGACGTGTCATAACAAAATCAATTTTAGAACTCGTACAAAGGACGGGCGTTTCTACCAGCGGGTATTATTAGCTTAAATGCTGGAAATAATATGAAAATGTGAGTACATGCAATGGCTAAGGTGACGATAAAGCTAAGCTGAATGCGCACTTTATTTGGAATCCTTAACCTTATTTAACTATCTTATCTCTAACAATCGGAACACAACAATACTTCCAACACACTGGGCACCCTTTGACTCGTTTAAAAAGAATTGTCCTATATTTATTTGGTCAAACCTCAATGGCCTTAATTATTAACACGCGATGGACTCGTATAATGGCCTAGAAATAAGAAAACCCTAATTTTAAAATCTCTATATTATATTTTATGTACTAAAATCTATTGGGACACAACTATGAATATGTACGTCGATGTATTTTGAACCCTAACTTTGGAAATTGTGGGAATATCATCTGACAACTATTGGTAGGTTAGGTTAGGTAACATTTTGCATTATATAGGAAGCTAATAGGATGGAGGGGGGTGGTCTTACTAATAAGCAGAGTATAAGCATCAGCAAATGCAAATGTTCAGCAACTTTCGCAAAGGCCGATCATCGGATTAGTGATCAAAACATTATCATCTCGAGCTTCTTCATGTTTTGGAAGGCACGTTATGCAGTTCTGGCTGCATTTGCAGTCGGTAACAACAACAAATCTGCATTGGGCCCGCGTGGTGGTCTATGGCCCGTTATCCCTATCCATCTATAGAGTCTAACAATATCAATAAGCGAACTTTTAAGGGGAGCATCTATACATCACATGAGTATGCTCACCAAAACTACGGGCTCGTTACCGAGATAATCAACAAAACATTATCATAATTCACCAAAAAATACACCCTTTTCAAACCCGTACAGCTGTACTACACGCACACAAAGATAGCCGTGTGTGTATGAATGTCATACAATGATTTTTCAATTGTGTGCGTGTATCTGTACACTATCTTTTTAGTGACGCTTGCGTGCGTGTTAGTAAAGATACAGCATGTTTTATGATGTGCATTATTTTAATTGATTTAGTTTGTTAGAAAACATAACTTTGAAAAATCACTATAAAACTGGAGCCCATTTTTTATCATTGTATTCAGAATGATGTATAGATACCGCCCTTAAACATTCACTTATTGATTTTGTGTGATATGGAAGGCTCATGCCCGGGAGCACATAAAATGAGCTGATGATGAAGCTGATGAAAACTTGATTTTAATTTAGAATAAAAGAGACAACACACAAAATTATTTAAAGATTATACCCCCCGTTACTAATATTCTCTGTTTATTAGTAACGTGGGTAAGCGTTGTAAGTCAATTAAAGAATAACCAGTTAGCATAATGAATCATTAAAAACAAAGCTACCAGTAAGTTCTCAGTTATCCGTCCGATCGAATTCGCCGATAAAACTTATGCAATTCAAAGATGAGTATCTGGTTTGTGAATGTCTATAAAGGGTAATTCGAAAGTTCCAGAGTTGAGTTACTTAGTTGTTTATTTCAGAAATCAATTAAGCAGACAAGTTGGTAGAAGCGAAATAATGATCACCTTTAAGAAATTGCAAGTTTATTCTTAGCTTTTACAAGATACAAAATAATTATAATGCTTCTTCGTATTTTATAAAAAGCGTTCGAGAATTTACAGTGTTAAAATAAACACCGGTAACTTTGAAAACCAGTGGGCGGGAACACTCTTAACTTAATAATCAGTCCCGTTCGTAACTCCCACTCAATAAACCCTCTCATAAGTATATAGTATCAGAATTACTGTCACCCTTTCAAAACAACACACTCGTCTGAACGTAATATTTTGTTACTTTTTGTTATCTAAGGACTTCTGTTTCTTGAGAAAACTTTTTTATTATCAAAACCAAACCTTGAAAGTGAAGTCATCGATAGGGGGCACACACACATTTTCCTATTTTTTAATAGTTTACTGTAACATAAAATTATGTTTGTTTTTAGTGTTAGTGTTGTTATTTTACATTGTATATTGTGTGTATGTGTGTGTGTGTGTGTGTGTGTGTGTGTGTGTGTGTCTATAGAGTCCAAATAAACATTTTATCTGTCTATCTATCAAAAGAGATAACTATGATCTTAAAATAAACACCGGTAACTTTGAAAACAAGTGGGAAGCAGCACTTGTAAATTTATCAATCAAACCCACTCGTAACACCCACCCTATGTTATCAATTACGATTGCACCATCTTACTGTAATTAAAAATCATTGGTAACTACTTGACGTCCAATATTCTTCGAATCAAATTGTAAATAAGGCAAAAATTATCTTATTTTATAGTAAAATTCATGTTAAATGTGTGATTTCAAGATTGTGTTTAAAAAAATACACATCTGCACGTGATATTTTGTCATTTTGGGCTACCTCTGTTTCTTGAGAAAAGTTGTTTATCATCAGAACAAAACGTTGAAAGTGAAGCCATTAATAAATTTTGTCCTTACTTAGACACCTGTACATAAATATATAAATTTATTTATGTAGGTACCAACCATTCCCCAAATGTAACAATACATCCACAACACAAAGTTCCTACCTGTATGATACATCAACGTCCAACTTGGACATTGATAAATTATATCATTAATAGCATTATGTTAAGATTGTCGATCCAAGGACACTGAGCAGACATGTATGGAAAGTAGTCTGTTATCCGAGAAATACGTAATTTTGATACAATTTTCTGTAAATACATGTTGGCATCTTGATGGGCGAGTAATTCACTCCACCTGATGTTATGTGGAAATGAAGTCCAGATGCAAAACACTGGTGAAAACGACGCAGCGTCGTCACCTTCACGTCGCCACGTTTGTTGTTTGTTTGAGATAGCGTTGTACATGAACATTTGTACATGAACTGTTTTCGATATTTTTTTCACTTTTCCTTTAAAAATGACAAAGTCTTATCTAAGTGTAGTCGCCATTTTAACAGATAAAAAGCTAGTTTCGTAGTAGGTGAAGTGTAAATGAAGTGCACTTCCTTTTCCGGTTTTATCGTCACTTATCATCAAATAATGATGATTTCCAGCCAAGCGCGACGATGATTTCTGAAACTAGATATGGGAGTGTATATAGATTTGGAGTTGAGAGTAAGATTGATTAATAAATTGATTGATGTTTATATTATAGCACATCTATTAGACTTGGTTTTAAAAATCTACTGTTTCTAATTAGATTTTCTATAACTACCGTTGTGCTTATATTTAGTTTATAAAACCTTTTTAAAATTTGTATCTCATTCTAAGCAAATTGTAAAGCTTTTATGAGAAAAAATCTTCTTTAAACGACTTAAAGAATACTCCCTTTCACTAGTTTTCAAAGTAACCGGTCATTAAACAAAAAAGGTGCATTAAAAAATACATCGAACCAATATATCCAGAAGGAAAAATCCCATTTAACAGAGCCCAACAAATATTTCAGAGGTTATTTACATTTGCCTCAAAAATAACGACGTTCCTCCAGGGGCCTCCCGCTCCCTTTTCCCCTGATGGATATTAACCTCATCACTTATTGCTAGCTCACTCCCCGAAAGAGGTCCTTATTATTTTCCCTGACCGAAGTATTTTTCTTTAGAATGAATTCGCAGGCCCCAGATGGACTTAATTTCATAAGACCGCTCGAACGGTATTGAATATTTTTCGAATCATACATTTGAATTTCAAATTTTATTTACACAAAGCTTAAAAATTGTTTTGTATACAATATAAGGTTTGTGGAAATCTACATTCTCTTACATTATTTATGAAAGATGTTTACCTTGTTTATACAGTTAAGTGTAAAACGTTGAAGGATTCTTATTTAATGAACGCTTTACATTTCTTTCCTTTGAACTTTTTTAACTGTTTGGAGAGAACAAAAAATGATAGCATATAAGAAAGGGGACACGCACTTTTAAGTGTGCGATGCCGTTCCCCCTCTAGAAAACCTCCGAAGGTGATTCGTTTCACACGGCTTGGGGTACCCTTTACGTACCTCGACGCCCCCAAAAAAGTCCGGTGACGTTGAAAATACCGTTTGAAGAAATCAGCAATCTCTCTCAAAAAAAAATAGAAGAAAGCCTATTAATGATTATGCCGTTATCGAGGTGCTACATTAGATGCAGCTGAACTGAATCCTATTTTCAATTTGACGACCTCCTTCGTCGAGTGGTTTGTACACTGGTTTTCATGGTGTCGCCATCTCTGTGCTCCCGGGTTCGATCCCCGGTCGGGTCAATTTAGAAATTATTGTTTTTCTAAATTGTCTCGGGTCTTTGTGTTTTCTATGTATAATAAGTATGCATTTATTAAGTATTCTAAGTACCATAGGTATTTATCCGTTGTCTATAGTAACCATTTACCGAGTTTCTTAACGAAGCTTATCTCTTGGGCTAGATAATTGGTGTGAGTGTAGGAAAGTTAAGTTATTTATTTTTAAAAAATTAGGCACATATAAACGTCGTTCATTATGAAAAATGAAAACATTATTTATACTATTGAATAAAAGACATAATACAAAAACCTATACAAATGGCGCTCTTAACGCTAAAAAGCAATTTATTCCAGGTAACCATGTGTGTGTGTGTGTGAATTATATTGTAGGTATTCTCCTATACAGTACCTGCACTCGCTGTATTAGCACTTTGGAATAAACAAACCCTATTATAATTTTAATTTTATGCTGGTTCAAAAACAGAGCTAACCTTATAATAATCATATCTTTTAATATTGTTTTCTAAAGTCTACGCGAACACTACACATTGAAATGAAACAACATTTACGGATCTACTCGCATTTATTTTACACATTATTTTATTTAATGTTTATCCTGACGTTTCGAACCCTTTGCAGGGTCCGTGGTCCCAGGGAGACTAAGGTGTTGGTCGTTTCATAATTAGTTAGTAGCGTGTATACCCTCATTTAAATTGAATCAGGTGCGATAAACGTCAGGAAGGAATAAGAGTTCCTCCGATAGGAAATTGTAAAAAATCTCTTTCACCTGAAGAAGCGGATGCAGGTAGCGCTGAAATATTTATTTTTTACGGTTCATTATTTAACGTTGCCAGTCTTCTATGTGTCAGAGCACCATAACTCTTTGTTATTACGGACTTTACGATGACATTTCAACGGCAGCTATTGTTGGAGACAATCGCTGGCGAATTTCGTTATAAAACACATTTATATGGGGCATAGGTGTATTCATGTTCAGAATTATAGACGTGTAGTTCACTAGATTGTGGACCCCGTAGTTTATAGAATAGAATAGATATATATTAATGATATATTTGCCATGAATGTAGGTACAAATAATCAGGTGTTACATTTTGTTTGCGAAACCTTGTACACTGCCTTTTAACCCCTGATCTGATCCGAACCCCTCGGAGACTAGTAGGGCACGGGGACACGCACTAGTGCGTGATGCCGTTCCCTCTAGACGGCTTCAGGCCGCCCAGAAAAGCCCGGTGAAGTTGAAAATTCCGTCTGAGGCAATCAACAAACTCTCTCGCTCTCACGCTCGCAAAAGAAAAATCTGCCTTATACAGCATATTTTTTTACATACAAACTTAAGAAATTAAACTAACTTATCGGTTAAGAAATTACTGAATAATAAAATTGGTTGTTTTTTTATGCTATCGGATATTTTATTAAAAATTACTGGTGCTATACAAAATGGCTGGTATACCTACAGTTGTTAAGGCAGTGAACGTTTTGTTTCATCGTTCTATTAATGCGTGTAAAACTTAATTGTTTTTGTTTTCAAACACAAAGTTAAATTTTTATCAAGGGTCTTAATTTCAAATATTGTATTTTAAAAGATTGACAGAAAAATAAAGTCTCACTAAGTTGGAAAAGATGTCACCCGAATTGTGAATGACTTTTACATTTGAGTCCTTAGGCAATTCGTCTTTTTTCATGTGCTATTTTCAGTTTTTATAATATGACATTAATACGACATTTTACTTTTTTTAAGACTATTAAATAGATAGATAGATAATTTTTTCATTGCAACAAAATAAAATGAACAATACACTTAGCAATAAATAAAAATAGTTTCAATTTGGCGGTCTTATCCCTTTAGAGCGATTTCTTCCAGACAACTATTATTACTGCTAAACCACTAAACAGATTATTCTTTTTAAATGCGAATTTATAGTTCTCCGAGCTATATACTAGATAATAGTGTAAAATCAAATACTAGCTGTGCTCGCGACTTCGTCCGCGTGGAATAGTGACTTTCGGCAGCATTTTTAATTTTTTAGGCTCTTTTCCCGTTTTTGCAACATTTTTCACTGATGCTTCGCTCCTATTGGTCGCAGCGTGATGTTATATAGCCTAAAGCCTTCCTCGATAAATGGACTATCCAACACAAAAAGAATTATTCAATTCGAACCAGTAGTTCCTGAGATTAGCGCGTTCAAACAAACAAACAAACAAACTCTTCAGCTTTATATATTAGTATAGATTTATAAACACTGTAGGTACCTGATCAAATATTAATTTACAATTTTAATTAAATACTTGTATGGGTTTGTATAGGATTCTACGACAAACAATAATAAATTAACGTTTACTTGCCTAATTTAAGAATTGATCACCAATAAAAAACAATCTCGCATGTGGGTAGATTCATTATCGTTTAATAGCGTCCTAGCATAGACATAACATGCCTGGGGCGACATAGACGGACTGATTGGTGAAACATTCGAGAAACCCTTGTCAAGTCCCTATTTTTCTAGAATTTAAATATAGCGTCGGTAATTTATAAATTAAGTTTTTTTTTACTTTCTAGCTTTTGTCGGACTGGGTGGATGGCATAAACGGGAATGATACTCAGTATCAACAATCATATAGACGTGACGAAAGGCAATGGGTCATGGCATCGGACAGAGTAACGAGTAGTTAGATGAGATATAAATATACATATAATACATGCATAGTTAAATGTCCTGGGGTCTAGAAATCCTGTAGTCCAGGTTAAGTGCAATATTTTTAGTTTCGACATAAAACACAGCATTGATAATATAGTAAGTAAGTAGTCTATATACTGTCCCACTGCTGGGTAAAGGCCTCCATCATTGAAATTCATCACTACAATTGATGGGTATTGGCTTAATCACCACGCTTGCCAAGTGCGGGTTGGTGATCACAAATTCGGGCTATGTATCGAAAAATCGGAAACACACTTTGCCCTGGGAATTAAATGTAGGACTTTTGTAACTCGGCGATAGACGAGAGGCGGTGTGTAATTTATTTTACAAAAAAAATACATTATTAATTAAGCTGAACGCTTGAATCATTTTTACATATTAATATGACAAATTCAGGTAAGACTCAATCAGAACCACGAATTGAGAGAAATTTAAAACGTGACCCGAAATCCAATTCCGCCCATTGATTAAATAACGAGTGGAAAATAATAGGGAGCGAAACATACCCGGAACGCGACGGAGGAAGAATTTCAATGTATCTGTCTAGCCAATTATGGATGTAGACAACCTTTATGATACGTTTGTTGTGTGTGGCACATTTTAGGGGTGCGATATTGGTACTGGTGAGAATATTTATCTGTCAATGATATCTATTGCAAGTCACTAGTGACCGGACGAAGATTTTCAATGTGTCTACACAGATATTAAAAAATGCCTTTATAAATATTTAGCTAGACAGCTAACTATCGCTGTAGACAAATTTTATTATACATTGGTCATGTGTAGCACAATAAGAGATGCGATTTTGGCAGCGATGAGTATAATTCCCAGAATATATTATAAATCACTTATTTATAGGATGGACGAAGATTTTCAATGTATCTGTCTAACTAAAGAAGGGTGAAAACAATTTTTATGATACGTTTGGTGTGGCATATTCAGGGAAGCGATATTGGTACTGATAAGAATATTTCTCGTGCTATGATATAGTGACAATAATAAACTAGGATGGACATAGATTTTCAATGTATCTGTCTAGCCAATTACGGATGTAGACAATTTTTATGATACGTTTGTTATGTGTGACACATTTCAGGGGTGCGATATTGGCACCGCTAAGAATAATTCATATGTTATGTATGATATCGATTGCCATCGTATCTGTCAAGACAATTAAAGATGTAGACAACTTTTATGATACGTTTGTTATAATAGGTTGGGGAAAAGAAAATTCAAAACATTTTTAATATAGTTTATTTACATTTAACTAAAGTATGCCATTTTGTTTGATAACTTTTTGCCATCTTGTAGGTAGGGACATGATCCAATTGCTATAGAAATTTTGGGGCTTCTGATCAAAATACCGTGACAAGTGGTTTTGGCAGTCCTCTTGTGATGTTAACCTGACACTTCCTAAAGAATTCTGAAGAGACCGAAACAGGTGGAAATCTGAAGGTGCAAGGTCAGTACTATACGGCGGATGCATTAACACCTCCCAGCCAAACTCTCTTAATTTTTGCTGAGTGGCTAAAGATGTGTGAGGTCTAGCGTTATCATGATGAAAAACCGGGTGCGCATTGTCTTACATAACTTTTCAACTCCTATCATCGGAGGTCCGAAAATATTTCTCATACCATTTAAAATCATAATGATCACTCTTCATAAAAAAATTAAACTAAATATTAAAAAATATAATCCTTAAAATTCATAATATCACTAATTATACACATAATTTTTACTAATATTTGTTTTAATATATTTGTTTATACTAATGATCGATACTCATAATCATTCGAATAAATAAATTTATTATTCATAAATGTGTTTTATTCTAATAATTGTTTTCATAAATTTCTTAATCATAAGTGTTTTTATCCATATTATTGAAAATCATAATGCCTAGGTATATTCATACATTTCATCATCATCATCATACATTTGTTTTATACTAATATACCTATTCATTTTCATATAGTTTTTAATCATAAGTGTTAAGTTAAATATGCGACTCCACTGAAAATCAAATTGTTACCAGAAACGAGATGCTACCAGACAAGTAGGTTAGGTTAGGTTAGAAGTGTGACCCTAACAACGCGCGAGCCGAGCGAGCGAAGCGAGCGTGCCGCGGTAGCGGCCGGCGAAGCGCCAGAAACTAATTTTTGATATAAAAGTAACTTAAGTTAAAAATGCGACTCCACTGAAAATCAAATTGCTACCAGAAACGAGATGCTACCAGACAAGTAGGTTAGGTTAGGTTGGAACTATGACCCCAACAACGCGCGAGCCGAGCGAGCGAAGCGAGCGTGCCGCGGCAGCGGCCGGCGAAGCGCCAGAAACTAATTTTTGATATAAAAGTAACTTAAGTTAAAAATGCGACTCCACTGAAAATCAAATTGCTACCAGAAACGAGATGCTACCAGACAAGTAGGTTAGGTTAGGTTGGAACTATGACCCCAACAACGCGCGAGCCGAGCGAGCGAAGCGAGCGTGCCGCGGCAGCGGCCGGTGAAGCGCCAGAAACTAATTTTTTGTTAGAAAAGTAGACAATTTTAATGTCTACTAGGTACTTTCCTAACCTACCTACTACTTACTAATAAATTAAAATTATTTTCAATATTTACTATTATGGAAAATGACATTATGAGTTAAAATATTATCTTAGTATTGCCTTAATACAACAATTATGATAATTGTCTAGTATAAAGTAAGCTATTCTGAACAACGACGTTATGAGTTGAAGTATGTTCTTAGTAACAACATTATTAATTAAAGCAATATGATCACTGAATGTTATGAAGAAAAAAGATCTGATAAAAATAATTATAAATTTAAACTGGTTCTTGATAGTAACAGTATTAATAAAAAAATTATGATCACTAACTGTTATGAGCTCCGTTGGTAGTAAAAAAAATTTATGAATAAAAAAGTATGAAAAATAAAATTATGAAAAGTGATAATTATGAACACAAATCGGTAGTAAGACAAATAATAGGAGTTAAAATTTTATGTGAGCTAATATGGACCCTGAAAAACCACACCCTTTCTGTTAATTCCGGCCGCTTTCTCTCAACTTCTTGCTTTAATCTCATCAGTTGTTTGCAGTAGAGTTAAGAATCGATGGTCCTGCCTGGTGGTAACACCTCATAATGAATAATGCCCTTCCAATCCCACCACACACACAAAATCATCTTGTTGCGAGTTAACCCGGGTTTCGCCACAGTCTGTGAAGCCTGACCGGAATTTAACCACGACCTTTTTCGCACGTTCTTGTCGTACGTGATCCACTTTTCATCACCAGTTATCAGCTTCTTCAAAAATGGTTCGGTTTCATTACGTCGTAATAAAGAATCACAAATGAGTACACGGTTCATTAGGTTTCTTCCAGTGAGCTCGTAAGGTACCCAAATATCGAGCTTTTTTGTGTACCCAGTTTTTTTCAAATGCGCCAAAACTGTTTTGTGGTCAATTCCCAGTTCTTCAGCAACGTCGTATCTACTGATATGCCGATCTTGCTCCACTTTTTAAAAAATGGCATCCATTTTATCCGTAATAGGGCGACCAGAGCGACGTGCATCTTTGCCATCAAAATTTCCGGATTGAAAACACTTAAACCAAATTTGTGCTACTCTCACAGACACTGCACTAGGTCCATAAACATCGCAAATTTTTTTTGCGGCTTGCGTTGCATTTTTACCTTTTTTGTAGTAAAATGTATCAATTTCTTCATAAGATTCACTTATTTTGACAGTTAGAAAAGCAAATGAAAATCATACATTTTCCTAAATTGAATTTGGAATTATCTTCTTTAAAATGTAAACTTTTAATGATACCAAAACCAGCCAGATACAAATAGTATAGCCAAAGAGATTTTATTACAAGTTCATACATACTATATGCGAAGAGAATTTTTCCCCAACCTAATATGTGGCACATTTCAGGAGTGCGATATTGGTACTGGCGAGAGTATTGCCAGAGCTATGATATCACAAGTGACATTTTAAATAAGACGAACAGATTTTCAATGTATCTGTCTAGCCAATTACGGATGTAGATAACTTTTATGATACGTTTGTAATGTGTCACACATTTAAGGGGTGAAACACCACAAGGAGAACGGGCTTTAAATTACCAGGCGGGCCTCCTGCCGATTGGTGGTTGTTAACTACCTACTGCTAATGCAGCCGGGACTTACAGCTTTACTTGCCTTCCGAAGCATGGACAGCTCTTCATTATTCAGTCTAAAATGGTATAGTTTAAACATAATAATACATTATAATCGGTACAATTAGCAAATAGTAAAATGGGCCATGACTCACCACGCTGGCCCAATGCTGGTCAGTGGGTTTCAACGACCGCCATCTTACTACCACAATAATGGCGACAATATAGGCTGATAATGCTGATCATGATATAGTAAGAAGCAATTGAGCACCAGTTTGCTTGATGGTATATATGGATGGATCAAATTAGGGTACTTTTTTTTATACTTAGCTCGGCAAATGACTCCATCCCACCTGATGTTAAGTGGAAATGAAGTCCAGACGCGAAGACAACTGGTGCAGCGTGGATACAAACGTAGCATCAGTCAACTTCACTTTGCCGGCCCACAAGGTGCTTTTTCACGCCTCTCTTGAAGGACCCCATATCATAGGAAGGAGGGAAAACGTGTGCTGGTAGACTATTCCATCTTTTGGAGGTGCGACAAAGAAACGAGTCACCAAATTTCTTTCTTGCTTCGGTACATCTATATAGTACTTTTAGGGGTGTAAACCCACAAAATGTGACCTAATGTGACTTGCACACTAAGTGCCTATCCATTCTAGCCTTGAAGAGCCGCTGGATGTAACGATATATTATGTCTGTCGCGGTCTATATTCCACTAACAAAATGTTTATACCCGCATAAAGTGTTTTATTTTAAAGTGGTAAGTAAATATGATTTATTAACCCCATTTAAATGTAAGTTAAACCTACAAACTAGAATGCTTCTTGGAATCACCAACGCCAGCTTCGATTCACAATTTCCATTTGTGACGTTAAATCGCAGTATTATTTCTTTTACTCTTCCAAAACATCGTGTAACTGTGTACGTGACTTTGCATACTTTCCGCTCCCCATAGTACAATTTGTATTAAATACATCATAATACTCGTACCAATAATAAAAAAAAAGTTGGGCCGCATACAATGTACGCCGCAATCTCGTAGAGTGCGCGAAAACAATTTACATGTTTACTTCCACCTGACATGCAATTTTTCTTCTTTAACAAAATGTTAAAGAAAAGGATTTTTGTTGTACTAAAGAAGATTTCCTCACTCTCTGCTAAGATCATTTTTAGTTTACAAATGTTCTTAAGCTGAGCCACTTGGACAACAAGTTTGTTAACTATTCAGGCAGGGTACTAAAGTATTTATTTTTCAAACCTTAAATCTTAAATATAATAATGAAATGAAATGAAATATATTTATTAGAACACAATACAAACTTATGTAGGTACTGTAGTGATCGAGACTACTTGATTGGGCGAGCTTACTGGCAGCCATCGCGTTCTGCGTTTGAACGTAATCGACGGTTATGAAGACACGGAGAGGAAACAAGCGAGGTGGACTTTCTTGTCATCCGCGGCTGCGACGACACCTATTTTATTGTATTCGATGTTATCTTGGAACACCAATATATAAACTAAACGCTCTAGGTGTTTTAATCATTTGCGCCCCCGTTATTATTCATTACAACCGCCGGTTGTAACAGTACTTAAAACAAAACAAACAAATCATAATTAAAAGTGTGTTATATAAGGACTCCACTCAGCATTTGTTGCAGTAGTGGACAAAAACTACAACGCTGATCTTCCGTGGAGACCCCAGTTTTGTGTGAATGTGCGCGGCGTCGCGCTGTACATAACATTATTTAAAAGTACAGTGACATAAACATCAATATGAGCACATAGTTACTAGTTATAATTAAAAAAATATATATACTTAAATTAAGGCCGATTTCTGGTTTTCCTAATGTAACAAAAAGTCAGTAGGTATTAAGTTGGAGACTGCAAAAAAACTAATTGTTAAAGACCTTTTTATTTTACTGTAGGTAAATATTTGTAATGTTGCTAAAATAATTTATAAACGTTGTGAGTCAAGATGTTTTGACGTTCGTGATACCGAGCCATCTCTGTGGCAAAGATAATATGGAGCTAGGGGTTTAAGTTTTGGTTTTTTTTATTAAGAAATATAACAATAGCGTTTTTCTAATAAGTACTAAATATAATTATACTTAATTCCATCGACGTACATAAGTAAATGAAAAAGATAATCTGTTTAGAGGTGACTTTCGATTTTATTTCTATCGAGGAAATTTCATAATTCTATATTTTGGAATCAATGACTGTTGTTAAATAGTATTTTATAATTACATATATTTTCTTGGTCCATGGTGATAAAGACGCAATTTTCGAAATTACGCCACAAAAGACAAACAAATGACAGCTACATGAAACAAATTCTATTCTTCAGCAAAAGAGTTCTATTTTCAAATGTTATAATTACTTTTTTAATATTGTTCTGTAACTGGCCAGTTCCGGATACATAAATAGCAGCCCTTGTATATTGTTATTACTAGTAGAGTATTTAGCGCCTTAAGCTAAAAGAAGGGAGATTTAGATATAGCACTGTAAAGTATTGTCCGGTGCTAACTTAACAACTTACTGGTAATTCTCTCGTTGTACTTGCACAGAGTTCTGCTTGGTCACGAGCCAACACTTTCAGCCTACAAAATTGATAAAAAAGGGATGCGATAAATCATTACAGAATTCCTGACCAATAAATTTTGGAGATAACGTCAGACAGGCGTCGCAAAATTTTAAGCCCACGCTGATGTATAGAGTATTGATAACCTTAGGACTTATTATTTTGAACTTTATCATACACGTTGCCAGAACATACCAGTAGTAATAGATTTCGTGTAACAATTATGCCTTTTTATATTCCCAGCGGGGGGAATAAGTTCGTACTCGGTTTGGTTGGTGGTAAGGCTTGATTGAAGTGTAGCTATCACCATCTAATGATAATATGTAGCCATAACATTAATAGCTTTTTTGTGTTCCGACAGTTAGAGATAATGATAGCCAGTCTACCTAGACAAGTGGCATAACACTAATAGAATAGAAATATAATGATTATTGTACGGGATTGACATAAATCCTATTAATATTATAAACGCGAAAATTTGTTTGGATGTTTGTTACTCTTTCACGTAAAAACTACTGAATGGATTTGGATGAAATTCAGCATACAGATAGTTAATAACCGGGAATAACACATAGGATAACTTTTATCCCGATATTCCCACGGGAACGGGAACCACGAAACTACAGAATGGATTTGGATGAAATTCGGCATACAGATAGTTTATAATCGGGAATAACGCATAGGATACTTTTTATCCCGATATTCTCACGGGAACGGTAACCACGCAGGTGAAACCGCTGGCGGCCGCTAGTGTAAAATAAATAATTATGAAATTCTATTATATTTAATTTATTTCTATTCTATTAGCGTCATACCACTTGTCTAGGTGGGCTGTTCCTCAGCATTTGAGGATTCCGGGTGAAGTGTGCTTCCGCTTCGGCCTTATCATCACTTAACATCAGAAGAGATAAAGACCAAATGTTTGCCAGTAAGGAATGAAATAAGACTAGCGGTCGAAATTCCGTAATTTTATTAAGGCTGCACGGATTGTATCTTACGCAATGAAAAATTAAAAAAGATAGAATGTGAGTTTGGATTGGCATTGACAGATTTCGGCCGCTCCTGTTCCATATTTGAAATTTTTGAAAAGAGTTTATATACGTGTGTGTAATGTTTATTTTATTGATTTAATGTATTTCTATGCATGATTTAAAAAAAATATTAATATTCGGATAACCTTCTCTATATAAACTATAAGTGTGCGAAATTTCATACTCCTCCGTCCGCGCAATTTACGTAAAAAGGGCGTACAAAGTTTTTGCTTCACGTATTAAGAGCGTTTACGCCGCACACTAGCGCCGCCAATGAAAAAAAAATCATATCTAGTAATTAGAGATAGAAAATCAAATTATGCTCAACAAACTATCTGAATGAAGTAATTTAGCATTTTTACGTCACCTAATGAACACCTGACATGTTATGGTTTAGTTAAATATGGCGTTATAGTTAAAAGTGACCGTAACGTCTTATTTAACTAAACCATAACATGTGAGGTGTTCATTAGGTGACGTAAAAATGCTAAATTACTTCATTCAAATAGTTTGTTGAGCATAATTTGATTTCCTATCTCTAATTACTAGATATGTTTCTTTTTTCATTAGTGGCGCTAGTGTGCGGCGTAAACGCTCTTAATATATAGGTACCACAAAAAAAACAACTAGGAGAAGTTAATCAAAACATTAGTTGCTTACAAATCAAACCTTCTTGTAACATAAGAACAGAAATGAATAATGTGGTCAAGAAAATATAGATATGGTGCTTCGTTTTCTTTGTTTCTTTTCGATAATAGGTTTCTAGCGAAAATATTTCGATATTATTATATTTTTCCTTTTAACATAATAGAAGTAGTGTCAGTATTTCGGTAATATCATTCATAGACATGTGACCTACTTACATATCATTAGTAATTTATTAGAAACTGTTAACACAAACTCAAACTATTAGTTATTATCTACACTGCGCGTAATAAGTATACCTATTTTAGTACCAAATTGAAGTTATTTACTTAGCTCTTAGTTGTAATAATAGTTTAATAATTAGTTAGTGCCTCCAACATTTTTATATGACGGTAGTTGTTAACATTGAATGGGCGCCTTTGGCTTTCAAAGTAAAAAGTAAATAGTGTTGAATAATTTCGGCGGGCTGGTTAGAACCACGATAGCTCAATTGGAAGAGCACCTGACCCGGTATGTCAGAAGGGTGCAGGTTCAAACCCAGCTCGTGGAAATTTTTTCAACATTTGTGTTTTTGTAATTTGTTCGCAACAAAATTTGCGTTAAAAATTATATAAACATTTTTATATGGTTCACATATGCTTTTGTATGTATAGTCGGCGTAGTAAATGCATACAGTGGATATATAGTCGAGAATTGTTCAAAATCATTGTAGCATTGGTGAATACAGCGCAACCTGTCTTAAAGATCAATTAAGCAAAATAGCGTAAGTACCTATATAAAAATATTTTCTATAAAAAACGTTAAACATAGTGATTCACGTTTTTTTTTTAATATCTTATTATTATATGCAGGAGCCAACTACGTAAAACCACCGAGTAAATAATGAAATATTCAGTTTCTCTTCCTTTACTCCTGAAAAATTTTGTATGTGAAATTTACGCAGTATTTGCGTTTTTGAACCAAACGATACAAAATATTTATTTTTGTTTTTTTATGTCTTACTTTATTTAGAGGCTTTTGTCTTTCATAGACATGTCAGCCTTATCGTAACCTAACCTTGATGTGTAATATACTCTACTTATTAACGCTACTTCATAGACAGGAAAGGTATTCCGAGATTAGATAAACATTTTGCAGCTTCCGAAGTCGGTTGTCTTGAAGAATACTTCTGCCGTCATAATTAAAAAAGGCACATCTAACATTTTTCAAATCAGGAGAAAAACGGGTTTGAAAAGATAGGCCTTTTTCTCCTGATTCCAAATGTGTATCTAACTCAAATTTAAAAAAAAATGTTAGTTGTGCCCTTTTTCCTTATGACGGCAGACTTAGTCTTGTAAATGACCCTTTATAAAATTCTGTTAATATTGATATGAAACTTAGTTGCGCACTTTACCAGGTATAGACATATGCCTGGGCGCTTTTCCCCGTCCCCACGCCTCGGTCAACTCGAGCCAAAATTAAAAAGATGTACCTAAAACTACCTACTAAGTTTGATTTGTTCGTTATGTTAGTTGTTTCGTTTTTCTATAACTTAGTTTAGCATCTTCACGTATTTTTGTATAGTCGACCATGAAATTGCTTTATCACTTTTGACAAAAACTTGTATAATTCATAACAATAAAATTTCGCTAAGGCTCATTGTTGATAATGATAACGTATCTGTCACTTGGTCTTTTAAACAAAAATAGAATTTGCTGTTTTATTATATGTAAACAAAATTCACTTCTAAGGTGGTAAAGCAATTTCATTGTCGACTATACAACAACATAAATATTTTTTAATGTATGTATTATATTTAAGATTTCTCATATAAGTGAAGTTCTTGAGAGAAAAATAAAGTTCTTAAACCGCCCACTTTACCAGGTATCGACATGTGCCTAGGCGCTTTTCCCCGACCTCACGCCTCGGTCAACCCGAGCCAACGTGCACGCTAACCTTTGAAGGCGCCCACGGGTTTCCGCTGTCGCTCCCCGAAACAAGGTCCCGGGGAATCTTGTAAGGTATATGAAGACACGCTTGCGAAAGGCCAACCCTTAAACCCTTCGGAGTTCGACCGGCTACTACGACTTGAGCATCAAGTTTCATGTTTATGTAAAATTATTGATAATTATAATTATTAATCTAATACAGTTTATGTTAGACAATTTAATAGAATTATATAGTTCCTTGTTACAATTTTGGTAGAAAAGTATTTTTTTTTAACAATCAATAATCGTGTAGTCCAGTAAGTAGGGGGAAGATTAGAATAACAAAAGATTTTATTCAAAATGAACTAGCTATTAACAAAGTATTTTTAAATGACAAATCATCGTTATGGCTTTGCAAATCCTTAGGTGGAAACTCCGTACTGGGAAAAGTCAGTGTTTTATATACATTTTTTTATATAATTAAGTAGGTAATAAAAATTAAGATGCTAAGTAGATTTAGTGAAAACTCACTTAATATAAAGTACACTATTGCCTGAACAACAAAATCAACTTAAATCTTACATTAAATACTAAAAATATGTCCCATTGTATCGACTTAGGATTCACCTGGTTATTTACGCAGTAAACACTAGTATATTATAGAGGCTGATGTTAGCCATAGCGTAGGTAATATCTTCAGACCATATTTGACCTAAATGTTGCCATTGTTTAAATGAACAGACCGTATTTTAAGCACAGATTTTGTACGTAACAGTACTTTATTATCAAAACCGTTTTACATTATTTTTTCCTAAATAATATTCTTTTTAAAGAACAAAATTCTATGTAGTAATTTACCTCATCGAAAAAATATCAAAGAGATTCTTGGTATAACAAAAAAAACTTATTCTATATAAATAACCAATACAGCGTTTAACACATAAAAAATAATCTCTAAAGTTAACTGAAAAGGTTAAACTTACCTCAAACACACGCAAATACCACAAACAAAACTGCCTGCCAACATAAAACTTCAACAACCGACCAAAATACTTTTGAAACGGTACTCTTCCGCAGTGAGAGCTAGCGAAACTTCGTCGGTGAATTTGCACGTCACACGTCTTCACTTCGCGAAGGTTCAGAGCCTACTGAAATTGGGGTTCCTTTCTGTAACTGTTGCACTAGGCTGGAAACATGCGCATTAGGGGCGTTTGTCAGAGCTGCTTGATAGCTTCACATTGCTGGTTACCAAAGAGTTTCGTTATAAAAGATGTTAGAGAAACGGTTGATGGATGCCGAAGTAAATTACGTTATAAAAGAGCTCTTTCGAGTTCTGTTGCCATGAAACAATTTTGTGTATTCTTATTAGACGTTGTTCTCCAAAATTCTTTAGTATTTTTATTATGAGGTATCTAAGTATCTCGAGCGGAAAATTTTATTCTTATTTAGTTTTTAGCGGATAAGTTTTGTGTGTTTTGTTGCGGAAACTTATATGTTGTGGTTTTTTATTACAATTTCGTTGTAGCTTTTTATGCTTGAGGAACTTAATCGAATTCTTTATAGAGAGATAGTAGTAGAAAAGAGTTAAATAATTCAACTAGGATTCACATTTATTATTTTCATAATTATGTAAGTACCCTTAAATTGAGTTTTATTTTGTTGCATCATATTTGAAAATAATAATTCAACGCTGAATCCTGTTTCTCCCTATCCATCCATAGAAAAGGCTCGTGCCGCAGCAGTGAGGACGTCAAATGAGCTGGTGATGATGATGAAGAAGATGATGGTGAAATACCGTGCATATTCTACCAGATAGAAAATGTACTAAAATATATATATATATTTTTTTTTTTAATTTATCTTAATCCATTATGAAAACACAAATATTCGCTTTGAAATAGCTATTACCTATAGCATTTTATATTTTATTATTGCCACATAAACTTTCATTAATAGGTACTCGCTATTAATTATTTAATACCTTTCATATAGTTTGTCGACGTGCATGACGGTTTCGAAATAACTTCACCAACTTTTACCGTCGGAACGACCCAAATCGTACCGCTGAAAATCAACATTCAGCTCCAACAATAACACGGCACTTTGGAGAGCCTTGTAACCAAATTGTCACTTCCGTAACTTAAATAGCTGTAGCCACGCGTAAAATGTGAGAATATCGGAGTTAATAATCGCTACACGTTTACTTAAACGGTAATTAGAAGCATGAAATACACGGCGAGTTTTTGACAAGCCTTATTTGAAGGTGTAATTTTTTTTATTTTATAAAACGTATTAATGACCTACTACCAGCTCGTTTTGTATCCTCACTGCTGGGTATGTCCCTATCTACTGACCCTGATAGGTAGGGTATGGCAGCTGGAACTACGGGTCCGGCTGTCTTTTCAAGGGTACCACGGGAGTTCCGGATCCTAGGCCCCCTGCCGGTTATACCTTCGCGGGCGTCTCCGGCAGGTCCCGGACATGAGTTGGACTCATGGTAGGGGCTTGAGGGGGCCTGATGCAAAAGGATCTGCGGGGCACGTGAGTTGTCCATACTTAGTTGGTTGTTCTGCTCGGTGGTTTTCATTGAGTAGGCTTCCAACATCTCCAGCATTAGTCTGGAGAACGAGTAGAGGTGTCCGCTAGATGCAAAGGCCTCCGGTTTAATCAGCCGCGTAGGAATTTAGAATTGATCAGGTGCCTGGATGGGTACCAAGAAGTGAGTGGGCTTACAACTCCGCTACCAAAGAGGACATTTGGTAGTCGACTTTAGAGTTGACGACCCGCACAGTGGAATCTGCAAGTTGTACTCTTAGTGCAACGAGAAGTGAGCGAGCTTACAGCTCCGGTAACCTATCTGGATATTAGGTAGTGGACTATACGTGTCCACGGGGCAACTAGCTCGAGACACTAGTTTTAAAAGTACCGGATGAAGAATACGCTTTGGCGCGTCCTGATCTGGCGTTATGACGTGACGCAGATGGTCCCTTGTGCTTGCGCAGGGATGTCTGACACCTAACTATATGAAATGAAATGAAATAAAATATAATAAAAATATATTTATAACCGTTGGTTGGTGGGGGGTGTCAGTATAAACTTTAAAAGTCGTGTGTAGCGGAGTGTCCCCACTGCTGGGTCACGAGTTTTGCCTATGGATGGTAACGCCACAGAGGGTTATGAACCGCCACGTGATCCCAGCGCGGAAATGACTGCTAATGCAGCCGATACCAACGGCTTTACTGGCCTTTCGAACCAAAGAGGAACTCAAGTTGATAATTCTTTTGATCACCGATCTGAAGACCGGCCTTTGCGAAAGTTGCCTAACTTCAGCAATCGCAGAGCAGGCGCGTTTACCACTGCCCCATCGAGTTTTTCTATTGCTGTTATCTCGCGTAAAATGAGAGAATATCGGAGTTAATAATCGCTACACGTTTACATTAACGGTAATTAGAAGCATGAAATCACATGAAATACACAATGAGTTTTAAGGTGTGCTGTAGATCCTTTTTAACTATAATTATATCTGCGAAAAATTCGTTTTTTTATTAAACATAAGTTGGTAAGTTTTTACTTTTTAATTTTTTATTTTATAAGTTCTATTTGCTGCACTTAAGCTGATTATAATAATTCTTATAAAATAAAATATAAAAAAGTGTAAATTTGCTATAGCGTTGTGTTATCAAATTTGTGGTATTTCATTTGTAAAGATGAATATGCATAGCTAATCGGTTGCAATAACCGTTGGATAGACAACACTACTGCCCCTAAAATAGCAGTCAAAAATCAAAGCAATAAAAAAAATCAGTGCTTACGTCAGCCTTCCCGGTAGCATAAAGGTCAGTGCAGTTGCCCGGATTGCGGAAGACCCAGGTTTAATTCCTGGCTGGGCCGGGTACGTCTTTAATTTTTTAACTGTATTTTATAAATATTTAATTTATTTAAAGTTGGTAAGATTAGGCGCCCTCAGCAGGCGAGTGGCAAGAGCATATCAAATCACATCACCAGCTGATGTTCCCACTGCTGGTGCACGAGCCTTACAAATGGATGAATAGGGAGAACGGGCCATAAACCACCACGCAGCGTCCAGTGCGGATTGGCGATTGTTAACGACAGCTAATACAGCCGATACCAATGACTTTACGTGCCTTCCAAAGCACGTAAGGGCTCAAGATGATTTTTTTTTGTTACCGATTCGACGAACGGCCTTTGCGAAAGTTGCTTTGCTTTAGTAGAGCTTACCACTGCGTCATCGAGCTTTCCTATATCTGTTACTCCGCGTTAAATTCAAGAATCTACACGTTAATTTAAACAGTAATTAGAAGCATGAATACCTTACCTTTTTACCATATTTCTGCGATAGTTAATTTAAAAGTTGTATAACATATTTTTTTTTTATAAAACATAAGTTAATAAGATTTGACGCCTCGGGGCAGGAAAAGGTCGAAAAGCCCTTGTCCCAAAATCTGGAAGTCTCGGGTTCACGATCACCCAACCGCATTTGCTAAGCGACTGTCGCAAAGGGCAAAGGCATTCATCATTAGAATCAAGTCATAACCACAAATGTACTATCTACCCATCACATTACATTTGAACATTTTTTTACAAATATTTCTATTGCTACAACCATGCTCCTAAACTCTTCGTCAAGTAGTGCAGAAGTCTTATTAAAAAAATGTGTGCCCATGTGTAATGATAATTTTCAATTCAGTTATATTAATTGTAACGATGTTTTTAAATCATTTAAATCTTTAAAAATGAAAAATACTTGTGACTTATGGGACATTTGAACAAACATTATTAGTAATTTTATTGAGTCCATTGCGCCTTTCCTTGAAGTAATATTTAATAGCTGTATTGACGAAAACTAATTTTAAATCAACTGAGTTACCACTTTGCAAAGAACCACCTTTTTCATAGTAAACAATATGGTTTTCCAAGAGGAAGCTATTCTACGGGTGCAGGTGTAACTCTGCTTAACATATTTTTGAGGCTCGGTAGGAATCGCAGAATGCTCTTGGAGTATTTTGCGATCTCTCGAAAGCTTTCGACTGTGTTGAATATAATACCCTTTTGTTGAAGCTTAAACATTATGGAGTGCACACTAATGCCTTGAAATTTATTCAATCATATATCAGCTGCAGAATACAAAAGGTTAACGTGAATGGATCCATATCATCTGAATCTTCTGTGCTGATGGGGGTTCCACAAGGGTCAATACTAAGTTATTTCTTACAAACGCGGTTTGGTGTTTACGAACCCGGGCTATGCAGTAAAAAATCCGAAACACACTTTGCTAATTTGGGAACAGAGCCTAAGACCTTTAGATATTGGGCCTTTTCACTCAGCCACTGACGCGTTTTAAGTTCTGATGTTTCTTTATTTATATGACTTAGCCAGCTAGCGTGCGGTTTGCCTTATGTTAGTGATTACCGCAACCTAATGACGCTTGTAACTCCATAAACATACTTTGCGCGTTACCTACTCTTTAAGGCTTTAGTTATAATGCCGTAAGGCCTAGTAATTACACTAGACCCCATACTGCTTCAAAGCCGATACAATAAAGATATATAACAAAAAAATAACATTTAACACCTCGGTGGTCCAGTGGCGAAGCACAATGATTTTATGTAAGTAAGTAAGTGTATTTACTATAACCTATAACTATAACTAGCCTATAACTATACCACTGATGGGCAAAAGCCTCTATAATTGAATCCAAGTCATTGTTACAATTGATGGATTTGCTTAATCACTACGCTAGCCAAATGCGGGTTGATGATCACAACCCAGGCTAATCATCGAAAAACCCGAAACACACTTAGCCTGACCTGGGAATTGACCCCGGGACTTACGGCTATCGGGCCGAGCGCCGTGCCGCACTGCCACCGAGGCACTAACCAAAAATATAGTGTTTGATGCTTATCTCTAAGTAAGGCGTATACCTAAGGATTATGCAATTTAGGTCTTCTTTGTCGGTTACCCAATAAATAAATAAATATTTGATGTTGTTAAAGTGACATTTAGTTACTGTACCTAGTGCGTGATGATTTTAGTCATTTAGAAAAGCGAACAAATTGCATATTAAAATTCGAATGCCTGTCTACGTATTGTACAAGTAAACAAACTGCGAAAACTTATCGAGGTCTGACCCCATATTGAACCTTTTAGAGTAACTATTAAGTAATCTTTGCTGTTAGTATAGTCGACAACGAAATTGCTTTACCACCTTAGAAGTGAATTTTGTTTGCATATAATAAAACAACAAGTTCTATTTTTGTTTAAAAGACCAAGTGACATATACGTTGTCATTATTGACAATGAGCCTTAGCGACATTTTATTGTAATGGAAGTTTTTGTCAAGAGTGATAAAGCAATTTCATGGTCGCCTATACCTGCTCTGTTCCTATAGTTAAAGATAAGATTGCCAGTTCCTCAATAATTGATTCCGGGTGAAGTGCACTTTCACCTTTGGCCTAATTGTCACTTACCATAAGCTGAGGTTAAGGCCAATTGCTTCATCATTGTGGAATACAAAAGCACAATTTTATAGAGGCAAACAAATAAATAGGTACATGAAAAACTGGCATAACATTGTAGAGGACTGGAAGATGCGGAAATAAATAAAATAAACTAAATAAACTTTCCAACACTCACACCAATTATCTAGCCCAAGAGAAGCTTCGTTATGAAACTCGTTAAATGGTTACTAGACAATAAATAAACATACTTAAAATACTTACATACATACTTATAATACATAGAAAACCCCCAGACCAGAGACAATTTAGAAAAACAATGGACCTTAGAGATGGCGACACCATGATAACCGGTGTACAAACCACTCGACCAAGGAGGTCGTCAAAAAGAAGAGCCCTTTGTCCAGGAGTGGGGCACTTACGGCTGTTAATAGGGTAGTGGCGACCAGTCATTGACAGGAACCGGTGAAGGTCACTTTTGTACTGTAATCATTAAAGCTAGATCTCAGTAACTGATTTTTACTTTAGCACCAATTGAATTCATACTATCTGCTCATAAAATTTCAATGAATTTCTTTAAAAATTTTTGGTGACGGAACCTTGTGTGGAATATTGGTGCCACCACAATAATAACATTGACTAGTGATAGCCCAGAGGTCGAACTTTGACCGTTTCACCAAATAGAATGTTCTTTTCTTATCTTATATCAGTGGGGCCTGCTGAGGTTTCCCTCTTCCAGTAAAACTTCGACCCATCAGGATCTTTTGTGCAACTCCATCCTTTCACTCTTCCTCCTCTGTAAAGATAGATGTTATAAGTTTGGCAACGTCTGTCAAAGTGCCTGAAATCCTCCGGTTTCCAAATATAATATAACTAGCTGTGCCCCGCGGTTTCACCTGCGTTAATTAGCTCTCAAAAAAAATATTTTCCGTTTTTGCAACATTTTTCACTGTTGCTCCATTCCTATTAGTCATAGCGTGATGTAATATAGCATAAAGCCTTCCTCAATACTATAATATAATGGACTATTCAACACAAAAATATTTTTTCAATTCGAACCAGTAGTTTCCGAGATTAGCGCGTTCAACCAAACAAACAAACACACTCTTTAGCTTTATAATATTAAGTTTAGATGTTATTACAATGGTATTCTACACATTATTATCATCACCGTCATCATCATCATCATCATCATCATCATCATCATCATCATCATCATCACCATCATCATCATCATGATCATCATCATCATCTTCATCAACTTTATATTTCCTCATTTCTGCTCCTCATGAACTTTAACTTGGCATATTTAAAGATAGAGGGATCTCACCCTCCTCCGTGCGTGCTATGTGCTTAAAAAATCTCAGCCAAAGAGGCGTCCACTGCTGGACAAAGGCCAGGTATTTATTTGTATTCATTAATGTGTTGCCCTGTGTGGTGCCGGGGATAAATTATTGCCCCACCCCATTTTTTCCCATGGGTGTCGTAAAAGCCGACTAAGGGACCATTCCAGAGGATAGGCGAGTTATTCCGGTCTGATCCCCAAAACCGATCCACTGCCAATTATTGTTATTTTTTAATTCCGGACTGATGAACTGTAAATTTTACCATTCCATTTCGAACCCTTTCCTTTTTTAATGGATAAGTACAATCAATTGAAAAACAGTTATTATTAGTGTGAAAATATTTTTTAATTCTATTAAGATATAATCATCACATTATTATTACGTTTGGTCCTATATAATAAATAGTAAACTACTAAATAATATTATCACAGAAATCACAATATGGCACAATGATTTATGTATTGTCCTTGGATTTGGACAAACTTATATAGCATAAAACAATTTGTAGTTAATTAACCATAGATAAATCAAATAACAAAATAAAACTTAAATCACTATATAGAATTATCACAGTAATCACAATATGGTACAATGATTAATATTTTGTCTTTGGATTTGGACAAACCTAAATAACAAAACAATTTGTAAATAACTAACCATACATAAATCAAATAACAAAATAAAACTTAAATAAGTTTTTGCAGGTAAAAAAATGGGCAATGCAGTGTGGGCAGGCCTCCAACAAGGTGGACCGACGATCTGGTGAAGGTCGCGGGAAACCGCTGGATGCGAGCAGCACAGAACCGGTCGTTGTTGAAATCCTTCGGATCCGAACGGAATAAAAAAATATATTAAAATATATCTATCTGATCCACCAGGGTATCAGTTCTTGGGGATCCGAATAACTCGGATAGACAGCAGCATCTCTCTAAGGTTACTCTCCTCAACCTACTGCGATCGCCAACCCGCATGCCAAGCGTGGCGATTACGGCAAATACCCCTCATACAATTCTTGGGGGAGGCCTTTGTCCAGCAGTGGACGTCTTTTGGTTGAGATTAATTTGTTTTCCTGTTCCGTAGGTACCACATAGTAAATCGTGATTTGTAATTTTTTTTTTTTGTCAAGCCGGTTTTTACTATTAACATGTTATTTTATTTTAATTGTTTTTCATTTCGTTATTTTTTTTACAAAAAAGTGTCGAACACATAATAGTTAGGCACTAAGTTTCCGATCCTAAGAAAATAAAGACCTACAATGTAAGATGATATTGTAGTTTTTTACCAGATACCTGATGTGAATTATTGTTTTTTTTTACCAACAATAATATCAATAAAAATAAGAAGAATTTTTTTTTATCAAAATGATCCTATAATAAAGCTTTTAATACGCAACCTATTTAAATGTTTCCCAATAAAAAAAATTATTATTAGTAATTTAATTAAGAAAATTTAAATTCTAATTCTTAGTAAATTTGACCAACAACGCCTCCTTGAAAGTCCCACGTAAGCCTACGTACTCATTCCAAAAAACTGTTTCTATGCTAATGAATTAATTACAAAAATTAGCATCACACAAAAGGAGCACTGATTTCTCAATTGCACTTTAAGTCGTCAACATAGGAATCAAATTCCTATAGCAAAGTAAACAACGATAGTCAACAATATATTTTTTTGGGGGCCAAAACCCGGAGTTATTAACATTGGGGGGAGGCTTTTAATTCCCTAAATACGGTAATTTTCAGTGTCGAACTGAATGGGGCCAACTGTTTAATTATGTTTGTTCTAATTTAATTTCCGTCACTTCGTATACCTACTGGTATTCGTAGCGACGAAGTTAGGTATGCATACAGTAGCCCCTACCATGAGCAGTTCTTTTTATAGTTAGCACGGTATTCGACTCCACTCCACCTGATGCTATGTAGGAATGGAGTCCAGACCCTAGACAACCAGTGCTGCGTTGAAACAACGCAGCAGCAGTCACCCTCACCCTGCCGGCCTACAAGATGCCTCTTCACGCCTCGTTTAAAAGTCCTTATATCACATAGCAAGGAAAGAAAACGAGTGCTGGTAGACTATTGAACCTTTGGAAGTGCGACAAAGACCGTGTTCTGGTTATTCCAGTGTCAAAAATATGTGACAACTTGAAGCGTACATATTATTAAGACAACTTGTCCATATCGTCATCATCATCATCAACCTATACTAGTCCACAGCTGGACATAGGCCTCTCCAAGTGCACGCCAAAACACGACCCGCGGCTACTCTAATCCAGCTCTTGCCTTGCAAAAATCATCGCTCCACCTAGTCTGAGGGCGACCTACACTACGTTTGCCGATGCGCGGTCTCCAGTCAAGAACTCGTTAACCCCAATATGATAAAATTATTTGTCTATAAAGTAACTTATTTTCTCTTTTTTTTAAAGAGGCTTTATTCAAATTGATTATAATTGTCACCCTCGAAGGGCACATAGTATCAAAATATGTTTTACTATCCTCACTGGAGCCCAAGCTTATAATTAAGAAAACATTCAGGTGTCATACGGTGGACTGTATTTTGGATTACACTTTGATGTTTCCTAAGGCGGCCGGCTCATTTTACTATGCAAAACATAACGTACCTAAGTAAACTCATGGTAGGGCTACTTGATCGAACATGTTAGCCAGTGGTTTGACCGAGTTAACTCCGAATCAAAACGGTTCTAAAAGTAGAGCCTGTCCTTTGTTTTACATATAACTGATGGAAAATGTGTAGCGGCTGACAAAATATTCAGTCAAGTAGCAAAGTTCCCATAGCTAGTATTTTTATTCTTTGAATAAACGTTATCTTTGAAACTTTAGAAAAGTTTCTTGAATTAACGAGGTATCGTAATACCTAGCTTAAGGTGTACTTTACGCAAATAGTAAAAGTATTGTCTAGAGAAAAATCTCAACCCTCAAGCTCAAACGTAATATTGACAATTGTCAACATAATGAACATAAAACAGAGTTTCTTACTTGAAACATGGGGGAGATCGGACCAAAACCTCGAACGGTGAGCTCATGTGGGTTAGTGGGTTTTGTTATCTTACGACAACAACCGGGAATAAGCTCCTCAAATAAGTTGTACGGACAATAATAATTAATCATAAGTAAAAAAAATCTAAATAAGTAATAAAAGTCTAAAAAATACAAAGAATATTCACCTCAAATAAATAGCTTATACAAAAAACAATATCAATCACAAACATGCCTAGTCAAATATCATGTAACTGTGCTATTAACTGACAGTTGAATATAGGTGTTCGAACCAACTGAACCCATACACATGCGGCAACAAAGGGCCACAATGCATATCAGCTTCGCTCCAACCAAGACCCGGTTAGTTAATTAATTAAGCAGGACTCGTCCCGTGATTAACGTTAACGGTTAATTTACGATTTATGCGAGGCTTAGCGCTCGAATTCATAGCTTCATTTACTTGTATTACAAATGGTCTATGTATTGTACAAATAGGGCCTTTATATCGAAAATAGGTTCACAGTAAACGCCTTGGTTTGAATGACTATAAAACCTCAATAGGCAAAAACCGACCGAAGATCTGGTGAAAGTCTCCACACAAAACCATTCGTTGTGAACACTTGGGAGAGGCCTTTGTCCAGCAGTGGACGTATTTGGATGGCCGGCTCTTCTCATTACAAGATCTCCCGCCCAAAGTAGACTTACGAATCGATGGCATAGTGACATTCATAAGAGCTACTTGTAGCCTAAACTGAATAAATGAATGATTTTGAATTTTGAATTTTGAAATTTTGATGAGATGATGAGGCAAAAACGCCTTTGGAAGGATTAAGTTCCTAATATATGCTTCTTAACTTCCTTGGTATTGCATAATGAGAGTAGAAAGTAGGCCCGATCAATCATTGGAAACCTGACAGAGATTGGAGCTATGCCAGAAAACAATGCCTCACAAAATGCTATTGTCAACAAACAACTTGTGTGGGAGTTGTTTACCTAAGTCAGATATTTTCTCAAAAACCAGGCATTAGATAACCTCTATAGATAGGTACCTCCTTATCGGAATGTTGAATGAATTAAAATCAGGATATATCTACATCCTGATTTAAATTGTTTATATTACTATTTAATTTAAGGCAACAAACACAGTTTAATTAATGGGACCAGGAGTTTAATTAATAAGACAAGACGTGGCGAGGTGGAACGATGGCGTGTAAAGAGAAGGCTGATATTAAGCAATAATTATTAAGTAGATGTACTATATAAAGATATTAAAAAAAGTCATAATAGTATAAAATTATGTTCATACCATTTGTCTGAGATATCCAAAACTGAACAGGTTATCGGCGACACAATCGATAATTCATTAAGTATGCCGAACAACAAACAAGTCTCAACTGTGGAATCGCGTTCGACGTTTGCTGTAATTTGATTTTCTGCAGCCGAATGCTTGAAATAAACCGTTCGATCGATAAGATAAGATAAAAAATTATTGTCTTAACTGTGTACATAAGTTGTTACAAAGAAATTGGTATCAACAGTCTGTCTATTTCGGACGTACAATAATAATCTATATATATATAGGTATATAAATCTTCTGTGCGCGTGTTTGTAATTCAACTCCTAAACAACTGGACCGGTTTGGATGATTTTTTTTGTGTGTGTTAATGTGGATTCGAGAATGGTTAAAATTTACAATTGGCGCTGCTGTCGTCTCCTGTCACGTGTCGCGCTCACTAAGCCTTAGTTAACCTGTTAAGTTATAACTTGTAACGTGTTGTATATCTATACAGTGCAATATACATCTACAGTGACTATTGAAGTTTTACTTATTGGACCTTTTGATACCCGTTAGGTAGTGACGGTCGGTAGCAGTTAAGTAACCTCGTACATGTGCATCCTTGTCAGATGGAGCTACCGCCGCACATATTAGTGTCGTGCTAATCATGCATTACGTACACACGCCTGCATATCATACCACTACAAACTGCCAAATTTCCTCAATAGACTTTGAACATTTATATATTGAAGAAATCTGACAGTATTGGATAGGTTGATGTGCGTGCGGGCGCGTCAGTACAATGTTTGTGTTTGATACTTTTTTTTCTTATTGTTTTACGGCTCCGGATGAAATCCATCAAGCCTATTCGTTCGTTCTAGACACTTCTTGTCTGTCTAGTTTCTTAATTTCATTAGTATTTTTCCCTTCATGTATGATGATGATGATGATGATGATGAATGAGAAGTGAGAAATGAGAGACCCTTCAACCCCTCGAGTATCTCAGTAAAGATGTGGGGCTTTACTAAGTCCTCGGGCTGACTTCTTTTGAATTCGAATTTGAAAAGTGACGTTGCACTGTTTTGTTTCGTTTACCAACACTTATGCACACTCACGAAAATTAACGGTTAATAATCCTCCATTATTTCACATTAATATTCGACATAACACAAATTTTAAAAAATAAAACAAAACCGCAGACATGACTCTTTACTTTCCCGCCAAGAAGTCTGTTTGATACTTGATACAGAACTGACTTTTTCTTTTTTGGTTAAACAAAAAATCTCAACTCACTAATCATTTTAGATTTTTTTGTCATTTGGAAATCATTTTAGCAAGAGCGGTGGTTGTGTAAACGAATTCTTCACAATCTAAATTTTAATTAGTGTCAAGTTGCTATCCAATAAATGACTTATTGATATAATGATATTTAGTTAAATACAGCATATGTTGTGAAGAGCATTTGACATTGGCTCTATTACTCGTACAACAGCCAAGCTCTTCCCATATTAAAATCAAATAAAACGACGATCATCTTCTTGGTAATTCACTAAGTTATGATCCTCAAAAAAGCTGCGAAGTAATTGTGTAAATGCTCCAGTGATCTGTGTAAGGCAGACCCAATCGCTGGAAAATAATAAATGAGACACTTCATGCCGATTTTTTAACAAGATCAATTTAGTCACACGCAATTAGAGGTTACACGTGTCTGTCAGACACTTTCATAAGTATTTTTATGTTTTTTAGGGTTCCGTACCTCAAAAGGAAAAAATGGAACCCTTATAGGATCACTTTGTTGTCCGTTTGTCCGTCCGTCAGTCTGTCCGTCTGTCTGTCAAGACCCTTTATCTCAAGAACGCGTGAAGATATCGAGTTGAAATTAAAACCATATACTCAGGTCATCGGTTCCTTATAGTTGTGAAAAAATCGGGTTATTCCCTGAGGATCTCATTCCCCGAGGATCCTGTCCCGGAGGATCTCGAATGCGATAAATATGATACATTTACTTTTGTTATTTTTTTCTATTGTGTTTAACTTGTACCGTTAACAAAAAAATATATTAATTTATAAATAAGTAGGTATATATCTTTGTAATTAGTATTTAAAATAAATGTTAGATCATAGTTTTAAAACGCTATTTACTTATGAAAATTAAAAAAAAAACTACAATTCTACTAATTCATTTGTCATTGTGTTAACCATTATGTATTGTCATTGTTTGTTTACCCAAATAAATGGAAAAAAAAAACTACAATGACCAAATAATTCTTAACAAATTACCTACATTTTATAATTTATGACATAATTTTAATACGTATTTTTTAATAATTGATATTTTTATGTTTTGAAAAGACTACTTAAGTAATTAAAAATGTTAATTTTGTTTTTTTTACTAAAGTTGATTATTTATAATTGATAAACCTAATTTATAGTAATATTTAAAATAAATAATATAATAATTTACATTTGAAAATGACTGCGTGTCTTAATGCATAATTTAGACAAACGTTTTAAGTCAATTATCTCTGTAGTATTAAACGTCATTTTTTAAATAATAATTATTTTACATGTTCTGAAAAGACTGATTGAAAAGTTATAATTGTATTTTTTGTATCGCAAAAAGAAATATTGTGATAATAAATCAACCTGTGATTACTTTATCAGACTTGTTTTTTTTAATATTACAATAAGTACCTATTAAAATTTTATTGATCACTTTTTCTACTGACGGTTCTTTTAAGCTAAACGTAGTATTGATTAAGTTCATGAAGATAAAAACAAATCGAGATCCTCCGGGACAGGATCTTCGGGGAATGAGATCCTCAGGGAATAACCCAAAAAATCAAACTTCTAAGTTAACGAAAAAAGACACTCTCAAGGGAATCAAAATTCATAGAGTACTTGCCATACTTCATAGAACTATGAAGTATGGCAAGTAATATCGTCTTATACCAAGTACAGGGAAAAATCTGAAAACTACATATTTCATCAAATCACAAAAAAACAGTATTTATGCAAGGAACGGGGGTCTAAATTTTGAAGTAAGTTAACCGTGTCATGTGGGGTAATCGTATGATGGGCTTTATTTGCACAAGCTTAAACCGATTTTTAATTATTTTTTCACACCACCTGCTCGACAATGCCTCATTATATATCATGCAAACCTTACTCAAAGTAAATCATTATAGCCCTTGTCTTTTGCCGGGGTGTAATGTTGTACTGTATTTCATTATAACCCGCCGGGCAGTAATGTGATTCTCACTTCTCTTAGTTCTTATTGTTATGCATTTAAAATCTAATTTCGTCAAAATCGCGCGGCGCGCGGCTGCTGCAGCTGCTGGTGGCCGACGGCGAGGAGGTGGACGGCGGCGCGCGCCGCGCCTCATTTATTTGAAAATCGAACTTATTCGAAAATCGAGCTAGCCACGCCACGGCAAGCCGAACGAAAAAAAATCAATACTTAAAACAAAAGCCGCGAGTATTTCAATACGGTGCAATCAGTATCAGACAAAACTGCAAAAGAAGATAGAATAAAACATTAAGAAAATTTCGAGTGACGAAAGTGATTTAACTCCGGAGTCCATTAAATTAGACGCCTTAGGTATTGTTAATAACCTACTACCAGAGAAGTCGAAGGAAAAATACTTGAAAGCTTACGACGATTTCCACAAATGGAAAACTGCAAAAGGCGCAAAGTCTGTGTCGGAGTCAGTGCTTCTTGTTTATTTCGAGTATTTATCGTGTACAAAGAAGTCCAGCAGCCTGTGGTGTATCTATTCGATGTTCAGGTTAACAATAAGCATCAAACACGACATTAAGATAAATACATATAGCAAGTTATTGGCATTTTTAAAGAGGAAATCAGATGGTCCTCGAGCAAAGAAGTCAAAAGTATTGACAGCGCAAGATGTGGAAACTTTTCTCAATGAGGCTCCTGATCACAGCTTTCTGGCCATGAAAGTAAGTATGAGTACTGCCTACTTTTTAGTTACGTTTCTAGACCTACCTATAATAGGTCTATAAAAAAGTTAATGAACAAAAGTGTATTTAAATGGCACACATTTAAAAAATACACATTCTAAGGTTTTGTCGCAAGCTTTTTTTATAATATAAAGGTCAAAAAATGTAGTAGTGTATCTATCTATTTACTCACAGTCCTATTTTTTGTTACAGGTAGCCTTGATTTTTTGGAGTGAATGGCGCATGTCGTGGAAATGAACTCGTAAACATAAAAGTCAATGATATCAAAAAACATGCAGATTTATTGCTGATTAACTTACCAGATACCAAAACAAATAGAGAACGTTCGTTCATAGTTCATGAAGATTATGCAAGAATTGTTGAAAAGTACCAAGCTCTGCGCCCCTCTAATATAAACACCAACAGATTTTTTATCGGTTACAGTAATGGCAAATGCACCAGGCAAGTCATTGGCAAGAATAAAATCAGCGCCATGCCAAAAGAAATTGCAAAATACCTCAAATTGCAAAATCCCGAGCTCTATACGGGTCATTGTTTGAGGAGACATCGGCAAGTCTGTTGGCAGATTCAGGAGCAGATATGGCCCAGATAAAACGTCATGGTGGCTGGGAATCCGATGCAGTAGCGGAGGGCTACATAGAGAATTCCATACAAAACAAAAACAAGATAAGCTGTCGTATTGGTGACAACATTCATCTGAAAACTACGTCCATTATTGATGATCCTTGGAAACCTTTGCCACCACAGCCATCTAGCTCAAAATATATCCCGTCAAGCCCACTGCCTCAAGCACCACCTTCCCCAACCTTTACTGTGCCAAACGACCCTCACACGCAAGATTCTGATGTATTGGGTGCTGCTACTCAAATAAATTCCACCTCAACTAACATAAGCGTACCAAAAAATATAACCATATCTTTACATAACTGGACTAATGTATCAAACATCAATTTTAATTATTAATTTACTTTTTATTGTTATTTACTGTGCCAATTATATATAATTAGTAATGAAAATAGTATTTTAATAAATAAAATACTTTTTCTAGTAGCCTTGGTTTTTATTGTCTCGCAAAAGGTGAGAAAAGTAGAGTATACTCCTCAGGGATAAAACTGATTTTGCCTTGGGCGCGCTTAAATCCTTCACTGCTCTCAGGACTCCATTTTAATTCCCTCGCTTCGCTCGGGAATCAACTCAAAACCCCCTCGCTACGCTCGGGAGTTAAATCTGGAGTCCTTCGTTACGCTCAGGATTCAAATATCGCGCCCGTGACATAATACAGTGCTTTATCCCCTTGGTGTACAATCTACTATTACGATGTATAGTTTTCGATCTATGACAAATAATGAAAAAAGTTTTTTTTTTTTGTGATTAACCTAACTATTAGGTATGAACTGTTACTATAATCACAATTTCACTTATAGAACACAATCATATAAGTAATTGTAGGTTTTGGAAACTGAATTTCGGGAAAAGTTCGAGACTCGATTTCTGAACTAGTATATATAGTTCAGAAAACGAGTCTCGAATTTTTTTTATCAAAATCAGGAGCTACTGATTTTGACTAATTAAATGATGGCCATTGCAATAATAATAAAACTTACATGTCAGCGTTCCATTTTTATTTTTTTGTCTGGGAAGTAAAGTTAATAACTATGAATATTAAAATCATGGTCATCCTACTCCTTCTTGTTACAAATAAAACCTCTTCATTAGTACAGGTACAACGATGATAACAAACCTTATTGAAGATTTAAAGTTTCTCATGTTATTAGAAGTAAACTGTCAAATGGCAGACAACGTAAAAAAACACTTTAGTCTTACAAAAAAATGTAATTTAAATAATATGTAGTGTTAATTCCGCTAACTCGGAACTCGGAGTTAGCGGAATTAACACTACATATTATTTAAATTACATTTTTTTGTACTATGGATTTCCGCAAAATAACGCCTGATTCCATTAATTAACTTTAGTCTTAACTTCATAAAAATGTAGGAAGATTTCTAATTAACACTCTAATTAATTTTGGTTACCTAATTCAAAATACAAAATTAAATTTATAAAAAGAATTCGCCTACGCAGGAATACTAGGCTTTTATGTCTCCTTTTCAATGTCCTTCATAATCCCTTCTATCCATCCTATCTGCAAGAACGTTTTTCCTTTTCTCATCCTCCTGGTACTTTCTGCAGGTCCCACCTCCTACACCAACTGAAAACTCCTCCCCATGAAACTGATTTTTTCTCCTACTCCTTCTCCGTGCATGCTGTCAGGTTGTGGAACGCGCTGCCGCCTAATATACAAGACACTCCTAACATCAGCCTCTTTAAAAAACGTTTGAAGGAACACTACCTGTCCGGTTGATTCTGTCGTCCTATGTATATTGATTTCTTTTTTTTTCTTTTTTTTACGTTTTATTTTTGTTTTGTATATTAAATTTTCCTTTGTTTATGCAATTATTAGTATGTATGTGTGTTATAAATATTTAAGTAAGTTTATTTTAAATTTGCAGGAGGTAGGTACACATTATTTCTACCTCTATTTATAATGTTTCCTTTTGCGGGCCTGCTGGAAGATATTTCAGAATTGAAATAAGCAGCGCCCTTGTACTACATTTAATTTACCTTTATTTTAGTTACCTTTTTATGTGTGTGTACATAAACTTGTAAATTCAAATTCAAATTCAAAAATCATTTATTCAGTTTAGGCTACAAGTAGCTCTTATGAATGTCGCTATGCCATCGGTTCGTAAGTCTACTCTGGGCGGGAGATCTTGCACTGAGAAGAACCGGCAAGAAACTCAGCAAGTGTCCAGCTCTTTTCTCCCTTACAGCGTCAAAAAAAATAAAAATTGGAAAATGCCCTATCATAGCAGGACACTTTCCATTACAAATAAACACAAAAAAAATATAGAAGACAACCACAACATGTAAAAAAAAAACAAAAAAAATAAACAAATCTAATAACTATATCAAATTTACATCTGGTATAAGTTTCAATTTCCACAATGTCATACAGTACCACTACAGTACTCTAATAAAAGTCAAAAATTGTTTAAGAAAAACAAAGTAAATATATAAAATAAATAAAGAAAACATGTAACTACTTTATTATTACAATGGCCATAATTTACTTAGTCGGAATCAGTAGGTCCTGATCACCGATAAAAAGTCTTCGTGTATATGTAGGTAACCTACCCATGAACCCTCGGTAGGCGTGCCCGACTCGCACTTGTCCGGTTGGTTTGAAAAAATTATGACTTGATTTCAATTATGGAGGCCTTCCTCAGCAGTGAGGCAGAATATATTACTACTTTATTTTTAAATCGGGTACTAGGAACAATATTTTACTTAATACGTCAGTCCTCTATTCAAACAAGCCTTGCCATGACTTACGCTAGCGTTGTATTCGTAGTAGGTCTCCAAAACCGTGGCGCCACGGCTTGCCCATGGTACTATCGCAATTTAGATATACACCGTGATCTTGATCTTCTTACGATCAAAAATTTTCCATTCGTTACTTCGATAACCCACCCCCTCCCCGATCCGATCCGAACCCTTCGGAGAATCTAGTAGGGCACTGGGACACGCACTAGTGCGTGATGCCGTTCCCTCTAGAAAACCTCCGAAGGTGATTCGTTTCACACGGCTTGAGGAACCCTTTAAGTTACTCGCCGCCCCCAAAAAAAGCCCGGTAAAGCTCAAAATGCCCAGTGGCAATCAGCAAACTCTCTCAAAATTTTTTTTTAACAAGTGACCTTATGTGATTTAGTGTATATATATTAATGATATTGGATAAATTTTGAGTAAACCACATTGAATATCTTCACGCGAAAGGAATCGCGAACATTCTTTCATGTTTTTAGATTGATTTTAACCGCCTCTGTAGGCTAGTGGTTAAGACCGGTTTAGACCCAGAGGTCCCGGGTTCGATTCCCGCCGGGGGTACATGTTTGTGTACTCGGTTTTGGTTGGTGGTAGAACTTGTTTGTCCGCCTGGCTAGCTACCACCATCTTATCTTAATATGACGCCATAACATCAATGTTTGTAGCATTGTTGTGTTCCGGCAGCTAGAGATGAGATAGCCAGTGCCTCACTAGTTTATCATCACCTAGCATCAGGTGAGATCAAGGCACTGTGCTTACCCATAAATATAAAAACAAAATGTGATGTAAGTACTGAGTTCAGTAGAGTAGCTTGTTTAAAAAAGTATAGTGAAAGATGATCATAACGAGGTTTGAAGAAGTAACTTGCGGGTCGGAAAAGACGATGCGGCACAATCTTGCTTCAATAGCTGACTAGACTTCAGCGAGAAACATATGTATTTTTTTTAATTTTCCTTTTTTTGTTGTGGCAATATCGAGCGATAATAACTTTGAAGAAAAATTTCGCCGTTAGATGCACTAAACTGATTTAGTGTACCTATTAATCGTTCATAAAGTAGGTGCAAAACGATTCATAAAAAAATAAAAAGCAAAGTCCAACAATTTCGTCAGTGCCAGTGACATGGCAGCGAATTTATGTTAATTTGAACGCGGCTGCAACAAAATAATTAACCAAGAAAATTCTCAACACCACCTCAACACCGAAGGCGTCGGAAATGCGAACTGTTTCCTGAAGTTCTCCAAAAAAAGAGTAATAAAAACTCCTTGCATTCATTTCCTGAATAAAATTTCTTAATTAATGAGTAACCTCGTTTTGGTAGGAGCGGTCGGTGTTAGTGAATTCTTTTCGATCTAGCTTCTAGATTGTGTTATGTCCGCTTGTATTTTACTATTATTTTAGAAGTATGTATTTTACTTTTATTTTAGAAGACTGCACTGCAAGAATAGCGGTTTGTGAAGGTTTTATTTTGTATTTTTTTTTCCTTTTATTATGTTTTACAATTACTTAGCTTACATATATGTTAACTTTCGACAAATTTTATTTTAATTAAAATTATGTATTTTTATTTCCCTCGAAGAGGAGGTCGATGGCGTGGCGCCTTAATGTTTTAGCATTAAAAATGAAATTTTCAAATCGGTTTATAAATGACAGGGTTCTGAGGTAACACATATAAAAAAACAGACACAATTCGGTGGCAACTGAGAACCTCCTCCTTTTTTTTAAAAGTATGTTAAAAAACCCATCTATGCGAACTAGAATTAGTAAAAAGTGTCAAACACAAAACAAAGTAATAAAGATCACTCTGTATAAGTAATTTTGGTCCGTTTTGAAACCTCCTGTACAAATTGTCATTCCCTACTTAAGGGATAATTTTCCGAAAATCCTGAAACACTTTATAATTTTTAACTAGGCCAAATACCGAAATTAAAGTAATGACAGATTTCCAACCTTATTTCACCCCTCTAGGGGAGATTTTTCCAAAAATGCAAAGACACGTCATTCTTTATTTTTATTGAAAATACTAAAGATCGATTACATTATTAATTATTATAGATAATACTTTATAAATAACAATTTCCCTAAAAAAACATTATTCCCTTTTTTACTCCTTTAAAGGAAAATAAACAAAATTCCTGAGACATGTCCATCTTTATATCTTATCAAAAAGCCAAATAGCAATTTTCATGTATTTTACATTAAAACTGACGGACTTTCATACACACTTTCACCCCCTATTTGACCCCTTAGGGTATGATTTCCGTAAAATCCTTTCTTAGTGGCTGGTTAAGTCACTAAACAACACGAACCCGCCATTGGATCCCGTATATAAATAATTCATAAATTTTGTTTCATTGTCTTTACGTTGTTTAATGACCTTACACTTATTACGTTCATATACGGTTATTAGTCTTATACTCCTATATTTCAAAACTTAGACTATAGCTAAACCTGGTTTTATACTGATGATGCTATAATCAGAACAACAAGTAGGTACCTAAATAATTTATGCAAAAAAAATGTTTGAGTTTAATTTATATTCGCATACAATAACCGCTACTTCGCTTAGTCTAGTGCGAACCAATATAGATGGTTTCATAAATCGCACACCAGCTTAGTCAGTTCATTTCGTGGTTGGCGCGGATTAGCAATGTGCAGTACGTACTAACGTACTGCACATTGCAACCGGCGCGCGGGATTATTCATTTTTTTGTAACGAAACAACACAAACCCGCCATTGGATCCCGTCGGCACTGATTTTTTTAACGTTAAGAGACAGTTTACACTCCGGTATGTCATACAAACTTTAAAGTTCTAATTTTGTTAAACCAATTCTTATTGGTTCTTTTAGATTAAGATCGGATGGTACGTAATTGTCGACATTGAATAAGGCTGTTTTGGCTTACAAAGTAAGAGTAGAGAGTGCTGGTTTTAACGGGGTGGACAGGACCCGGTATATCACAGGGTGCTGGTTTGAATCTCGCTCGTGGATATTTTTTTAACTATTTTTCATACAATAAGAAGATTTAAAAAAAACTACCAATGCTTAAGGGCTATACATGTTTGTATAATTTCTGTTAAACCTACGTTTTCTTAATGTTTTCTATTAACTGTCAGAATATCTGTATTTCCCGTAAGCATAGAAAGTATCATTAAAATTGGCTTATTGGTTTGAAAGAATGAGAGCTTCGCAGTTTGTATGAGGTACCCAAATGTGAAGTGTCTCTTAAGCTGAGCAGCATACTTTTTCATACCCCCCTTAAATCGGCGACGAAAGCATTTCGTTTGCAATTCTAATTTAACCACGTTAGACACAACAGTATGAACACTCCGGTATGGTAATACCGTTTCTTTTTTGTTTTGCAACTCTCTCTCACCTGAAGCCTTATCATGAGCTCAGCCTTGTTCGCACTATGCGAGTAATTTAGTTGTAGTAGGAGTACATTGCTTCGGTAGTTTGATTGTTTTAAAATTCGGTTCAAATTAAGAAAGTAGGGAAGCAATGTACTTCTACTACGACTCATTACTCGCTCAATGCGAACAAGGAGTTACTGCAACGTTATTGCAGTTGTGAAAACGAGACGGGTGTATATACGCCGCTACACGCGTCTCGTTTTCACAACATAGCAACTACTGCTACTACATTCTGCTTGGAGCTCATTGGGAAGCCATCTGGGCGTTATCGTTGCTATTTTAAACATTCACAATCAAATCGTGAAACAGTTGCCGGATTTTGATAGGTTTTCATAGTTTTAGTGTCAAAATAAGGTTACTAACAGCCTATTAAAACGAAAATGAAGTAGCTGAGTTGAAAACGGCATAAAGTCAGCAACTTCAATATTGTCTCTAATTCTCGCCTTCTCAGTCTCCGGGTCTCAGTATCTCGGACTCAGTCTCTCGGTCTTAGTCTCTCGATCTCAGTTTTTCGATCTCAATCTCTCAATCTCACGCCTTATTGTCACTCAGTCAGGTGACAGGGTACTGTGTAGTGTGTAGATAAGCCTACTGCAGGTTTTTTCAGTTTAAGCATTTGTTAATTTATTTTACGATGATATCTAAAATCTATATCACAAGTCAACCGAACGTATGTGAGCGTTTGTGAGCTCAATCGACCAACAAACCGCTTCTCCAGTCTACCGCAGACGGGCGAACTTGTGCAAACCACATCTCTACACAACCGGACGGTTGGACGAGCAGTTGAGAGTTTGCGATCGTACAGCCGGCATTAGGTTAATTCCAAATAATTTAATTGTTTGATGTTGTTACCTAAATTTGTTTTATTTTATTCTGTAAATTATAACAATATGTAAAATAACAAGAGAGCCGTATCAGTAAATATTCTACGATAAAATAATACAGAATAATTAACAACCATCACGAAGAGAACTTAATAAATTATATCATTGGGTCCCTAAAGGTTAAGAAGGTCATACGTTATTAAGCAAAGTATTAAACATTCTTGAAGGTATACTCCAACGCAACGTAATACTATAAATATATCAAGCATTGTATATTATAAAGGTTCTGTAGCTTAAAGTCCAGAGGAGTCTGCGATCTCTTGCGATCTCATTCCGCTTTTTAGTCGTCTACTTTGTCTGAAGCCAATAAGTAGTATTTGAGAAATCTGCAACGAAATTGTCATTTGTTTATTGTTATTTATAAAAATAACAAAAAACAAGCGAATGGTATCTGATACGGTATGGACTATCTGCCAATGTCAATACTTACCGATTATTAACATAAACTTACAAGAATAACATAGTTTCTTAAAGCGATACTTATAAGCTACTGATTAATACGTTTAATAAAGGCTACCACTGTATACGATAGGAACCGTTAAAAAAACTTTTCAGAGACTCCATGTTTTATTCAAAAAACTTATAATTTAAATTGCCACTCCCATCAGACTTGACGAGTTGACAGTTGTCATTGAAATTCGGTACCGATTTATTGTGCTGCACGAATATTCATTTATGGTTTGTTGTATTTCTAAATAGAACGCTTGTACTACGTTGTTATTTACGATAAAACTGTTTTTTTTTTTTCAAAATAATATAAAAAAGATTGTAATCGCTAGTTGAACTTCATTTTTTATTATTAACCAACAATGAATATATTACAATTTCTGTATTGTTCCGAGGGTATTGGCTGCCTAAAAAATAATTTATTTACTTTAACAATATAGGCCCGCGTGGTGGTTTATGGCCCGTTCTCCCTACTCCATTCGTAGGGTCTGCGCAAGCTGCGTTGCAGCACGAAATGTGCCGGCTCGCCCGGCGTAATACCACCCTCTCATAGAATATCAGCGTGAAACATGGCACTCGATGCTGTTGTGTTTCGTCCGATGAGGGAAAGTACCGGAGGCCCATCTCTCACCCCTCCCCCCTCCCAATTCCTACTCCCTCCTCTTGAAGAGTTGGATCTTGATCCAACTCCTTCCCCAAGGCTGGCAACGCATCTGCGATTACTTTGGTTTTGCGGGTGTCCATGGACGGCGGTGATTACTTTCCATCAAGTGACCCGCCTGCTCGTTTGCCTCCTTTTTAACATTAAAAAAATAGGGGAGGCTTGTGCCCCTGCAGTGGGGACATATATGAGCTGGTGATAATGATTATGTGCATAAGAAACCTTTGAATAAAGAAAGGTAATAATAACGAATGGAGTAAAGAAAAGCTTGATATGATAACACATCGGTTTCAGCATTCGTGTTGCAATCTTGCAACTCAAGCAATTTTCACAATGTCGGTACATCGGTTGTACCAAATTATAAAAACATGTCAAGATCTTTTGAGTATCGAAATAAGCTCTAAGCCATTGGCCTTAATGTTATCGTAAGATGGCATTCGCTAGACCTACAATATCCAATGGGGCCACAATAGTAGGTTATGATACGATATCCATGGGGATATAAGACATGGTGATGATGGTGTTACAGTTCTTATGGAAAAGCCTTAGTGCAAGCTAACTTTTAATGGCATTTATAGACATTCGTTCGCTTAATGATAATAAAGAACCATGGTGAAAAACAGGCTCTACATGAAGACAAAACATTGTACATAGTCAAGAATAAATACCTCAAAGAAAAACGTTACAACATTCTTTTGTTAAATGACAACATAAATATCAATAACACACCAGCGGCGTTCCGATAAAAGCTTCAATGAAACCTGAAATGAATTCCCCGATTCTAATTTACAAACATTAACCCCAAGAAACGCGATACCCAGCAATTACTTGGAATTTTTGCCCGATGGCGAATGCTGTGGATGGCATTTACCGACAATCAATATTGTCGCGAAAAAATCTCTCTTAAGAGCCATTTCACATCTCGGTATTCCATACAAACTTCTAATTTCTAATTCTTTCAAACCAATTAGACAATTAGAATAAATATTATTAACGGGATTATTACCATGTTTTTGTTGTGTTTCTTATCTTATCTTAGTGGGGCCTGCCGAGGTTTCCACCTCCTAGTAACACTTCGACCCATTGGGATCTTTTGTGTAATCCCATCCTTTCACTCTTCCTCCTCTGTAAAGATAGATGTTATAAGTCTGGCAACGTCCTTAAGAGCGAAGAGCCTGAAGTCCTCCGGTTTCGGATAGGCCGACCCCAGGAGTCCCATTCTTTTCGTAGCCAGAGAGTCGCAGTCACACAGTAGGTGCTGCATTGACTCGGTTTGCTCTCCACATGCCTCTCTACACAAACTATTTATTGAAAGGTGCATTCTGTGAAGCATTTGTTTTGTGGCATAATGCCCTGTCAAGGCACCGATGGTTAATCGGGCCTGCCTTCTGCTGCCTCCGCATATAAACTTACTCCGTCCTAAGGCGTTTTCGCCTAGGAAGGATTTGGAGTGTTTCATACCCGGCTGCTCTTTCCATTCGATGTTGTGCCTGTTTTTGATGTAATCTTTTAAGGCCTTGTTGATGGTACTTTGTGCAAATGCCACGAACGGCTCAGGACCAATAAACTGGGTCTCTGAGCCCTCCCTGGCAAGTGCATCCGCCATCTCGTTGCCGTGGATTTCCATATGGCCTGGGACCCAGATCAATCGCACCTTGTTATGCCCACCTAGCTTGTTTAGAGCTTTTGTGGTTTCCAGAACAAGGCCAGAGTCGATTCGGGGCGATATGAGTGACTTGAGCGCAGCTTGGCTGTCACTCAGGATGAATATATTGCGCTTTTTAATTGCTAACTCTATATTCTGCTTTGCGCATAGGAGAATTGCGAAAGTTTCTGCTTGGTAAACAGTAGCAAATTTTCCCATGCTTTGACTATGCTTGAAGTCGTTATTATAGACGCCTGCCCCTGTGCCCGACTTCATTTTCGATCCGTCGGTGTACCAGATTAGGCTGTCTTTTTCCGGAGACGGTGGCCCTCGTTTCCATTCGTCCCTCGTTGGAACATAAACTTTAAATTTCTTTTCGAACACGAATATGGGGGATATTTTATCGCACCTCATTTCCATGATCCTATCAGGAATGTCACTTGGTTCCCATTTTGTGTGTCTGGTCAGAGGTTTACATGCGTCCCATAATCCGGCCACTTTTAGTCTATGTAACGCTTTCTTTGCCTGTTTCTATTACAATGTGCAGGGGTGGAAGGTCTGTGAGGACCTCCAGCGCTGCCGTTGGAGTGGTTCTAAAGGCACCAGTGATTGCTAGACAAGCTGTTCTCTGAAGTTTGCTAAGAGCATTCTTGCAGATCTTCAGCCTGGTTCTGGGCCACCAGACGATGCTGCCATATGTGAGGATCGGTCTCACCATCGTCATGTAGATCCACCTAATGATTTTGGGGTTGAGTCCCCAAGTCTTGCCATATGTAGACCGACACATGCCAAAGACTCTGTAAGCCTTGGCTACGGTTGTGTCCACATGCTGTTTCCAAGTAAGTTGCCTATTCAGCGTTAATCCTAGATATTTCACTTCTTTGGACCAAGAGAGCCGGGTGCCATAGAGTGTTAGGTTACCCAGTCCCGTAGTGTTTCTCATTCTTGTAAAGGGGATGGCTATTGTTTTCCCCGGGTTTACAGAGAGGTGATGGGCATTGCACCATTCCTCTAGCAGACCTAAGGCACGTTGCATTAACCCCGATACCGTAGAGGGAAATTTCCCACTGACTGAGATGACCAAATCATCCGCATAACCCACCGTATAAAATGGTCCTTTATTCAGCCTTACTACAATTGAATCAACCACAAGGCTCCACAGAAGAGGCGAGAGAACCCCTCCTTGTGGGCATCCTCTAATTGTTCGCGCAATTAGACTGTCACCTAGCAGTTCAGAGTTAATAATTCTACCCTTTAACATGCATTCAATCCAATTACAGATCGGTTGTGGCACACCATGGTTCTTGGCTGCAACCTTGATGGATTCAAAGGTAGTGCGCTCAAATGCATCTTCGATATCTACGAAAGTGCAGACGCAAATCTCCTTGTTTTCCAGCGCAGATTCCGCTCGACTCACCACATGATGAAGAGTAGTTTCGGTTGACTTCCCCGCCTGATATGCACACTGAAGTCTATGAAGTGGGAATCTTTTCAGAGGTCCCGCTCTGATATATTTGTCTACCATCTTCTCCAGAGTCTTCAGGAGAAAGGATTGTAGACTTATAGGCCTAAAGGCTTTGGGTTCTTCGTAATCTGGTTTTCCCATTTTGGGTATGAAGATTACCTTAACACGCCTCCATGTTCTGGGAATATGTCCGAAAGCTATGCATGCTTTATACAGCCTGCAGAGATGGGGTCCCAGGATGGAGGCGCCCTGTTGTAGTAGAATGGGATAAATGTTGTCAGGTCCTGGCGCCTTAAATGGTTGAAAGCTCCCAAGAGTCCATCTAACCTTACATTCATCCACTACCCTTTTCGCTGTTATCCAGTCATATTTGGAAGTTCTCCTCTGCTGTTCCTTCCAGTTGATTGGATCATGATCGTCCTGGATGACTTCTGATCCAGGAAAATGAGTGTCAAACATGGCCTTCAATGTCTCACTCCCGGAATCTGTACGTACTCCATCTTCCTTCCTTAACGTGGTTAATGGAATCGCCTTTGTTGTAGAGATAGCCTTGGATAATCTCATTGCCTCCGGAACAGATTGTATCTGGTCACAATGTTTCCTCCAGGCAGATCTCTTTGCCTTACGTACCGCACTACTGTACCGTGTTAAGGCGTCCTTGTAGTCGCTGAAGTCGTTCCTCGCTTTCGCTTCGTTGAGCGCCTGTCGTGTAGCTCTTCTAATGCGAGCCAGTTCCGGGTTCCACCATGGTACCCTCCTTGTCACTGATTTCGTCTCTGGACAGTTATTTTGCCATGCCGTCATCAGTGCTTCTGTAATTCTGTCAGCTTCAAACTCTATGTCCAAGGCTGAGTTTAATTTACAGCTGGGACCATCCAGCTCCATTCTGAGGTCCTTTTTGAAGCCCTCCCAGTTAGTGTTCCTGGGGTTCTTCCTACGCACAATTTCTATGGTTTCACCTAGTCTGTACCTAAAGCATATGTAGTTATGATCGGAAAGGGAGACCTCATCCGACACATGCCAGTTTGTGATGTTCCTTACCGCTCTATTGCTAGCAATGGTTACGTCGATCACCTGTGCCCTGCGGGCGTTGAAAAAAGTAGGCTGGCTACCTTTGTTAGGTAATTGCATGGGTGAACTTACCAGATATTCCAGAAGCTTCTCCCCCCTTTCATTGGTGTCTGAGCTGCCCCAGACGACATGATGCGCGTTCGCGTCGCAGCCGATGACGACATCTAAGTTTTCTCGGTTGCCGTAGGTTACCAATTCCCGTATCTGTGGTGATACTGGGTCTGCCTTCTCGTAAGGGAGATAAGCTGACGATAAGATTACCGTTCGCTTTGTCCCCCCCTTCCCTGTGTGGATCCTGACAACTGTCAGGTCCCTGCAACAGAACTTGATTAAAGGCATCGCATGTATGTCATTTCTGACATAAATGCAAGTCCTCATGTTATTAGCGGAACAGTTATGAAAAAGAGTACCAGGAGCTCCACCTAAGCCCTATATCATTCCCCCATATAGGTAGGGTTCCTGAATTAGGGCAATATCAAACTTGTTCATTTTAAGCTCGCGTGCCAGAAGGGCAGTCGCGGCTTTACAGTGGTGCAAATTAATCTGTACACACCTTAGTCCCGCCATTTCCTCGTCTATTGGCCGTCTTCCGAGCTAGGTTCCCCATCCATTGTCGCCTGCGCGCCCAACGGGGAGGACCCCCCCAGAAGCAGCTCGTCTATGGCGAGCTCTCCCACAATGTCTTCAGATCTTGGGGAGGAGATCCCACCACATTCCATTGGTGTCATCTCCTCTCCAACATCCCCTACCGCAGCGACTAGAACACCCGGTCCTGGCTGCACCTTTGCCACTAGTGCGCTTTGGGAGCACTCACCCTCAGTCGCTCCCGCCACGCTCACTCCTTCACTATTGCCTTGGGCCTCGACAGGCTCGCCCGTAAGCTTCTCCTCTAGAAGCTTAAAGACGCTCCTGTCGATGCCCGTGTAAAGGCAATAGCTCTCCGCTTTGATGAATGCTGCAGAGGCACCATCCATCAGTATGACCCTCCGTACTGTCAGACCCTCGACCTTAGTGTCGACGATCTTCCAGCCCGAGGTCTTCAAACCGGGATGACACCTCTGCAGTATTCTCAAAACCCTGCCCGTGTCAAGGCGGCTGACGTTTCGGGACTTCCATGCATGCATGCATTTCCATTTTTACAGGCTTTGGAAGGTCCTTGGCATCGACCACCCTGAGCAATACGCCTTCGACAGTTAGGCCGTCCTGTGCTCGAAGCCATTCCGCCGAGCCACTCCCTTCACAAGTGAAGAGGATGGCTCCCGCCGAAATGCCTCCCATACTAACTACTGGGATGGGGTCAGGTGTGGCCTCCAACAGGTCCCAAATGGTTCCTTGGATGGCCACATAGTGACTCTCCCCCAGCATGGTTGCCGGGTAGTCATCAGCAACGATGGCCATCTTAAAGGCACTTACTGCTCCCGCGTAAGACCCGTGAGTCTTAACGCGTTTAGCATCAAGCGCCGCCTGGCTCTCGTTGCTGACCTCCCTCTGCCGCTTAGAGCGTTCCACCGCAGCCTGCTCACCTTCGGCTTGCTGCCTAACCAGCTTCGCCTTACGCTTGCGGTGGCCCGACCTGTGACCTGACGCCCTGCCCTCGCTCACCTTCTCTACATCAGGCCGAGGACCAACAGGCAGGATCCCATCAGGACCCAGTACCTGCAGCCCCGATGGTCCGGCAGTGACGACGGGATGGATCCTATCAGGACCCCGTTCCCGTAGCCCCACCATTCCACGGCCCTCCATAGGGGATTGCTGGGCTGGTGCTGTTGCCCCTCCACCATGCAACGACCTTCCTCCTGCTTGGTCCCCTCGCACAAAGGTCGACGGGTTTGGCCCCCTAAGGTACCCAATCCCACCTGACCCTGGCATGGAGCCCGACTGCAGTGGATGCCGTGCCGGAGCACTGGACGCCACGGCCTTCCCTCCACGGTGTCTGCCTCGTCCGCTAGGCAGATTCGGTCCCCGAAGGTGTCCGTCTCCACTTTGCTTCGTAGTAGTCCCGTCCTTTAACGCGCCTGCCCCCGTAGGGGCGCGGTGCGCTTTCGTCCCTTGCGGGACCTTAGTTTCGCCGCGCATAGCGGCACTAAATACTGGCAAATTTTTTGCCCCCCCCCCCCAGATACAAGGGGCAGCCTGAGCCTGAAGGCCCAGGGAGGGGTTCTCCGGCTCCGCCGGTACCCTCCTGGGGTAACTTTGTGTTCGAAAATGTGCCATTATTTTCCTTTGTTTAACAATTTTGGAGTCGAGGTTGTCATCCCTCCGGGACTGGGGTAGGAAATAAGGATTGCGGGAAGGAGTGAAATTATGTGAATGGGATCATGGGAAAAAGGGTAGGGTATTGGCCCGCCGTGTGGGATATCACTGGCGGGTTAGCCCTCCACTCTTCGCTACTGAGGCCGCAAGGTAGATTAGTGAGTGTGCGATGCTTGCTTGGTGACCACAGCATTGCCCGGGGCGGACGACCCACCGCTGGGTGGGTTCGCCGCCTGCCTGTACAGGTGGTCGACAGGACAAGCGGCGACGAGGACGTTCGTGATAGGACATGACGGCAGACGCATATAGCTCAACATCGCACACTTGAGCATACATCAAACCGCCCAACCTCCCCCAAAAGTTGTGTTTAATCCCGTTAATAATATTTATTCTAATGTAAGTGACCATGATAGTTTAAAAAATTTGACAATTGTAATGAAACTTCAAGAAATATATAAATGTTGACAGTCAATAGAAAATATTAATAAAAACGTTGATATTACAGAAATTATGCGACTTAAAGTCTACTATGGAAAGTAAAATTGGCATAAAACCAGTTATATTTTTTTTTTTAACTTTCAAGATCGCTGTATAAAGTCAAAGTCAAATATTCTTTATTCGAATAAACTTTAGAAAAGTGCTTTTGAATCGTCCATATATTTTTTTACCTACTACCCATTCAGGACGTCTTTTTTTATTTTTTTTATTCCTTAGATGCTATAAGTATGCCAAAAACATTTATGTGAAAGTATTATTAGGCCATTGAAATTATACCTACCCAAACCGTTTTCCCGAAGTCGATTAGAAAAAGTATGCGAATCAAAAGTATCCTATTTTCTTTAGGCATACAAACTTTTGGGTAGATACTGCCTGAATATAATGATGCTTTAATAAAATTGACTTTGAATTAGTGCTTTGAAGTGTGTGTGGGGTACCGAGACGAAACGAATGGTTCTTTATAAAATTTTCTTTATAATTATTAAATGGTTCATTCTAATATAGGAGTTGTGCCCACTATTGCGGTTGTAGGCGTAAATGTTGCCTTTATTAGAATACTTGAAAGTAAAATTAAAGAATGCTCAAGTGACGCTTGCGGGGTATCGTCACACACAAAAGCTATCTTGTGCGGTTGTTTAAAAGAGACACGGCTTCCTGTCTCTTGGAGTGTTGTGGCGCAAAATGGAAGAAACACCGATTATTTTATTTGTTAAATTGATTGATTTTATGTAGGAACGAAAATATATAATTATGTAAATATGTAAGTACTTTTGTGTTTGTAATTTTATTAGTAATTATGTAATTTAGCTATTTTAAACTAAACCCAATGTAAAACTAATGTACTCTTAGGCAAGAAATATGTTTTAATAGATAAAATACAAAAAATAACAAATAATATTACATTTTATTAATACATCTTACACAATATCAATCAATTAATATATTACACAATTAATTGTGTAATATTCATTTAATGGAAGCAACTATCGATGTAATTGCCGGGCTTTTTTCGATAGAAAACGGCATTTCGACTCGGTGATGCTAGAATAGAGTATTTAAAAATGCATTTTTACGTTGACTTATTACTAAAACCCTGTTATTCTAAAATATGGAATAAAGTTAAACCTATTTTAACAAATTCTACTACTACCAGCTACTGATTTCGTTAAATGTTTAAGACAGTGCTTTTTTGTAAAATTATTGAAATAGAATTTCGATCGAAATCGATCCTTTATTAGAAATACAATTTGCGTTAGATATACACCGTGCTTTTTATTCGTTTAAGACCTGCGGGTGGGTAGATCAGACTATGAAACTGAATAACCTAACCCAAAAAACATAAGTCAAAAAAATATCGTTTTTTAACCTTTGATCAACCCACCGGCCGGCGGGTCTAACACGGTAAAAAAAGAACGCTGTTTAATACATTAATGAAAAAAGCTAATTAAGTTTTTTTTCTTCCCAATCGCTCTCCACTTGTGACTCAAACCCTTCGCCAAAAGAAACATCAGCAGCAGGGCCAGGGACAAAGGCTGTGGAGGGCTGCTCCTCCACTCCCCATTGTGTGGGTAACATTGTTTAATTTTAGTCTATGGGATAAGGTATGTATGATAGTACGATGACTTGAGGAGTCGACTCGTTGAACACGCTTGGCGATAAGTTCGGTACCCTAACGTGTATAGGTGTTAATGACGCTGGGATTTCCACAAAAAAATTTACAAGTCTTTTACCGCTTTTGTTACACACGGCGGTACACATTTAGCCAGTGTTAAAGTTAAAAAAGTTATTGTACAGTATTTCAGTCGGCATATTATCTAAAGTAGGTGTCCATTCAATTATTTGCGGTATTTTAATTAGTTAAATTAGGATTACTTTCATACAATAACAATAAAGTTTTCGTTAAATATCATTAAGAAAGTATTTGACGGCGCGATGATAACGGCCATAGGTATATTATCGATTGAAAGTAAAAAAACAAATGGTAATAACACCGTTGGAACGCGATAATTAGCGGTTGTATTATAGAAAGACTGTGATTGTAAGGTGTCCGACTACTGTTAAAGTTCGATTGTACGATGATAATTAAACAAATGACTGGCTTGAATAGGTCGTAATGTTAGGATTTAAATAACCGAATTATTGTTTCTTTATTGCTCTTTAGTTTTTCTATCCTACTATAGCAAGACCGCTTAACTGAGTCCTCGCCTGCTTTAAGTACGCGGGGCGGGAAGTACGTAGGGCCTCTGCCACGAGCGACTTGCGATGCGGCGAACGGATTTCTAGTTCATTGCGCGCTATACAATAAATACAACGGCAGTCATAGTCGACAGTTATAGAAATAACGCAATGAATTAGAAATCCATTCGCCGCGTCGCAAAACGCTCGTACCTCCCGCCCCGCGTACTACCTACTACAGACGAGGACTCAGTTAAAAAAAAAAAAACTATTCCTTTGTTGAATCCCGAACAAGCCAAAACCATTTATGTAAAAACTTGGACACTGAGCGATTTTTTGTCCCCAGTGTTCTCAGTGCTTATTTGCTTGGTACGTATTATTCCAGCGCTGTGTTATTTCCTCATAGGTATTTTCTACATGATATGCTAAAGCTGTTTCTGTTTCATTTTTTGTACATAGTTTTGCGAGAACCCAGTAATTTAATACGTTAGAATAAGCGTTCTAGCAGAATGTCTGGTCGCTCATTACTCTTCATGTTCTTGCCCTTATTGAGTGTAATTATATTGAATATGTTAGAATGTTCCTCTGTACTGAAATTTTTAAGCTTTTATACTTTTTCTGTGCCAGTATCTTTTCGCTTGATACACGGTTAAGCGGTCTAGCTATAAACAGATTACAAGTCTAGAGCCCAGTGCAATCCCAACCACTCGAGAACGGGGACACGCTTGTGTGATGCCTTTCCATGTAGAAACACTCTGACGGAGTTTCGATCATTCGATCATACAGCCGAGGAATCCTATAAGTTTCTCGCCACCCCCAAAAAATTCTGGTGACGCTGTTAAGACTGAGGTAAACAGCTAACTCTGTTGTTCAAGGATAGAACGTATTCTTTGTTGAAAAGTACGAATGAGTTTTCGCTCTCGGTTCCGATCCAATCGCCTCAAAGAATCTAGCAGAGGACGCTTGCGTAATAATCTCTTCTAGAAACCCTCTTAGGAATTTCGATCACTATGGTCAGAGGAACCTTTAGTTTCATGCCATCCCTAAACGTACAGTTTTGACGACCTCCTTGGTCGAGTGGTTTGTACACCAGTTTTCATGTCGCCATCTCTGAGGTCTCGGGTTCGATCCCCAGTCGGGTCAATTTAGAAATTATTGTTTTTCTAAAATTGTCTCGGGCCAGACCCGTGTTTTCTATGTGTAATAAGTATGTATTTAAGTATTTTAAGTATGTTTATCCGTTGTCTAGTAACCATATAACGAGTTTGATAACGACGCTTCTCTTGGGCTAGATAATTGGTGTGAGTGTAGGAAATAATTATTTATTATTATTAAACATTAAAAAAAAACACATTACATTTAAAAAAGTTACGCTTCAAGGCCATCAATGACAACTCGATGGACTCAGGCCACCCGAGCCTAGGTCCTAGCCTTTAGAGGCGAAGCGAGTCTCTACACCAGCTGTCATCCAGCTCGAACGCCTAGAATCTAGTAAGGTACGAGGACATGTTTCATTACTTACTCTTGTAATAAAAAATAAAATAAAAAATGTTTTTTCTTCTTCTTCTTTTTCATCAGCTCAGTCATTAAAGCTTAAGGTACCATCATTTTCTTGAAACACCCGGTTACGCCGTAAGGCCATACACTGGACAACAGCAGGCGGAGCAGCGGAGGCGACGGCGGGCGGCGGGGCGCATTAAGGCTCGCGTCCACTAGGCGGATCGGGCCGGGGCGCATCGCAACGCAAATATCCGCCTGTCTGTGTTTATTATGAAATAGCGTCCACTAGCAGCGGGTCGGTGTGGGTCGGGCCGCAGAGCGATAGTGAGTCGCTCACCAGGCGGATTTTTGCCGGCGGCGGCGGCGACGGTGCGACGCGCCCCGTTGCGATGCTGTGCATTCGTCACTGAAACGCCAGGGTGTTTAGTCCACCCCAGGTTCAGGTAGAGAAATGAAAGAGTAAAAACTTTACAAGAGTTTATTCCCAGGGGTGGGTAACGTCGGTCGCATACAATTCAGTGGTGTCGCTCAGATTAGAGAAGAGGACTTAGCTTCTAGGGGCTTAAGTCTCGTGTGCGCAGTTCGGCTCCTAGGTCAGCCTAGACCCGGGCCGTAGACTGCGCCAGTAGATACCGGAACCAAGGCTGGACCGCAGTAGTAGCTGCCTCCGGAGGTGCAGGCGGGTAGGCGCGTATAGTGAGCTGCCTCCAGAGACGCCGACGGTTATCACCAGACCAGGGTTATATGTACCATGTAGGCATTCGATGCGCGCGCACGTGTTCCTTCCATCCAAATTTTCGATCGGCAGTATTTATCGCAGAAAATTAATTAAGAGTTGCTAATTTTTTAAGTGCAACAATATGAAGAACTCAAAGATCTTTCTTCAAATCAGGAAATAAGTGATGATGATATTCGCTAAATATTTTTCTTTTCTTGCATATAGCATGCACCCACACCTTATGCACTCGTCGCTTTTTATTTTTTTGTTGTTATTTTTCATCTGAGCTATCCATTGTAGCACGATCGCACTCGCTCAGTAGTACCTATAATACGTCTGACAAAAAATCCGCCTAGCCGATACACCGCGCCACGGTACAGATGTACGCAACACAACGTATGCGTTGCGGCCCATACCGACCCGGCCCGGCCCGATACGCTGCTAATGGACATATTTAATTACTCGGTAGCTACTGACAAAATATTCTGTTATAACTTATGGCAGCTTGTATATTAAATAAACAAGTAATAATGTAATGACTCACTGAGAATGAAGTGCGAAAAATCATCACAGCCCCTTATTGTGTGTCACAATATGTGCTAACAAGGCATATATGTTGAGAAACACGCGGAAACCGTCTTTATTATGTTGGCAGTTAGGTTTTATCCAGCGAAAATCATAAATGGTGTTGTAGTGAGATGCTAGTGACGTTCTTTGTGAAGTTTACCGAGCTTTTGTTAGGAACACCTTTGTGCGACTGTCTGTCTGCTGCGGAACTCTTATTAACTGGCGTGTGATGATAATTAAAAAGGAAATTTCTGGGCGTTGTATTAACAAATGCGAGAGAGGAACTTCTATATGGCTTTGTTCTTCATTTGTTTAATGATTCCCTGTTTTCTATTATGTGTTTTGTTTTACTTGCAGTTGTTTTATACTTAATTGGTCCTGACATCTGACGTTTCCAACCGTTTGCAGACAGGGCTTGGAATACCGGTTTTTTCAGATACCGGTAATACAGACCTTGATATAGTACCAGTACTTTAGTTGATACTGGTATTAATATACCGATACCTTACAGATACCGGTTCCAATTAACTTGATACTGTACTGATACTCGAGTTGGTACCGGTATCGATTATACAGTAAATTGACCATTTGATATCGGTATAATATGGGTGTTCTAATACCGAGAGTAAATAGGCGTTTATATAAGTGAGAGCGAAAGAGCATAGTAATCGAATCCGGGGTGGCGCCAGGGCTTGATAGCGGTACCAAAAATATCGGTAAATAACGGTAAATACCGGTATTTTTCATCCAAGCCTTAACGAATAACGGTAATACAGACCTTGATATAGTACCGGTACTGGTAAATTAATACCGGTACCAACTAAAGTACCGGTACCGAGGTATCGTGCAAAGTCTACAATAACAGAGGTGTTGGTCGCTTGATTAGTAAAATTATACAGTCAACTATTTTAAAACGAGTGCGTTTCACGCCATATATTTACAGCTTTTAAGGACTTGCAGTGTGGTTGGTTGCAACTGTAAAATATAGCAAAAAAACTCAATAGATCATCAAGCCATAGATAGATAGATAGACAGACAGACAGATAGATAGATGAATATTTTGTACTATACAGGTTGTAGATTTGCATTCCCGCCATAAATTTACAGCTGATCGTAATTGGTACACTTAATGACTAAAAAATACTTTTAACACGGAGAAAGTAATAAGGAACCGATTGATTAATAAAATGATCTCAGTGTAAATTAGAATAGCGACCGTCGACTGACGAGAATAGGGGTGCAGACCGTAGTAGGTACATAAGAGCGCAGCGGGCGGACATTAAGTCGATGAACTTACGTAAACTTGTAGGTACTATTATGTATTCTGTGGTAAAGTGGCTTACTCTTACGCATAAGTATACTTTGTTGCAATAAACTATTATTAGGTACTTACTGATCATGTTTAAGATACTCGCAGGTACTGCTCAAAGTGGGCACCTTCACGTTCTATGCACAAATGAGCACGGCGCCTTAAGTTTCTAGGTAACTTTTGCAGCACACTACGATTTGACCTTACACTCTCAAAAGCCATTAAAATATTTTGTTTTAACTGCACAACACTCGTGATTTCGTCTTTATAAACCATTCTTTTTATGTCTCCCCACAAATAAAAGTCACAAGGAGTCAAGTCTGGCGACCTCGGAGGCCAGGGCACTGGCCCACCTCGACCAATCCACTCGGTTCCGAACACTTCGTCCAAATAATCGCGCACTTGGCGTCCATAATGCGGAGGCGCCCCGTCCTGGTGGTTAAAGAGATTCCGGTGAAGAGCTAGTGGCACGTCGTCAAGCATTACGTCAACTACGTGCTGCAAAAGTTGCAAATACGAGTTGCTGTTGAGATAACCCTCGATGAAATAGGGCCCGAGTAAATGTCCACCAACAATGCCAGCCCACACATTGATGCTAAACCTATGCTGGAACAAATCTTTTTTGGTCTTATGCGGGTTCTGTTCGCGGTGAGCCCACCAATGTTCATTGTGGACGTTGTAAACACCGATGCGCGTAAACATACACTCGTCCGTCCATAGAATGCTGGCTTCTCGGTGTTCTAGTACCCAGTGACAAAAAGTGACCCGGGCGGCATGATCTTGCTCGTTCAATTCTTGAACTCTTCTGAAGTGGAAGCCGCCAGACTGTTGTGTGGTGGACATTGAAGTGGCGGCCAGCATCACGAGTACTGGCACGTGGTTCCCTCTCGAAGTATTCGAGTATTTGCTCTTGCAAATCGACTGAGAGGCCCACACTGCCGCGACCCTGCGCATGTCGAGGAACGTTGAACTGGCCATGATCCCTCAGTCGTTGCGTGGCAGCAAGCATTACCTCGCGCGATGGAGTTGGTCTGTTTGGAAACATTTCCACAAACATGACCACGGCTCGACGTAGACTGTTCCCACTAATTGCGTATAATCGCACCATCTCCACAAGTTCTACGTTAGAATAATTTTCCGTCATTTTACTTTTTTTACACACACAAACAACACACCTAAGAACACGTTTCGCTCCAAATTCGCTAGGGCTAGAAATGTGTCACTCGTTCGGGGTTGCGCGGCACACTGGCTTTGATGCGTGCGGCGTGCGCCCGCCGCCCGCCGGCCGCCGGCGCTCGCCGCGCCGACAAAGCTGCGGGCGCGCCGCAAAGCTCGAGCTTGTTGCTACCTACTCGTGGTCGGGTGAGCGGGCGTACGCGAACGAGCGTTTATTTTTTAGTGCTACGCAGACGTGCGATTCGTATTTACAGATTTTGAAAATATGATTATTATTTTTTCATATTCTTTTTATAATTTATTTGTAATAAGTATAAGCAATACGACTGCTGTTATGAATATGGCGTGAATGCAAATCAACAAGTTGTATACAGAATAACAAAAAGTTTTAAAATAAATAGGCAATGGCGGTAGTGTGTATTAATCTGAGGGCGATAGCTATAGTTACAAACCAGCATGGTCAAGAAAAATAAAAAATAATGTTTGGTTAAGTTCACAATTGCAGAAAAAAAAGGGGGGTTAAAGTTACTCGCGTCCGTAGGTTTACCCTTGAGACCCTACACGTAACCCCTGGGTGGTGCTAAATGAGTAACACTGTCTGAGTGGTAGAGCCACGCTGCGTTGCAGCACGAAATGGGCCGGCTCACCCGGCGTAATACCACCCTCTCACAGAATATCGGCGTGAAACAACGGCACTCGTTGCTGATGTGTTTCGTCCAGTGAGTGAAAGTACCGGAGGCCCATCTCTCACCCCTCCCCCCTCCCAATTCCTACTCCCTCCTTAAGAACCAACTCCTTCCTCAGGGTTGGCAACGCATCTGCGATAAGTTTGGTTTTGCGGGTGTCCATGGGCGGCGGTGATTGCTTTCCATCAGGTGACCCGCCTGCTCGTTTGCCTCCTTTTACCATAAAAAAAAAAGGTAAAATATTATGATAACACAAACAGGAGACAATAGGAAATAGAAGAAGTGACCAAAAAAGAAAGAAACATAATATAGCGCTGCAATAGAGTTCTAGGGTATTTTTTTTAACCATCGTGGTATACGGTTGTACATTTAAACGGTCGAAATCGTGAGCGGGCCGCTATTATATTTATAAAATGTAAAAATACCAGCTAAAACCGGAAATTGTCCACTGTCACGGTACGAGTAGATCGCTTGCGGTTTCCTAACTAATATTATAAAAGCGAAACTGTGTTTGTTGGAGTCCAGAGTCCATCGGAGACTTAGAAACTACATTATGCATCACTTCTTAGAATAATACTGATTTTATGTACCTTTTTATTTTCTGGCAACACAACAGGCGCCTACCAATAAATTTATTTAACAATGTAATTTAATCAAACTTGTGTGTGCTTTCGGCTCAGGAGCCGATGCTACTGTTTTTTATTCAGGCTACAGGAAGCATTTTCTTTCTGCGAAAATATGCAATACCGATTATTGCATATTTTCGCAGAAAGAAAATTAATAAAAAATCTATATTCTATATTTAAAGCAAAAACTTTGTACCCCTTTTTACGAAAATTGTGCGGACGGAAAATTATGCATAACAAATACATTGAGTTAGATAAACATTGTTTTATACTTTTTTCGAAAATTTCAATAATGGAAGAGGAGCGGCCGAAATCTGTCAATGCCAATCCAAACTCACATTCTATCTTTTTAATTTTTCATTGCTTAGGATACAATGCTTTGCTTACAATCTGTGATTATCCGTGCAGTCTTAATAAAATATTGTTTAATAAACAGCTTTTTTCTAAAAACTACGGTCGAATTTCGACCACTGGGCGACCACTAATATATATTAATACGTGAAGCAAATTCTTTGGATCCATTTTTAAGCAAATTGCGCTCATGAAGGAGTGTGAGATTTATTATAGTTAAAGTTTGTGTGGAGTAGATCTCAAAAACGTTAAAATATATGTATAATGTCTTACAAATAATACAAAATAGATAAGTGCAATAAATAAATAAATAATAAATACATTCATTTAAATAAACATTTTGTTTCATACATTTTTCGAAAATTTCAAATATGGAAGGAGAGAAGTTTAAGAGAAGTGAAACTGGTTCTTAAACATTGTCATCTGTAATGGATTTGTATATATTTGAAATGAAACTACTTTTTCGGATTTACTCACGTTTATTTTATACATTAATATTATTTAATGTTTATCCTGACGTTTTGAACCCTAAGCATAGGCAGTAGGTATATTTTTAGTTAGTCTTATAAAAAAATAATAAACACCAATTTCTTTGTATACATATCTTAAAGAAGTAAACCTAGTCAATGGATAGCTGTTCTTATTGCTCGTATATTTTACTTTGGGGGATTGGGCCATAATTCTGCACACTTGCCCTGCGAGGTGGCTGGTGTTAGTCAACTACTAGGACCAACAGTTTTACATGGATTCCGAAGCTTTTTATTAAAAAAAAATTAGTTCATCACCATCATCGCCAGTTCATTTTATGTCCACACTGCTACGACACGAGTCTTCCCTATGGATAGATAGGGAGAACGGGCCATAAACCACCACGCAGGCCCAGTGCGAGTTGGTGGTTGTTAACAACTGCCAATGCAGCCGGGACCAACGCCTTTACGTACCTTCCGAAGCACGGAGGAGCTCGAGATGAAAAACTTTTGGTCACCCATCCGATGACCGGCCTTTGCGAAAGTTGCTTAACCACAGCAATCGCAGACCGGGCGCTCTAACCACAGCGCCATCGAGCTTCTCCACTTAGAATACATTCAGCTAATTATAGAAGTTCCTCTAATAATCTGTTTCGCAATCCATTTACACATACGTGCCTCGATTTGACTCGACCCCATTATGTGGGATCCCAAAATAGAAATAGTAATCATACTCAAACTCTTAAGTTGTTCAAATACCCAATATCTTGATAAGCACAAACAATAGATGAGAAATTTCAAGAACAGCTGTACAGTGTTCAACATCAAACATTTACATTTCAAAGGAATTACTACAACTATTCAGGCGTGTATGACCTCTGTTCCAATAAGTTTAATCGTTTATTATATGGCGGTAGCTTAATCAAACAGGTTACATCGCTATCAGGCGTGCACATTACGTGTTCAGTACGGCAATTCAATTCGTATGTCCGTTATAAAGCGAGAATGGTGTTAGATTAACTGTGGCGGTACAGTCACGTATGGTTTTAGACAATTTTGTTGAAGATGGGATAGCGATTCGGAATAACGGCCGTATTAACTGGAATTCCTCGCAGATTGGCCGGGGCTGACCCTCATCGGACCGGACATTGTCATTATACATTGAATTTCGGACGGTCTCATGTTACATAGGCCCTGTCGGGGGAACAACTCCAATTTAAATTGTGTCAAATGAAAACAACATTTCCAATTGCTTAATTAGACTTTAATTTTGAGTAGCATTCAGGACCAAATAGTTTATAGACCTATGGGGAGTGTGGAATTAACAGTTCCCAATTTAATTACAATGGGGTTTATGGAATAGGCGTTGGATTTTATATGTGTAGTAATGTAATTCTGTAATGTTAATATTGGATTGTGGTTTTAATACATACTTACTAAAATTTGGAGAGGAACCAGTCCCTCATTGTGATTATCGTTTGTTCGAGACCCGCTGGAGGCAAACCGTTTTTTTACACAAAAATAAAAGATATTTTGTTTTTATAATAAAGATCATGTTTTCAGTATTCATGTACCAGGTGTCACCTTAATTTAAAACAACCAATTAACCAATTTAGACTTATGTACGAGTAGGTATATTGGTAAGTATACCGTTAGATTCTTCAGATTAACTCTGGAATCAAAGGATAGTAAAAATAAAATGAAATAAAACTGTTTCGTGGTTACAGTGCAAACGTAAGATCCACTCTTGAAAAAATATATGTAAAAAAAAATATGTGAACATTATTAGATTTCCAAAATATATAGGTACCACTGTTAATCAATATCCCGTCGTTCACAAAAAGTACTCATTACCAACGTTGCTAATTAATAGTGAAGACAAGAACGCTAAAAGTTACGAAGTAAATGATAAAATAAAAAAAGCCCGTCTGTTCAATATAATAAATAACTATAAACTTAATAAACGTTTCAAAAGATGGGGACTCATGCTTTCCATAAACATTTAAGTTAAAGAAACGTTAACGTATTACTCTAAATGTCAATAATTAACTATTAAACCAAATTTATTTGCCAAAGCTTTTATCTCGACTACAGACTCCAACTAAAATTATACTACATATAAAGGAACACCACTAATGTCTTACAATGGATCGAATCAGGACCTTTATCGAAACCTTGGCTTGATTTCCCCACAGACCCGAGATCCGTCTGAGTCTTACCCTCCTCCCATGATATACGGTCAGTATTCAACAGATTGATTTGAAAATTACTATCAGCTCGATTTATGCAGAAATTAGTCAATATTGGACATACCAATTTGGTCAACTACTCTATGGGTACGACTTATTTTATATCGTATCTAAGTCTCGACTTAACAGCAGATATTGATATTGCAGCATTGTTTTGTCCCAACAGTTAAAGATGAGACAGCCAGTTCAGGAACACTTTTAGAAATTACACTCTCAAACTTAATAATGCAAAAGCAAAAGCCCACGCGATCAAAGAGAGTAGCGGGAAAAGCCAGTAGACTTTCTACAAGGACGTCTAATTAAAGCCCGAATAATTTCAAAATAAGTTCGGACGATGATAGAGTAACAATGGGACGAGGTGCTAATTGGATTCAGTCGAAAGTTTTAACGATCCTATAAAATCACTTTCCACTTCCTGGAGTGGGGGTTACTGGTTTGTACTTGTAGTTTATTTTATTTTTAAATCATTTATACATATATATTGACAATATCTTCAGGATGATGTTGGGACTTCCCCGCTTTTGTAGTGCGTCTGAAATGTGTGCGCTGACGAGAACTGACGGTTTTCAGAATCTCATGCGAAAAAAGGTGGCGTCGCTGATGAATCGATTGCGAGGGAGTGACAATAGCATCCTGAGGACAGTGGCAGATGATCCGCATGCGCCTATATTAGGGCACTTCGTGCGAACGATAGCCGAAGTCGCAAACAGCACCAGGTCGCGTTCGCATGGAGTGCCGCTTAGGCGTTCATAATAAAAATAACGGCCCGGCCACGACCTTGCCGCTATTAGCGGCAGTTTAGAGCGGCGCGGCGAGCGGTGGGAACAATTCTTTAAAAATGTTAGGAGCGCGCCACGAGGCGCCGCGCCGCTATGAGCGGCAACGCTAGCGTTTTTTACCGAGCGGTTCGCTGCAGCGGCGTGCGGGCGCGGGGAGCGGCGGGAACAAATGTACAGCGAATGAAGTGCGATGCCACGACTCAGAGCCATAAAGAAAATTGTCTCAGAGCGGCGCGGGCAGCGGCGGGCGAGTGACGTACTCAGCGGCGACTTTGTAAACAAAATATTTTAGACGATTTTGGAGCGGAAAATGAACACCGAAGCGTTTATAACTGAAATTTTAAATCGGCTGCCCTTATGGATGTCAAAACTTATTCACTTCGTGCACTCCTTTCTTCGAACTCAAAATATCGTGCTTAAAATACGAACTGCTTTCAAGGCAAAGGAGAGCCACTTTAGATAATGCCATGTCTAAATACGTCCACTTCGGTCCCTGCCGCTACCGCTACTGAGCAAGTACGTGGCATAGACAACGCTCCGCCCGCCAAAACCGCGCCGCTTGCCGCGCCGCATTTAGCTAAGCCAAAGGTCGTGGCCGGGCTGTAATGGTGATAATTTTAATTTTAATTGCGTTGCACCTAAATATATTTAAGCTAACCACTATTTTTAAGTTATTGTTACTAACCCATGGACCTTAGTAGTCTGAAGTAAAAAGATTTGATTTGATTTGATTTGATATATTATGAGGAGCTCGATGGCGCAGTGGTTAAAGCGCTCGGTCTGCGATTGCTAATGTTAAGCAAGTTTCGCAAAGGCCGGTCACCGGATGGGTGACCAAAAATTTGTCATCTCTAGCTCCTCCGTGCTTCGGAAGGCACGTTAAGCTGTTGGTTCCGGCTGCATTAGCTGTCGTTAACAACCACCAATCCACGCTTGGCCCGCGTGGTGGTTTATGGCCCGTTCTCCCTATCCATCCATAGGGAAGGCTCGAGCCCCAGCAGTGGGGTCATGAAATACGTTGATGATGATGATACACATAATACGTGAAGAAATATTGCGTATAGATTTATCTATTTAGACTTAGTTGTTTATTCATTTAAAGTTGGTATAGTTAAAATTCATATGGTAAAGGGTGTGTTAGATAAAATTTATGTTTGTACCTATATATCTTTACATAAAGGCACTGACCAAACGTGCGTAACAATGGAACATTTAATAGATTCAATCGGAAAGGAAAAACAGCATAACTATAGCGAGCAACTTATTCTGACAGAATAACGTTACTCAAACAAGAGAATAAATTAAAATAAGTTAGTTACGAAAGGCGTTAGTAACACTAGTATACTCGTACACAACAGCTCTTCTCTTTAGCACTTGCAGTATATCAAACTTTTTGTTTCGATTGTACGATGTACTCTGGCAACAGTCTAATATGGAACAGGCTGCGCTGGCAACCTGAGATAGTCATAGTGATGTGACTAGTTTGTCAGTATCCGTAGTATCGGATACTCCGTTGTAAGGCTTATTGTAAGGTATATTAAGGCTTAGTTCTTTAATTATACCGCAACAAATCTTTATGCTCAATACTTAATATATTTATTTATTTATTTATTTATTTACAAGTTTATGTACACACATAAAAAGGTAACAAAAATAAAGGTAAAGTAAATTTAGTACAAGGGCGCTGCTTATTTCAGTGCTGAAATATCTTCCAGCAGGCCCGCAAAAGGAAACATTATAAATAGAGGTAGAAATAATGTGTACCTCCTACAAATTTAAATAAACTTACATAAATATTTATAATACACATACATACTAATAATTGCATAAACAAAGGAAAATTTAATATACAAAACAAAAGTAAAAGTTAAAAAAAAAGAAATCAATATACATAAGACGACAGAATCAACCGGACAGGTAGTGTTCCTTCAAACGCTTTTTAAAAAGGCTGATGTTAGGCGAGTCCTTTATATTAGGCGGCAGCGCGTTCCACAACCTGACAGCATGCACGGAGAAGGAGTAGGAGAAAAAATCAGTTTTATGGGAAGGAGTTTTCAATTGGTGTAGAAGGTGGGACCTGCAGAGAGTACCAGGAGGATGAGAAAAGGAAAAACGTTCTTGCAGATAGGATGGATAGGAGGGATTATGAAGGATATTGAAGAGGAGACATAAAAGCCTAGTATTCCTGCGTAGGCGAATTGGGAGCCACTTGAGCTTCTCGCGGAATCTAGAAACATGGTCATACTTTCGTAGACCGAAAATGAAACGAATACATAAGTTTTGTAGGCGTTCAAGTTTATCAAGAAGCTCCTCAGTAGCGTCCAAGTAACAGGCATCAGCATAATCAAATAGAGGCTGTATAAGAGTTTGGGCGAGGGTGACTTTAGTATAAGGCAAGAAACTTTGGAGACACTTGAGCGAATGGAAAGAGAAAAACACTTTACGACTAACCTCAGTGATGTGGCTTTTCCAGGACAGATTAAAGTCTAGAGTGACACCCAGGTTCTTGACCGTGTCGGAGTAAGGTATCGGCACGCCGTTGAAAAAAACGGGGCCAACCGGCGTTGTATTGACACGGCTCTGCATTCCCCTACTTCCAATAATTATAGCTTGGGACTTGTTAGGATTCACTAGTAAGCCAAACGAGCCAGCCCAGGTGTTGATACGGTTAAGGTCGTCGTTAATAGCAGCGACAGCCGAGTGAACCTCGTCTGGAAGAAAGTGCCGGTAAAGCTGCAAGTCGTCTGCGTAGAGATGAAAGTTGGAGGAGATAACTTTAGTGGCAGAGTTAATAAAAACAGAAAAGAGGAGAGGAGAGAGGACGCCGCCCTGAGGCACGCCCACAGTAAGATCGCACCAATCGGAGAAGGTGTCGTCGAGACGGACGCACTGCGAGCGGCCCCTAATGTAGGAGTCAAACCAGGAAATTACGGAAGTCGAGACATTCATAGTACTTAGTACCCCAAGGAGGACATCGAAGTTAACGGAGTTAAAAGCGCTACTGAAGTCGAGTAGAACCAGCAGGGTCAGGGACTTATTTTCCATAGCCCACCGGATGTCGTCGGTAACATTCAATAGGGCTGTAACCGTGCTGTGACCGGGTCTAAAACCAGACTGATAAGGGCTCATAAGGTTATTATGTAAGAGAAAGTATGACATTTGTTTGTGGACAACATGCTCGAGAACTTTAGAAAGATATGGTAATATAGAAATAGGGCGAAAGTGTGAGGGTAGGGAAGGATGGGAGGTCTTTGGTAAAGGAATAACGTGGGCTTTTTTCCACGCTGTGGGAAATAAACAGTGGGTCAAGGAATGATTAAAGATGTGAGTGAGTATAGGAAGCACAAAGGGTAGGACAAGAGTGATCATTCTCGAACAGATGTCATCATCACCAATGGATGTAGAAGTAATAGCCAGAAGAGACTTCTTGACGTCCTCCTCGAAGACAGTTGAAAAGGTAAAAGGGAAATAATCTGCACTAGTCGCGGACCGTTGGAGTTCCAGAAGGGTGGCATTCACTGATGGGCCATCTAAGGACACAGGTGGGCTAGAAAAATGATAGTTAAGAGAGTTCAAATCCGTGTCCTCTGGCGCTGCAGTTGGAGTCTTGCCAATACCGACGGACCTAAGGAATCTCCAAGCGTCGGAAGATTTGCGATTACTCAGGGACTCATGAAAGTAGTGTCTCTTAGCATCTCGACACACACGACTGCAGCGATTACGTAACATCTTGTAGGAAGACAGGTTGTTTTCAGTGGGGAACCTTTTTGATCGCCTCTTCGCTTTATCCCTTCGAGCCATTAATAACTTAATATCAGATGTCAGCCAAGGCGCAGGATTATGTTTTAATTTGATGCGCTTTAGAGGAGCGTGACAATTGTACAGCTTAAGAATTTTCTTAGTGAAAATGCTGACTTTTTGGTCTATACAAGTGTTGTCAGTAATGGGAGACCAGTCAATGTTACTAGCGTCGCATTGTAGGGCCTCCAAGTTAATGCCATTATAGTTACGACGCAAAACATATTGTGACTTACGCTTGGGGGGACGAACACGATAAGAAAGATACAGGAGATCATGATAGGAAAAGCAAGCCGTGAGTTGACCGTGAGAGTCAACCTTATTGGGGGAAGATACAATCATGAGGTCAAGTAGAAAGGGTGTACAGTCGGGGAAATGGTGTGTAGCAGATGTGGTTAAAATATGAAGATTAAATGAAGACAATATGGAAAGGAGTTTACTTGACCGTAGACCCTGTCGGGAACGCAATTAATAAGAAAATCGGAAAGAGGAAGCGTCTTTATATTTTACAGTAAAATACTTACTAACTCTGTAAAGATAGAAGACGCAATATTTATATTTCGTCAGACCAGGATAACTATTCTGTTGTATTAAAATGTTTACAATGATGACTCAAAAGGCTCATTTTTACGTTTTCAGACCACATGTATCAATATCAGAGACACGAGTGTGTACGTTTTTAAATAACAGGATCAAGGCCCTCTCTATAAATTTTTATCCTTCTTGTATTTGACATCTCTCTTGTCTCAATCAATATTATAATAATCCATCTTATAACCCAATAAATGTATATTTAAAATAATAGAACAAGCACTACTTTAAAAGAACCAGCATACAGCCTTTTAGGTACTGACCTAACATAAGAATGTATCTAAAAAATAAAAATCCGTACCAATAACATGTGTGGTAACAACACTAGCGAGGCTAAAGAGAACCAATTAAGTGCGGCCGATGTTCGATAGCTTGCAGTGGCCTGCCAGGGCCGTCCGTTCCCGCCGCTTGATGAAAAGGAGATGCTCCAAATTTTGTAATACGTCCACAGCAGTTATACAGCTACGAGTTATGTTAACATATGGACAAGTTGTACTTATGTGTTTTCGCTTCAACATTCGCGCCACATGGTTTGCAACATCGATAAATATTTTTGTTTAATTAAAACGACAGTAAAAATTTTACATGACGGCAGTAAAAAGTATTACGAAAGAAAATTATTACTAAATTTATAAAATACAGTGAAAAATTAAATGCCTATGGACAATTTAGTCAGCTACAATTTGAGCCTAAAACAAAGACGCTCAGGTTAAGGGTTTGCCCTGTAGCCTAACCTTTTTGAAAAAAGTCAAAAAGTCAGAACGACATTTTTCACATGACATTTATGACTTCATGTTTCGCAGAGTTCGTTATCGGTGTTTCAACGTTGTAGTTTTATTTTGTAACCTTTTCCTTATCCCGACTTTCTCGTCGCTCAGCAACAATATTTTTTCGAATTTCGTAGATTCATTTCCAATGTGCTCGATAGTCGTGTGAGGCACGAAATCTGTGAATTTTTTCGCTGCTTATTAATTTTTGAGTGCTTTTTAGCGGCACAGTGCCATCTATCCAACGGTTATTGCAACCGATGGCTATGCAGATTCATCTTTACAGATGAAATATATTAATTCAGCTTCATTTATTTTTTTGAGAGAGATTGCTGATTGCCTCAAATGTCATTTTCAGCGTCACCGGGCTTTTTGGGGGCGGCGAGGTACGTAAAGGGTACCTCAAGCAGTGTTGAAACGAATCACCTTCAGAGGTTTTCTAGAGGGAACGGCATCGCACACTTAAAAGTGCGCGTCCCCGTGCCCTACTAGATTCTCCGAAGGGTTCGGATCGGATCAGGGAGCGGAACCACCCGAGGGCGCCTCTGAGGGCACGGACCTCGGCTCGGGTAGGCTGGGCCGTGGAGGAGGAGAGAAGCGCCCAGGTACATGTCTGTACCTGGTATAGAGCGCGTGTGAACCGGTTCTATGTACCCTTGTTCTACGAGTACAGTGTCTTGGGCCTAAACTAGTGTGCATGTTTAGTGTATTCTGTAAATGTGTAGTGGCATTTAGAGAATCGGTGCAGCAATTAGCACTTAAAAATAAAAAGTTAAATTTACTATAGCGTTGTGTTATCAAATTTGTGGTATTTTATCTGTAAGATGAATCTGCATAGCCATCGGTTGCAATAACCGTTGGATAGATGGCACTGTGCCGCTAAAAAGCAATCAAAAATTAAGAAGCAGGGAAAAAATTCAATGCTTACGTCAGCCGTCTTGGTAGCATAATGGTCAGTACAGCCGCCCGGATTGCGAAAGAACTAGGTTCGATTTCTGGCTGGGTTGGGTAGCATTTAATTTTTTCACTGAATTTTTTCAGTGTATTTTATAAATATTTTAATTCAGCTTCAGTGCAGCAATTAGCACTTAAAAATAAAAAGTAAAAATTTTTACTACCAAAGATTTATAAATATTTTAAGGACAAATTGGCACAAAAAATATATACTGTAATTGTTTTTGTTTTACTCTGCACTTAATACGTTTTTCCTTTGTAGTCTAATGTAATTGGCTTCCCAAAGCTAAGGGCAGAAATAAGGTTAATTGGGCACAATTAAAAAACGCTGTGAGCTCTAAAAATATTGTTACAACAAACCATTGTACACTGGATGTGCCAAACGTATTATTAAATTGCAAACTTGGAAAAGTACAACATTTAACTTTTGTTTCTCAGTTTACCTAAAAGAGTTATTTTAGATAAGCGACGCACCGCTAAACAATTAATCTAATACGGAGCGTTTGCGCCCCATACCATAAGAAATGTTTTTTTTCCTTCAAATTAAAACTACAAATTATTAAAAAAAAAAAAATAGCATATTAAAGTGTGTGTTAAGACTAATCTACTTACTACTATCTAAGAAAATTTAGATGCTTAAATCGGTCTGGTTTGCCTGTAAAATGCAAATCTATGTCTTAAAAGAGGTTACTTTGATATTTTTTTCTCTGTTACAAAAGTTGACAAATCGTGTTTATGCAACTAGACGTGGACTGAGATCACACCCTTATGCTATAACAAACATACCTACCACCAACAACATACCACATACCACTCAACATACCACCTGATGAAATGAACGTAAAGGCAATTACAATTAAAGAACTATTTATTTGAATTAAAGTACTCAGACAACGTAAATGACAGTGCACAATCTAGTGAACGAGAGAGCGCCAGCCAGGCGGTCAACAACTGACATGCGCATTAGACGCATTGCTGTTAAACTTAGCGCAGGCGTTCATAGTTCCATCACCACCTATACGCACAAAGCGCTTGGCGTCATCATTTTTGAAGAGGACAGCTAAGGAGTGGAACTCCCTTCCTACTGATCTGTTTCCTGACACGTACAACCTGGATATTTTCAAGGGAAGGGTGAACAGGCATTATCTAGGCAAGTATGCTACATTTTAGACCGCATCATCGCTTACCATCAGGCGAGATCGCGGTCAAATACTTGCCTATAAAGAATAAAGAATAAAAAAACTCTACAGCTAACCACATAGCCACCACGAGCCCAACCCATGTCCGGGCCCTGCTGGATACGCCCGCGATGGGACCCCTCCTGGAACTCTCTGGAACCCTCTCTGGAACCCCTGGAACTCTCGTGGTACCCTTGAAAAGACAGACCATATTTCCAACTGCCATACCCAGGTAGGGTATGGCAGCTGGAACTATGGGTCCTACTGCATCAGGGTCAGTAGATAGGAACTAAGCTGTCTGCAAGCGCAGACTGAGCGCGTTTTCCACTGCGCTCTGAGGAATTGTTCGGTTTGATCCCTGCCGCTGATTTTCTTCACCGCACTACACGCAATCGACTGTCTTTCCATCCACACCATCTTGATGGATGGCGATCTGCTACTGTGCGTTTCTCACATAATTTTCTACCACGAACTACAGTGCTGTGGAACCAGCTCTCAGCGGCGGTATTTCCGGACCATTACGACTTAGGGATCTTCAAGAAACGAGCCTATTCCTTTCTTAAAGGCCGGCAACGCATCTGCGATTCCTTTGGTTTTGCGGGTGTCCATGAGCGGCGGTGATTGCTTCCCATCAGGTGACCCGCCTGCTCGTTTGCCTCCTTCTAATATAAAAAAAGATGAAAAACATATACACTTCTAGTAGTAGGTACTCTATTTCCTTGCTTTGGTTATCCTAGCTTTCGCTCAGTCAGATTGCGAGGCTGCCAATTTAGCACCGAGTTCGAGTTTGTGTCGGCTTGTTTCCTATAAAAAAACAGCCAGTAATTAACTTTTTTTTTACTCTCTCTACTAAACGGATTCGTTTAATTTATTAAAAGAAATATTTGAGCAATCTTTGAGCGATATCCGAGTGGATTTTTACTGCGGCTTGCTCGAAATTTGTGACTTAAATATTAATCGGCGATTACTTAGTCAGCGGGGCCTTCGCGAGAAGAGTTAAGTTTTGTATCGACTGTCGCTAGGAAATTGATTGGACCGTATTTATTAATGCTTGTCGTTGCCTCTGAGCCTGTAACTAAGCGATAACTGTTATATTTTTATCGCTTTAGTTGATTTCAATGATGGAAAGCCTTTACCAGTGGGTCAGTTCTAAAATCATTTACTTTACTACTTTAAATTGGACGTCTTTAAACAAGCAAAGTTTCTTATGAAAACCTCTTTTATTATTCGCCCTAAGTCCATGATCAACACCCACAGTTTCAACCCCCGATTAAAAAATACCTTCTCGAGTTCAACTTCTAAATACTGTCCATATTGAACCCCCACGGTAAACATAGATTTAAGTACAATGGCCATGTTTTTGTCCATATTCAATTCCAAGTAGTAAAAATAATACTGAGTGGTACAGCATTTATTTATAAAAATAAGAAAACTTTTATTAACGATCACATTACACATTACAGAAAGATATACAACAATTTAGAAAACATTATAAAATATAATAAAACAACTATGAAAAACCTGAAACATGAATTTTGTGTGTGAAGACGTTGGTTTAATGCTCTAAGGTGACGGCCAATTGCGAGTAGTTATATAGTTGGGTTTGAGTCAAAATCAGTAAAATATTTTAAACGCACAAACCGCTACCTTTGTCAATATTTACCTTAACCCTAATTGTACTCCTATCAAAGGTCATATAATGAGCGCAGCAAATGTTTCCACTCCACCTGAAGTTAAGTGGAAATGGAGTCCAGACAGAAAGGTAACTGATGCCGCGTGATACAACGCAGCATCAGTCACCCTTACTCTGCCGGCCCGCAAGGTGCTTCACGCCTCGTTTATTCCATCTTTTTGAGGTGCAACAAAGAAACGAGTTACCAAATTTCTTTGCGCGATGTAATGTTCAAGGCAGTACAGCGTTGACTCCGGAGGAAGAGAGATGGTTTAAATTCTTCGCAGTATAAATTATTAGATTAAAAAGAATGTTGTATACACGTTCTCTAAAAGAGGTTTTGATCACATGGCTTGTGGAAACAATCAATTAAGTTTCTCTCTGCCCCAAAAACGTCAACGTACGTCAACTTACTTTGTACAGGGCACAGGTAGCGAACAGCAATCTCTTTCCAATAACAAACTAAACCTAGAGTTGCTTTTAATGAGGAAAAGTCACCGTGCAATGCCACGAAAATAGCTGGAACTAGGAAATCAATAGGTGGCATGGTCAAGTGATTTATACACAGCGATGTTGACAGAGTTGGTGGAATGGAAGCAATAAACGATAAAGGAATATATAGGACAATTAAATTAATTGCGTAGTAAGTTATAATTACTAAGGGGGAGTTGACTTAAATTATATGTATACCTAGCTTTAGGGAGTGAGTAACTGTAAGTTAAAGTTAACGTCACAGTTCTAAATACGAAATTTACACATGATTCCATCATCATCATCATCACCAGTTCATTTGATGTCCTCACTGCTGGAGCACGAACCTTTTCTATGGATGTAGGTATAGGGAGACCGGACCATAAACCAACACGCGGGCCCAGTGCAGATTGGTGGTTGTTAACGACTGCTCATGCAGCCGTGACCAACAGCTTTACGTAACTTCCGAAGCAAGGAGGTCATCATCATTTAGTGCCATCTTCATACTGAAGTTTGGAGATCAGTATACAAAATTTACTGCGATCCCATATAGCTTGTTTTAATTGGCGATAACTAAGTCCAGTCCACTTATTGTTTTCTAAAGTTTACGCGAACACTACACACTTTTAAATTAAACAACTTTTACGGATCTACTCGCGCTTATTTTACACATTACTTATTTAATGTTTATCCTGACGTTTGAACCCTTTGCAGGGTCCGTGGTCACAGGGAGACTGAGGTGTTGGTCATCTCATAATTAGTTGGTAGCTTGTATACCCTCATTTTAATTTAATCAGGTGCGTTCCGTTTTACGCAGAAAGAGCTTACAGTATCTTTTGGTCTGGCAGTATGGTGTCGGGGCTGGGATTTAATATTTTGTAACGATTCATCCCCAGGATGATACGCGAGGCTATTGAAATTAAAAAAACATCCTAAGTTTAATAGAGAAGATGGTTGGAATCTACCACCAGCCTGGGATCCCATCATACAAAATAATAAATCCCAGCCCCGACACCATACTGCCAGACCAAAAGATACTGTAAGCTCTTTCTGCGTAAAACGGAACGCACCTGATTAAATTTAAATGAGGGTATACAAGCTACCAACTAATTATGAGATGACCAACACCTCAGTCTCCCTGTGACCACGGACCCTGCAAAGGGTTCGAAACGTCAGGATAAACATTAAATAAGTAATGTGTAAAATAAACGCAAGTAGATCCGTAAAAGTTGTTTCATTCCAGTCCACTTTTTGATGTCGTCCAGCCATTTGCGTCGCGGACGTCCCGGAGCTCTCTTTCCCGGAATTTTGCCTTCGAGGATTAGCCGTGGGAACTCGTATATGAATCCTCTCTGCATGTGTCCGAAAAAGGCGACCTAAATTATACAAAATAAAATTAAAATAACAATATAATAAAATGTTTTTGTTTTGTTTGTATAATTTTTAACGCAAATTTTGTTGCGAACAAGTTACAAATACACAAATGTTTAAAAAAAATCCACGAGCAGGATTTGAATCTGCACCCTTCTGACATACCTGGTCAGGTGCTTTCCCTATTGAGCTATCGTGGTTCTAACCAGCCCGCCGAAATTATTCAACACTATTTAATTTTTTACTTTGAAAGCCAAAGGCGCCCATTCAATGTAAAAAACTACCGTCATTATTAACATCCGATCATAATATTTTTACAAATACTAAAGATCAGTTAAGAAGTAGGCAAGCTATTAATAAAATGTTTTTGTTTTGTTTATATAATTTTTAACGCAAATTTTGTTGCGAACAAATTACAAAAACACAAATGTTGAAAAAATTTCCACGAGCAGGATTTGAACCTGCACCCTTCTGACATACCGGGTCAGGTGCTCTCCTAATTGAGCTATTGTAAAATATTATGATCGGATGTTAATCATGACGGTAGTTGTTGACATTGAATGGACGCCTTTGGCTGTCAAAGTAAAAAATTAAATAGTGTTAAATAATTTCGGCGGGCTGGTTAGAACCACGATTTAATTACTATTTTCATTAAAAATTAAAGAAAGGCTTTGGCAGTGTCCCTATGTTTTGTTTTTTTTATGTAAACTCGAACAACAGCAGAAAATCTGGCCAATTTTTTGTGTTTTTAAAAGTTTTCTTTTTTAATAAATAATTTATGAAAAAAAGGAAAAGATCGGGACACAAGTTATGTAGGGATAACCTACACCATGTTAGCGATAAGCTCTTAGAATTAGGTAATTAAGATAAGGTTGATTAACTAAACGTAAGTTTCTTATAACAAATAAAGATTGTTCACGCCAGTTCCTGCCTGGCTCTACGACTGAACGGTTGTATTTTTTTAAAAACCTCCTCACCCCTGCTGCTAACATAACTGGCGCAGTCGGTAGGATCGCGTTCGAAAAATAAGACTCGTGCAAATCCGTGTCAACGTCGCGATCTATAAAGAACTTATAGTAGCAGTGATTATAGAAGATTCACCGCGTCTCCGTAGAGAGTTACTTCAAATCGTAACAAGGCAGCGATACTCACCGAAGAAGAAAAACTATGTTCGTGGGGTAAATATTATTATCATTTTTTGCCCAAGACCTAGTTTCCCAGTCCTAGTAGATAATTGTATTTTAAATTTAATTTGATTGTGTATTACTGTGTGTTTTGTTGTATTAAATTCTAAAATAGTAATTAATCACAATGGCGCAGGAAAATAAAATTAACGATGTAACGAATGTAACCGTAGATTATCAAAATTTATCTGTACTACTTCCAACATACGATGGAAATAGAAAAACATTACAATTTTATATTAAAAGTGTAGAAAATGTTTTGAAAATTATAAATTGTCCTAGTGATCTTAGCATAGCATGTCTTATAAGAAATAAACTGACAGGAAAGGCTGTTGAAGCTTTATCTGAAAATACAGATTTTGAATCCTGGGCAGACATAAAAATCATATTAGAAAGAAGATTCGGAGATTGTAGAGGCGAAGTACAAATAGTACAAGAGCTCATCCATTTAAAAAAAAATAGTTTCAACATTGATCAATTTGGCGAAAAAATTAGGGAGTTAACATATAGCCTAATTAGTTGCGACAGGAATAAAAAAGACTTCTACGAGGAATTAGCGTGTAACGTTTTCCTAGATCAATTAGATCCATTGGTCTCATTAGGCGTACGAATGCAAAATGAGCAATCCATAGACAAAATTATAACATTGGCAAAACAAGAGGAAGCGCGTTTGAAACATCGTAGGACGTTTAATTCCACGCAACCTATATATAGACCCCTTACACCTAGACTCGCTTACCAGCAGCCTAGACCTAACTTTCCAATTAGTAATAACTACGTAAATCCTAGAGTGTCTAATAACTTCCATAAACCTGGTACAAGTAACATAAAAATCGAACCCAAGCCGCTACATTACAGTAACACAGAGCTCGAAAATGATAACAGCATATATAACAATGATGTATATAGCACGGACAATCTCGTGCTAGTCAACGAGCAAACTAATTCAGAAAATTTTCAGATAGGTATAGAAACCGAACAAGAACAAAAATAGTATACATAAATACAAATAACTTTAACAACTTACCATATATTTACATAAAAGAATTAGGTGGTAGATTTTTGTTGGATACAGGCGCGTCACAGTCCCTTATCAGCCCAGACGTAATAAATCAATTCGATCACTTAAAATCAAGAACACGGCAAGAGCCCCACATCATAAAAACAGCGAACGGCACCTCTCGACATACACAAGTGCTAGACTTAATTTTACCCAAGATCTTTAAAACCGACAGAATACATAAATTCTTAATATTCGAATTTGATAACGATTTTAAAGGACTCTTAGGAATAGATTTATTGGTACCACTTCAAAGTAACGTTGACATCTATACATGACATGACGTTGACATGTATATTGGTAAAAAAAGGGACTATATACAATAAAGTTAACATTTTCGATGAGCTTCCTGTGAATTTTCATTTTGAATGCTGCTCTATCTCTATTCCATCATACAATATTATAGTTGTTTGCCTATACCGTAGCTCAACCGCTTCAAATGAACGACATTTTGATTTATTCTTAGAAAAATTTGAACAACTATTGTACATATACCAACATAAACATCACAAACAAAGAATAATTATTGTTGGGGACATTAATATAAACACTTTACAAAACAACAACATTACCACCAAACTAAAAGGCATATTAAATAATTATAATCTAGAGCAACATATAACCCAACCAACAAGAGGCTTATCATGCATTGACCACATTTTTAGTAATATAAAAGGTGCAAAGAGCACAATCCTTCCGTTGTGGTTATCTGACCATGACACTGCACAGATACTTAGTTTCCACATCAAAAGAAAACCACAAATAGCTAAACAAATACATACATTTAAGAGAGGTTATTCTGACGAAAATATCATTAAGTTCAGAACACATCTCTCATGCCTCACTTTTACAGATGTATATAATGAAAGTAATCCTAATGAAGCATTTAATAAATTCCATGACTGGTTCTGTTTACTTTATAAATTATGTTTCCCAGTTTGCAAAGTCACAATAAACACTAACTCTAACCAGCACTGGATCTCTAAGGGTATTAAAAAAAGCTGTGCAACAAGTAGAGCGCACCGTCTTAATCACTATAAAAGGAAAACATACAACACAAAAAAGAAATATCAAACATACTCAAAAATACTAAAACGATGCATACTACAGGCAAAAAAACAGTCAAATAATAAATATATCTTTAATAATAGTAAAAAAAACACATGCAAAGCTACATGGAAAATTATACACGAGGAGACAAATACCAAACCGACATGTAACAATTATATTGAAATTATAGACTATAATCAACATAATATAAATAATCCAATAGAAATTGCCAATAAGTTCAATGACCATTTTATCAATATCACAGGTGTCACGCATGCGAAAACAAATAATGACTTGCATGGGAAAACTAGTAATCTGATAAATTCCATTTATCTGACTCCTGTTGATGAGTACTGTGTTAGAAAAACTATTAAGTCCCTCAAAAACACAAACTCTGAAGGGTATGACAACATATGTACAAAGGTTCTGAAGGCATGCAATGAAGAAATAGCCCCTGTTCTAACATTTCTTATAAACCTATCAATATCCTCTGGGACCTTCCCAGACAGGCTTAAGTATTCACTAGTCAAACCCTTGCATAAAAAAAATGAAAAAACAGTAGTTGACAACTACAGACCCATTACACTAATCTCAATCATATCAAAGGTTTATGAAAAAATTGTACTTGAGAAACTGATGGTGTTTTTTGAAAAGTATGGTATATTAAATCAAGATCAATTCGGATTTCAAAAAAAGAAATCCACAACCCATGCCATATTCAACCTAGTGAATGAAATACTAATGAACATAAATGAAAATAGGTACACAACAGCTCTTTTCCTTGACATGTCTAGAGCGTTCGATTATTGCTTACATGACACCCTACTAAAAAAGTTGGAAAACAACGGCATTAGGGGGCCGGCACTAAATTGGCTAAAAACTTATTTGAGCAATAGGATGCAAGCCGTTGAAGTAGCTAAACTCGATAAAAATAATATAACCCAAAAATATCTATCTGAGTTTAAAGAAATCAAGTTTGGGGTGCCCCAGGGGAGTGTCTTGGGCCCATTTTTGTTCCTCACTTATATAAATAACTTACCAAAACTGACAAAGCACCGCTGCATCTTATTTGCGGATGATGTCTCAATCATAGTGACTACAAGTAAGAAATTGACATTAAATGACCATAGTAATGAAATTAACAATACAATCAACTTAATAATAAATTGGCTTAAAGATAACCTTTTCATTAATATTGACAAAACTTATTTCATGAATTTTAATAATACACCTTATCAAACGTTAAATGTACACTATCAAGGACTAGGACTACATGGCACTAATATAGCTAAGTTTCTGGGTATACAAATTGATCATAAGTTGGACTGGAAGCAACAGATCACAAACATATGTTGTAAAATAAATAGATTTACTTTTGCACTATATAAACTCACTAAAGTAGCCTCTCAAAGTGCAGCACTCACAGCATACTTTGCATATATTGAGTCCATCCTCCGTTATGGTTTAATCATATGGGGAAACAGCACAGACACAAATAAAGCTTTTATCGCTCAAAAAAAATGTATTAGGGCAATCTGTGGTACTGCACCAGATGAGCCATGTGCACCTTACCTTATTCAAAAGGTTAAAAGTCTTACCCCTGCCATGTCTATACATCTTTGAAATAGCCAAATTTGTCAAACTTAACCATCATTATTTTGAAACAGCACAAGATATGTATCCCCGAAACACTAGAAATGGAAAAAGGTTGATGTCGTCCTTTGTTCCAAAAAGCACTCGTATGCAAAAGAATTGTTTCTGGATGTGCATAAGTATTTTTAATAAATTGCCTGAAACAATTAGAAAACTTATTGTAAAACAATTTCTAGCAGAGTTACATAAATGGCTTATGGCACACCTATTTTATTCAGTGAAAGATTTTCTTACACATACACTTAATAAATGTAAGATGTGTACCTAGATGTGTGCAAGCAAATATTTTAGTTTTATTTTTCTTATAAGTTAACGACATATTATTTTCTTTTGATGTCTGTAAAATACTATTCACCTTGACCAAACTTGATAAATCATTTGACTTTTATTATTATTTTATTTCTGTATATTATTTTATTTGAATTGCAAATATTTTAGTAACTTTTGACAACTGTAACTTTTCACAAACTTTTCTTTTTTCCTCTATGGCATGGACTACCATAGAGAAGTGAAGTTTACAAGCTCCACAGATTAAGTTAGGCCGCTGCGCTGTGGTTATAATACTGTTTTGACATATTTTTGAATATTTAGTACATTAATTTTTAGTAATTAATTTTGTATTTTTATTATAATGTAATTTAATTGGTATTTGACATTTTGGAGTATTAATTTTGTATTTTTATGTGTATGTAATTAATTGGAATATTTAGTCATTGTCATTTAAAGTTATTTGCATGCTACATTGTCAGCTGAGAAAGAGAAGAAAACTAGAATAAGACCAAAAATGTACCTTTCTCAAGCGCAAATTAAATATATTTCATTTCATTTCATTTCATTTCATGAAAAACATGACTTTAAAAACAGATCTAGTTGAAATCCCTATTAGGTGCGACATTAAAAAGTCTCTCACGATAGAGGCAAACACAGAAAAAGTGTTCGAGTTTTTATGTAATAATCAAGAGGGCGAGTATTTCTTACAAGAACAAACAATAAATAATGAACTTATCTTACCTTCGGCGTTTGTAACTGTCAGGAACGGAACGTTCTTATCAGCAGTCATTAATAGAAACGATAGTAAAATAAACTTTAGAAAACTTTGTAATCTGCATTTATCACCAATCGAAAGCGAAACAAATACTTACCTCAATTCTTTTCAAAATATGTGCGAACAAGATTTAGCTGAAATAGATCAATTACTTAAAGAAAATATAAAAAGACTTCGTATAGATCATATGAATACTGAAGAGCAACGTGAGATAAAGCGATTATGTTACAATTATCGTGACATCTTTCATTCCGATATGATTCCATTAACTTTTACTCACGATATTAAACACAAACTTAGATTAACTAATGACACACCTATTTTCGTACGTAACTACAGACAGGCTCCACAACAACGTGAAGAAATACATTGTTTAGCCAAAACATAATTAAAGAAAGTATTTCACCATGGTCATGTCCAGTGCACATAGTGCCAAAAAAAGCAGACGCATCCGGTAAAGTCAAATGGCGTTTAGTAATCGACTACAGGCGTTTGAACGACAAGACAATAGAAGATAAATACCCACTCCCAAACATTTGTGATATTCTAGATAGACTAGGTCGTGCACAATACTTCACAACAATCGATTTAGCATCTGGATATCATCAAGTTGAAATGCACCCCGACGATATAGAGAAAACGGCGTTTAGTACAGAGCGAGGACACTATGAATTTCATAGAATGCCGTTTGGTCTCAAGAATGCACCAAGTACATTCCAAAGATTGATGGATTCTGTACTCAGAGGGCTAGATAACGTTATGACATATTTAGACGATTTAATTATATATAATACTTCATTACAGGACCACATAAATACTTTAGAAAAGGTATTTAATAGGCTTAGAATACAACACCTGAAAATCCAATTGGACAAATCGGAATTTTTGCAGAAGGAAGTAAAATTCTTAGGCCATGTACTGACCAATGAAGGTGTAAAACCCAATGACGACAAAATAGCCGCAGTAAAGAAATTTCCTATACCCAAAAGCCAAAAGGAAATTAAATCTTTTTTAGGCTTGGTCGGTTATTACAGGAAGTTCATACAAGATTTTGCGAAACTCACAAAACCTTTAACTTCATGCTTAAAAAAGAATGCTAAAATAACGCATTCACCGGAATTCATAGAATCATTTGATAAATGTAAACAGGTTTTAATTAATGCCCCAATATTACAGTATCCAGATTTTAGTAACAAGTTTATTTTAACGACAGACGCTTCAGACGTAGCCATTGGCGCGGTATTGTCACAAGGGAAGGTAGGCGAAGACAAACCCGTAGCCTACGCGTCTAGAACTCTATCAGACACAGAGCGCAAATACTCAACCATAGAAAAAGAATTATTAAGTATAGTATGGGCAACTAAATACTTTAGACCCTACCTCTATGGAAGAAAATTTACGATATACACCGATCACAGACCGTTAACCTGGATTATGTCTCTAAAGGACCCTAACACAAAGTTAACCCGCTGGCGCTTGAGATTAGAGGAATACGATTATGATATAGTATACAAAAAGGGTAAATTAAACACAAATGCTGACGCTCTATCCCGTGTAGAGATAGTATATGCAAATGACGTGGAAATACCTAACTTAGATTCAGACTCAGACGATCAAACTATAAATAGAATATTCGAAAGAATCCGCAAGGAAAGTATACACAATAAACCCACTCAATTACCAAGTACAAGTCAGGAAATTATAGAACCTTTTTTAGACCCATTAACGCAGTCGGACACAGAAAATCCTGAAATAACAGAAAAATTAATAGAATCAGCTATGACAAGTATTCCGCAAAGTTTAGAAGCTATAGACAGACAATTAAAGCAATTCCACATACGTAAGACACCTGGAAACGAATACAAGATAGAAGATCGATCCAAGGGTCGAATAATAATTAAAGACATTTACATACCAATTAACGATACAGATGATCAAATAAGGAAATTCCTATTGGAACATACAATACCAGACAGAACATTTTATTGCTATTTCCATTACGAAAGTTTCTATCAAAACTTCTCTAAAATATATAAAACAATATTTAATGATAGAGGCCCCAAACTAGTTCGTTGTATGTCACGCGTCACACTTGTAGATAGTTTATTAGAACAAACAGAGTTGATAAAAAAGTATCATGAAGGTAAAACTATACATCGCGGTATTCAGGAAACATATAAACAATTACATAGAAATTATCACTGGTCAAATATGTTACTTACCATACAAAAATACATAAATAAGTGCGAAAAATGTCTAAAAAGTAAATATGAAAGAAATCCATTAAAGTTACCCCTATCATTAACTGATACACCATATAAGCCAATGGAGCACATGTTCATGGATTTATATAGTACAGGCGGAGTGACGTTCCTAACCATCATCGATAACTTTTCTAAATACGCACAAGCAATGCCGATCACCGCAGTGACAAGTATACATATAGCAGAAACTTTATTGCAACTATTCTCAACAATAGGCGTTCCCCACAAAATAACTACAGATTCGGACGCAAAATTCGATAATGAAGTGGTCGGAGAAATCTGTGCAATGCATAACATTTTAATACATTTCACCACGCCATATAACCCAAACTCTAACTCACCTATAGAACGTTTTCATTCAACTATAGCTGAGATAATACGCATTCAGCGTATAACAGACAAAGACGAGCCTGCGAACCTAATGAAATATGCAATCATAGCATATAATAGCAGCATTCATACTGCTACAGGTTTTACTCCATTTGAGTTATTGTTAGGCCATACAAGTAGTAGAAATCCATTAGAACTCCATTTAGAAAAAGAATACTACCAGGAGTATGTAAATAAACATAAACAAATTATGGAGAATGTTCACAAGATGATAACAAACAGGCTTTCCTTGGAAAAACAACATTACATAGAAAAACGCAACATAGGAACAGAGATAGCAAAGTTTAAAGTAGGAGATAAAGTGTTCAAACAAGTCGCGAAAACAGCGCGTAGTAATAAATTAGAACAAAGATATATAGGCCCATATACTATTGTTAGAATACACCCCGAACAGATTGCTGAAATAATAGGCAAACATATTAACTCAAAAAGTATTAGAGTACATTTCCGCATGTTAAGACGCCCTGAAAATGTTCCAGGACCGTCATCACCTTCGGAGCCCTCTGGTTCACCGGAGTCAGCGCCCTAATCGAGCCTGTGGAAAATACAAATGGCATACTACTAATAAAAGAAGCCTCTGTAAAATATCAAGTGGATACTTACCACTTAATATGTACCTATAATATAACCATTTTACGACAGATATTTATAGACGCAAGTATTATATATTTTAAGTTAGTATCTTTAGAACGTAACGAAACAGTATTTTATGAAAGATTTGTCTACAGAAAGCAAATAGATTATATGTTAAGGTGTATAGTAAGCTACAATACTTAGGTTTGAATAAGATAGAATATAAGAAAAACTATATACGTAGAAATAGAAGAGGTCTAATAAATGGATTAGGATCGGTAATAAAAGCAATTACAGGCAATTTAGATCAGGAAGATGCAATTATGTTTGAAAATCAAATTGAACAATTAAAACAATTAACGCAGAATAACCTAAAGGGACGAAAAGAAAACATTAAATTGATGAAAGATTTCATGCAAGATTATGAAAGTAAAGTAAAGCAATTACAAGCGAATCAAGCGTACTTAGCATTTTTAACAGAAAACATTAGTAATAATTCTGCTTTAATTGAACAGCGATTAGACTCGATTAATATTTACACTCAGATAGAAAACTGCCTTCAGCAACTCTATAACCGTATAAGCGCTATTGAAAACGCGATTACATTTTCACATTTAGGTGTTTTTCACCCTAGTATAGTAGATCCAATGTATTTGTTAGATGAGTTAATTAAGATAAAGAAAGAATTAGAAATAAATAAATTACCTTATGAACCATTATTAAGTTTCATACATGTCATACAAAAAACTATTGTAGTTAAGGCATATAGTACTAATGATATTATTAACTTTGTATTAGAAATACCAATTGTATCCCCACATCCTTATGACCTACTCCATTTATACTCCATACCTAATAAGGATAATTTAGTATTAATGTCCTCAAATCCTTACCTTGTCTTGGGCAAAGATGATTATGCGTACCCCCACGAACTGTGCAGCATCATCACTGAAGACACGCGGATTTGTAAACACCTACAATGGCAATCGACTCACCAGACACAAGATTGTATTGTTGAACTAATTCAACACAGACAACCACAAAACTGTACTTACCTTCACGTATCTTACGAAAATACGATTCAACAAATAAAAGAAAACAGTTGGATTGTTATAACCAAAGTTGGGCAAATTGCTAAAACAATATGCAGTGACAATATCCAGTATCGACGAATTATAGATGTTAACATCATATCAGTAGATAACAACTGTAAAGTTAACGTAATGAACACATCTTTACAGACTCACATGAAAAACATCAAAATAAAGGAAACAATCCCTTTACCACAGATCTACAAGACAAACAACATTAAACCTTTCGCGCACATTAATTTAAAAAACATAAAATTAGACGAAATCCACAAACTCATGGAAAAAGCGGGAAAACTGGAAACAACTGAGGAAACTCAATATATTTCGCAAAAGCCAAGTTGGATGTCTATCATCATCTATATCGCAATGGCTGTCGGAGTCATCATAATTATTATCCGTTGGAAGTTCAGAACACAACCTCAAGCCTCAGCAGCATCAGGAGCTTGCGAGTCACCGGAGCAGTTGCAGTTGCATCCATTGGTCACAACTTCACCACAACCAGAGACTTCGGCGAAGCTCATTCTTAAGGGTGGAGGAGTTATGTAGGGATAACCTACACCATGTTAGCGATAAGCTCTTAGAATTAGGTAATTAAGATAAGGTTGATTAACTAAACGTAAGTTTCTTATAACAAATAAAGATTGTTCACGCCAGTTCCTGCCTGGCTCTACGACTGAACGGTTGTATTTTTTTAAAAACCTCCTCACCCCTGCTGCTAACATAACTCACAGCCATAGCTTTTTTTAAATTTTTAATGAAAAAAAAAATTAAATCGGTTTAGTTCAGGAGGAGAAATCAGGGAACTATGAAACGTTAATTTTGTCTACTTTTCATACATATTTTTCAATTCAGTCGACCTTAGTGTTTCCTCTTAATGTTATGGCGATTTGTGTGGAAAGAGTAAGGTCGGTTCTTGATGATCCTTAAGTCGTATCGGTCCGGGAATGCCGCTGATGTAAGTTGGTCCCGTAGAACCGTTGATCGTGTAAGAAAGTTTTGTGGAAAACGCACAATAGTACACCGCCATCTCTAGATGATCCGTTTGCTAGTTTGCTAGCCATAAAGAAAAAATATATTTCTAAAAGTTAAGTGAACACAATACTGCGAAATAAAACATTTAATACGGATCTACTCGCGTGTATTGTACCTACATTTAATTTGTCCTAAGATTTCGAACCTTTTGGAAGGGCCGTGGTCACAGGGCGACTGAGAAGGGTTCCAATTGAATTCGACAGGGTAACCAAGGTCTTGATAGCTTAGTTGGATAAGTCGCCCGGATTAAGAAAGGTTGTGGTTTCGAGTTTCAAATGAAACTTTTTCTTTGTGCTATTGTCAGTGGTAACTTAGTTTTAAGGCATTATATACAAAACGTGTTACAAAAAATGTACACAAAAAAATATTAACGAAATGTTTACATACATTTTGTTTTCTTTTTTCATAACACAACAATCATCTTACGACATTTACTTCTTTATATTACCTAACTAGCGGCCGCTCGCGGTTTCACCCGCGTGATTCCCGTTCCCGTGGGAATATCTGGATAAAAAGTATCCTATGTGTTATTCTAGGTTATAAACTATCTGTATGCCGAATTTCATCCAAATCCATCCATCCGCTGCAGCGTGAAGAAGCAACAAATATATGAACATACATACACACAAACTTTCGCATTTATAATATTAGTAGGATTGATAAGTGATAACAAAGCCTAAGTTGGAAGTGCACTTCATCCGGGTGTTCTCAACTACCAAGAAAGTAACCATTGAACTTTAAACAATGTCTAAATACGTGTTGAAAATATTGGTGTCTCTGTCTAATAATATTAGCTAAAAAGTGACAGTGAATATCTATATTTATTGTGTTATCTTATCACAACTCATGCGACCAAAATTGTTAATGTTAATTTTGAAAATAATGTTGTTATGATGACGTAATTATATAAGATGCTATCACCATCTCGTTGCGGATCACAATCATGCCGAATTTACATAAAAAAATATAAATTATTTTTTGTTCAAATACATATTTTAAAGCAAGGCGAAAATACGCAGATCCAAGAAAAAATATAAACAAGAGAATAATGCTAATCCCTCAAACAATCAAAAAATAAAGATGTTAAGTAATGTTTTTTCGTCGAATTCATCTTTTTATGAAGTCTCTTTGAAAATGTTGTTAATTTTGATAAAGGAAATAAATAGTAAATAGCCTATACACATATACTGTCCCACTGCTGGGCAAAGGCCTCCATCATAGAAATCATGTCATCGCTTCAATTGATGGGTAATGGCATAATCACCACGCTTGCCGAATGCGAGTTGGTGATGAGCACCAACCCGCGCTATGTATCGAAAAATCCGAAACACACTTTGCCCGCCCTGGGAATTGAACCCGGACCTTCGGGTATCAGTCCGAGTGCTTGGCCACCGAGGCGTTAAGAATTGAATATACAATACCTAGTTCGAATGTTTATCTTTTGCTGTTGACCATTTGTTGCTTGATTGAACTGACGTTGTATTACTTATTTGTTTATTTTATTAGCTTCACAAAACGGAATTACAGTGTCTACATAGTAATTTTCAGCTTGTGCAAACATTGATAGACTGCACATCCAAAGTATGTGCAGACAGCATGCATAAAACACATCGAGATCAAAAAGAATCGAGTATAAAACATTATTTCAAAATTAATTACAAAAAATAACATTAATAATTGCTAATTCAAAATTAAAAAAGGACAGACAAAAACATAACATTCAACAAACAATAATGACAATAATTTAAATTAATAAATGATTCATTCAATAATTTTGCGAAGACTATACTTCCAAGTGCCTAGAGATGAACCGTGGATGTCAGGCACACCATCCACTCTATTTGATAGTGTGTTATATTCGCGACACATTCTGTATATGGGGTTGTGAAAGGAAACATTGTTATTGCAGAAAGGCACCGAAAAAGAGCAATTATGTTTAGACTACTTACTGCCTAGGTCAGGCAGAGCCGTGCAGGACAGGTTTATATTCGGTAGTGAACTAATATGCTGATGATATGATTAGTTTGTTTCTACAAGCAGAGACCAGGAAGCTAGGCTGCAGTTCTTACCTATACTATGAACTACGATTCTTCAGTAGATAAATTGCATTGCCACTTCTCAGTATCAAATCGCGACCCGAGTCCTTTTGTCGCTTCTTACTAAATAACAACTGTGTAATTGTAAAACAAACGCAGCAACAAAATCTGTGTTTATATAAAATTTCTATTTAATACCGAGCGCACAAGAGCTCATATACTTCACAATGGCTAACAAGATTTATGACGATGTTATCACAAAAGTTTTTAGAGAGAAAAATATAAATGCGAATCGCTCGTAAAACAACTAATTTTGGAGCCGCGTCCCACTGTGTAGTGAACAAAATAACAACCGACTAACTTTTCCTGTACTTTTATGAAAGCACAATGCACGCTAGTTATGGTTGCCAACAACCTTATAAAATGTATTCAAAAGAGAGCGGTTGTAAAAAATAACGCCGCCCGTTCTGAATGAAGTATGAAATTTCGCTGGCGCCACACAAAAGGCGGGGGTTCACTACAAAAGTTTCAAATGAAAGCCTTTCCTTTAAGAAGGTTGACAGCCCTTAGCGACACGCCTGCCAGACAAGTAATTTTCTGTTTATTATCAACGGCCAACAATGGCGGCATTAGAGCAGCGTTTTGGGCACAAAATTACACATTACTTTGACATTTTATAATTAAATATTATTGTTCGTGGCGGCCTGCGGTCGTCACATAATTTTTATCCTCACGTATGGTTAAAGAGTTCTTAAACGCATTCCTAATCGCGTGTAGATGATTAAGATACAACACGGCATCCTCCCTCCAACATCTAACAGTTTATATTGTAAAAATAGTCTTGTAAGGTTTAGATAATAAGTCAGTCACAATGTAGTCACTGTAAATATACAACATTACATAAAGAGACGCAGTCGTTATTTACCATCGCCATGGAACCTTTCATCATCACAACCACACGTACCTCTCTCGGTCTTGCGTGGAGTATTGCTCGCACATCTGGGACGGTTCCGCAAAGTACCTTCTCGATGCCTTAGACAGATTGCAGCGTCGCGCTGTACGCATTATCGGCAACGCAGAGGTCACTAATACTCTCGAACCCCTGCAATTGCGTGGAGATATAGCGTCACTCAGCGTTTTCTATCGCTTGTACCACGGCGAGTGCTCTGAAGAACTGTTTGACCTTATCCCACCTTCTCCCTTCCTCCATAGGAGTGCACGTGCTGCTCTCCGGAGTCATCGCTTTACTGTCACACATATCCCATCGCGCACAAAGAAATTTGGTGACTCGTTTCTTTGTCACACCTCCAAAAGATGGAATAGTCTACCAGCACACATTTTCCCTCCTTCCTATGATATGGGGTCCTTCAAACGAGGCGTAAAGAAGCACCTTGTGGGCCGGCAGAGTGAGGTTGACTGATGCTGCGTTGTTTTCACGCTGCACCAGTTGTCTTCGCGCCTGGACTCCATTTCCACTTAACATCAGGTGGTATGGAGTCATTTGCCGTGCGAAGTATAAAAAACAAACTCGACCTACGGAACATTGTTATTTATTACATATGCCACCTGATAATAAAAGATCACTGTAGCATGGTATGTACTATAACCACCGGAATAACTTACCCGTTGCCGATGTTGATGTCTAAAATTAATGACTCTGCTCAGTAATATAAAAAAATATATGCTTAAAGTAGTTTTTTTTGTAAAAGCTGAAGGTGGAAATCAGTCTTACTTTGCTTATCACGTTATCACCCTGTAAGGTGACTGGATCTAATACCCTTAAACTGGAACAGCAATGCTGAACAATGCTGTTGATAGGAGGCAGAAATTGGATTAACTATTTTCGTCGGCAGTTTCATCGATTTGCGAATTTATCAGTTGTCCAAAGTTATATTTGAACATTCATCGTAGGTACTCTGTCGGTCCATTCTCGTGAGTCGTGACTGTATGTATTGTTTAGTTTTTTCATTTGTGTGTGTGTGAGTGCACCGTTTACAAAACGTTTTTGCTCTTTTGTTGCTCGGCTTTCTGACTATCGTGCATGTAACTTGGTAAGCTCTGCTCAAAAGAATATTACGGATATTGAATATTTTAGGAACGTTGTGGTAACTACTTTTCAGTATAAATATAATGTCTCTTATCCTATGTAAAATGAGACTATGTAAGTCTGTCTTATAATATCGACATTTTTCTTTTCAATTCAAATACATATTTCCTGTAGCAGGGCGAGAATTTGTATTGTATAGATAAATATTTTTTTCTATTACCGTACAAAACTATGCGTCATTCGACAAATAATGTTTATAGATGTTTATCAAATAAACAGTACCTTATTGAAATATAAAAGATCAATAGAATAAGCTCGACTTATTTCGTCAGTTCTTTCTAACTTTTATTGAAGTTCCGTTTCTCCCGGAGCGAGTGAAATATTATTTCCAACTTTCCGTTACGTCTGTCAAGGGCACATTAGATTCAAGTTCAACACATGTTAGGTAAATCAACAAACAATTTGTGCTGCGGCATGAATGCAACTTCCAACTTTGAGAAATTAATAATTTATAGCGCAACTTTGGGCACGTTCGCGTTTCTTACTTTGCTCATTATCATAATTTTAAGATGTCATGTCGCTTAGCAGAACAAGCCTGGGCAAGTTTATTATTTGGGCAACTTTTTGTTTTCGAATTTATTTACGGCATAGTCGGAGTTTAATCCTTTTTGGTACTGAATTACGCATTCTGAGGACAGTTTCCAGTGATCTTCTGGTTGAATTCTAGGTCACAATAAATATTCAAAATTAAAGTATTTTTATGCAATTACAATAATTTAGCTGTTTTAAATGGCACTACCGAGATCTTGTACCGGGAAGAACTCAAAAGAACCTCAGCCAGGACATTTTGTTTCCCCATTTTTTATAACATCCTGGATTTTTAGGGACGTCCCGCTTCTGGGTCAATTTTGGGCCGTCCCGCCGTAACCCTCTGTAGGACGCTTTTTGTCCCGGAAATCAGTGATAATATGATATAAGTATCTATCTCGTACCAACTATCCTCAGGTTAGGCAGTTTGTTAAGCATTATTAAAATTTCTTAATACCTATGCATTGCGTATTTTGCGTCGCATCGCGATTTTTTTTATAAATGATAAAAAAATATATGCAGTTTTTTTTCTAACCATTTTATACGTGGTGTGTTGTGTCCCGCGTAATATGCCCAAGACCAAGATGTCGAGCTGGGTAATCCCGGGAATGCCTTTTTTGGAGTTGGCAAGCCTAGTGACCACAAACCCTAAAACATCATGATGAAAAAAAATGTATGTGAAACATAAACGCGAGTACATTCTTTAAAGTATTTCATTTCAATGCGTAAATGTTCTCGTGTACTTTATTATTCATTCATTTTTATTTAACACTGATAACAATTTGCCTTCAAATCCATTTTAAATTTAACCTCAACATTATTTATGTTTGAGTTGTTTTCCTTTTTTTAACAATAGACTCATCTCTCCTTTGTCTTAATCGTGTTTTCAGTAACACTTTGTTTCAAGAACTGTAAAGAGTTCTATTAACACAACACGGTAGATATTCACAATTCATTTCTCACCCAAAAAATACTCTTCAAGCTCTACCAACGTAACAGTATCTCTGAGGAATACAGTCCGTAATAGCGCCTTGACAAAAAAATGAAAATATAAATTGATTATTCTAAACGGCTCCAACCTCAAAGTGCTTAGTTACGTCTTTTTTATTAATAAAAAGCACCCAAAGGGATACCCAGTTTATGAAGCGAGGTAAATAATTTTATAAGCGTAAAAATTCGCGATGATTCAAAATCAACATCCATTATGGTAAAATGGGCGACTTTTTACCTTTTTTTTAAACAGCCGTAATTGTGTAGACATTGTTACTTGATGCATACTTTTTTTTATTTAACGAGATGCTGACTTTCTTTCATAGATCTACTGCCACACGCAGAAATGACAATTTTTTTTTTTATTGTACTAAAAATAAAGAAGGTTAAATAACTGCTTGTTACTAATTACACTCGTGAGTAAGTAAATAAAGCCAAAAAAAATATACCACTGCTGGACAGAGGGCACCTTTACCACACTACGGGCGGGGTAGTTAAAAAAATATGCCAAGGACAGCACCTAATACCGAAGGATAAAAAAAAATCGACGAACATTTAAGAAAAACATTGAATTTTAATAGTAAAAAAAAACCGATTTCACAAAACAGGAAACTATAAAAAGTAAAAACAGCTCTAAAAAGCAAGAAATAGTATTGAAATCATATTATTAATTACCTAGTTACGCATATCAGTTTTAAAGGTTTATTGAAGTCGGGTGGTTGGTGGTCGGCTGGGGGACATTTTTGTTTCATTTAAACTTTTATAGTTGTTCCATTATCTGTTCCACTTTTATATTGTAGAAGCCCCACCCGACTTCAATTGACCTTCTTTAAAGCTGATACGCGTATCTAGATAATTGATAATGTGATTTCAATAATATTTCTTGCTTTTTAGAGCTGTTTTTACTTTTTATAGTTTCCTGTTTTTTGAAGTCGGTTTTTTTTTTAAATATTTTATTTTATGATATTTAGTTATGGGTAGACCTAACAAGGATGCTTCTCGGATGAGGAAACGATAAAGTTATAATATTCATTTACCAAGAAGGCTTAGCTTACTTCGACTTCCTTAGAAAGCAGAATCATCAATAAAATAGTACAAAGCAAACAAAGTCGAAGTCTGAACTTATTTTCAACTTCTCTCCCCACTAATAACTAAAAATAATAATTATTGCAGTGTATTGCTGCGAACACTGAGTGATGGCTTGACATTTATTTTCTAAATACATCACTCCACCATTGTTAGCCTCCTTTATGAAGAAAGATAAAATATTTCCTCGAGCGAGACGGGTATTGTGGGGAAATGCCGCGGGCCGGGAAGCCCTCTCGCCTAAAGATGGTGTGAGCCACAGAAGAATGCCAGTTTAAGGGCCTTTTCATTTCTCAGACAAAACCTTATTAGCCGATCTCGTATTGTACAGCCAATTGGAAAATGTGTGGACGTTACCTGCCTTTTCTTTTTGCAACAGGTGTCATTTCTATTTGGTGGTGTAATACTTCATTTTTAGGGTTCCGTACCCAAAGGGTAAAACGGGATCCTATTATTAAGACTGTCTGTCTGTCCGTCTGTCACCAGGCTGTATATCATGAACCGTGATAGTTAGACAGTTGAAATTTTGACAGATGATGTATTTCTGTTGACGCTATAACAACAAATACTAAATAACCGAATAAAATAAATATTTAAGAGGGCTCCCATATAACAGACATGATTTGTTTGCCTTTTTTTATAGATAACGGTACGGTACACTTCGTGCGCGAGGCCGACTCGCACTTGACTGGTTTTTTCAAAAAGATAAATTGGCAAATGGATCTGCTCTACCTGATGTTAAGGCTCCAGAGTATTGGAGCAGTGTTGTGCCACAACTTCTCCACCTTGCCAATGCAAGTTGCAAACATCTTGTAAGTTAAGCAACGTTCGCGAAGCCTGGTCACGAGATACGTGCCGAAGGCAAAGGAGGCGGTTGCACAGGCTACTCCACACGTTCTATTCGCGCTGCAAATGTAGGTAACACCATCCTCCACACACTCCCCGTATAAAGTCCTGAAGTTAGAGGCGTGTCCAAAAGGACCTCAGAGGCAAGTCGTGAACGACTCCTCAAAGTTCTTGAGATCCCGACCAAGCTGTAGACAGACCTAGGGTTTTTAGTGGGTGGTAACATCAGGCTAACCCCCATACCCCGCGGAATAATTCGGTTGGGAATTTTAGTAGGCTAGAAAAGACACGAAGGTCTTCTGGCTTCACGGTGGGTGGGGGCCATCACTTGGGGAGAAAAAGGTAGCTGGTAGGGGAATAATCCCTTTACCACTTCCCCCATTAGTACCGGGTCAGTTTTTAATCTACCACCAACCCGCATTGTGCCTGATCTCCATTAACCTTACCTATTGTATACGTGAGAATTCCTGTGCCCAATAGGGGGATGTTTATAGGCAGTGGATACAAATTTAAATTTAGTTCAGCTCAGCTGAAACCTTAAAACAGAATGGAATTAACCCAAATTTTGTTACGAACATATTTCAAATTGGAAAACCTGACCCTGACTGACTAATCTCAGAGGGTGCGGATTCAAGTCCCGCTCGTGGATTTTTTTTCAACACTTTAAAAAAATCTGGTTACGTTAACCATTAAGCCTTTATCTTGACCCTCATACAGGTTTCCGTTCGCAACCCCTCAACAAAGGCCCACGCCGACCTTACAGAATTGATGGATATTTACCTTGTAAATTTTACTATACCTACAACATGTATCGGAATAATATTTCTATTGTCTACGGAGCTGCCACAAAAAGATATTTGGAAACTAAACGCTTTTTACTCGTATAATTTATAATAATAATAATACGATTTTTCTAATATTTCATAACAAAGCAACTTATAAGATACAAAACATGATAGGGTATTGACGCTTTGTTAGAGATTGGAGTCTGTGTTGGGGTAAGCCTGTCAAATTTATTTATTTATTTAATAGGTTATAATCAACTTTGTGTACAAGGTCTAGTTTTTAGGGTTCCGTACCCAAAGGGTAAAACGGGAACCCTATTACTAAGACCCCGCTGTCCGTCCGTCCGTCCGTCTGTCACCAGGCTGTATCACATGAACCGTAATAGTAAGACAATTGAAATTTTCACATATGATGTATTTCTGTTGGCGCTATAACAAAAAATACTAAAACTCAGAATAAAATAAATATTTAAGGGGGCTCCCATACAACAGACATGAATATCAATGATTTTCTTAAAAACTCTTTTTATTTCGAATGCGTTTTCTTCCAACTGTACTAGAATTCGATCTTAACAATAGATCTTATATGCACATCGATGGTGGGCCCAGTTGCCGGAATAAAAATATTAAATTAATTCGATCCGGCGAGTGCCCGCGGGCCCAGTCGCCGGAATACTCATTATTTTGCTGTTTTTATAGATAATAATACGGAACCCTCCGCGCGCGAGTCAAACTCGCACTTGGCCTGTTTTTTTTTGTAACAAATTTTCCCCAAACATTAGTATGGTATAATTAAAGTATTAGCTTGTTTAAAACTTTAACAAAGTTGGCACTTAATGGATTCTATTATTATACAAAACTGAATAGTTGAAGACAAGATAACTTGCTTTATGTAGGATTCAAACTTATAACCTTTCGCAATCCGGGTGACAAAATATTCCTCCTCATCGTAATCGGCTTTTGTCAATCCACTGATGGATCTATTTCAATACATGCTCTTCTCACAACTGCTGGCAGCTTAATACTCTGCGTATAAATCGTCGTTCCACTACGTTTGCCAAGTTACCCACTGCAGAACAAAAAGAAACAAAAAAAAATTTACAAAACGAAATTCAGCAAACAGGTCACACTACAAAACGATTTAATAAAAACTTCATTGACCCACCTGAAAAAGGGGAACCAATTTATAGGTAGCTGTGCAAAAAAAAAGAAGTATAAAAATACAAAAAGCATAAAACACGGGGGCCGCCTCCCATTAACTCCGCGGCCGAAGAGCGAACAAGTAGAATAAACTCGTTCAAAAGTTTTTTTTTCCAACCGAAATACCGTTATCGTGTGTCGTACACACTTGTCACGGGGTAGGCCGGTGCGAATATTTTTTCCCCGACACCTCGATAGTCGAACTTTCGATCGAGTTCGTAGAACCGTTCGAAATTTTTGACATAACTTTACGATTAGATAACGGCATGGAGTTAAATCCGATTGGGAAGTTTCCATTCCGTGTGATGTCGGCAAAAGATTATGTCCAATCTTTCAGAGTTACTTAAGTGAGCGCCGGATCTCGCTCCCCCAGAGAAATATGAAAATGACGCTTGCTTTTCTTTGGCTGGTGTGAATATTGAGCCCGTCAGCTTAAATTGCGGTGGTGAGAAAAACGCGGCGCGAACTCGGCTATGCCAAAATTGTTTCTTTGATGTCAAATGTTGTAACTTTATTTTCAACAAGGGACTTAGCGTTTGAAGTGTTTTCATCAAAACGTGTCCATGTCTCCTTGTATTCGTTGTAACATTATATACCTAGTAAACATAAATATTTAGGTAAGTCTGTTTGTGCTTGGAATCCCATTTCCAATTCTAAAGATGAATACACACTAGTTCATTATCATGGCAAAACACAAGCAAAAGCCTAATTTAAAAAAATATATAATGTACCTATAACGTTTCTGCGAATGTTCGCCGCTGTGTTCCAAGTAATGCTCGTGGCAGGTGAGCAATTACCTTTAACTATCCTTTTTCTTTGCATTTACTCTTCGTTGCAACGAACGGGCATAAGCCAGCTCTGGTGTTTGTGGTTGATAAAACGTTACACAAGTTAGCTCGTTGTTTATTGTAACATTAAGTTATAACTAATAGATCCCATTCCATTGAGAGCTATTTTTGAAGTACCATATGAACCTCACTACAATTTGATTTACAAGATTAGACAGAAAAGGCAATATAATAGTTTACTAGTTACAAGATAAAATTTAGTTAAAGTAATAATAATCCGTCCCGCGGAATCACTTAGGCACATTATCTCCGGTTGTTCTCATCTTGCTAGCGGCGAGTATTTGCACAGACATAACCTGGTAGCTAGGATTATTCACCAGCAACTTGCTATTTTATACGGTCTTGTGGACTTCGAAGTGTCGTACTACAGGTACACACCTGCGCCGGTTTGCGAAAACGGCCGTGCCACGCTCTATTGGGATCGAGCTGTCATCTCGGACAGGACTACTCTAGCTAATATTTCGTTCGCAACGCCGGGCAATGCTTGTCGACGTCACCATCCCACATGACGAGAACCTTGTAAAGGCCGAGAAGGACAAGGTCACCAATTACCTTGACTTGGCTCACGAGGTAACCGCCATGTGGGATATTGACTCGACAATCATTGTGCCGATAGTCGTGTCTGAGAACGGTCTGGTGTTCAAAAAAAATGCGGTTTGGTAATCACAAACCCAGACTATGCATCGAGAAAATCCGAAAGACACTTTGCCCGACCTGATATTGAACCCGGGACCTTCAGGTATCGGGCCGCGCGCTATAGGAACCACTCAGCCCGAAAGAAGGCGTTGAAAGAGATGTATTGTTTCAAAATAGTTTTAGTTTAATTTGTTGTTTTTTGAATAAATATTAAACTCGAGTTTGAGTTTGAGTTTAATATTTAGTTTTCTTTTCTTTTTTAAATGTTATTTGTCATTTTAAAGATTTTTATTTAATACTTGTTTTTTTTTTGCCGTGTGATGCCGGCTTAGAATAACATAATCCCCTATCTTCCCGTGGGGGTCGTAGAAGGCGACAAAGGGAAAACCGCCTGCAAGAGACGGGCAGCAGCGCCTCCCTCGAACAGTAGGCCATACTGTGATCGCTACCCGCCTGCCAAGCGTGGCGATTATGGCAAACCCCCCCCCCCCCCCCCCACATGAGTACCGATCGTTGTGGCGATCCTTGGGGGAGACCTATGACCAGCAGTGGGCGTCATATGGCTGATGATGATGATGATGATAATGACTTGTCTTTTTTGCTAAATCTTATTTGTAAACCGATAAAAAATTAATTCTATTTCATTTTATATTAAAAAAGCCGCACTAACTACTTATTGCCGCAGGAAAAAGGCGAGAGCAGAGGTAAAACGGCAAAATAAAATTTAATGTAGGTAACACATTATGGCAGTTGGCAAAACTCTAAGGATCCAATGTTTGAACTGTAGCCGGAGGCTTTGTCTAGTGATCGCGCGGGAACTCCGCAACTGGCCGATGTAACTGGTTTAGATTTTACCAACTTTATTCTAGTTATATAGGTACATAGTTAGAATGTGTGTTCGAGTTTTTGTGAGCGGCCACACAGTGAAAGTTTTATCCTTCACCCTTACTACGAGTTCGTCGATAGTTTGTTAGTCGCACTCAGCCTATAAACATCATGCTGTTGAGCTAGTTGACGCTATCGCTAATGGAAATAACTATAATCCGCAAATGTAAGTGTTACTATTATAGCACAGATTATTCTTATTATCCTCCAGTAGCAGACAAGAACTCCATCGTTGAACGACGACGCAACGCTCCTATCATAGGCATTTTTTCATAATACCTAATATGGTAGATCGACATCTACCACCATCTTGTTTTAGTCTGGTGAACACCTGTCGATCTAGTCGAGTCTAGACACCCATGAAAAAAAATTATAAATTAATATTTATAAAATTTATAAAAAACAGTGAAAAAATTAAACGCCTACCCGACCCATTTAGCTTCAGTGCAGCAATTAGCACTTGAAAATAAAAAGTAAAAATGTACTATATGTTGTGTTATCGTGGTATTTCATCTGCAAAGATGAATCTGCATAGCCATCGGTTGCAATTACCGTTGGATAGATGGCGCACTGTGGCGATATTAGCACTCAAAAAAACAAAAAATTCAAAAAGCAGTGACAAAATTCAGCGCTTACGTCAGCCTTCCCAGTAGCATAGCGGTCAGAGCAGCCGTTCGGATTGCGGAAGCCCCAGGTTCGATTCCTGGCTGGGTCGGGTAGGCGTTTAATTTTTTCACTGAATTTTATAAATTTTATAAATATTATTTAATTTAGCTTCAGTGCAGCAATTAGCACTTGAAAATAAAAAGTAAAAACTTAATATTAAATTGCTTCTTTTCTTCAACATACATTAAAATAAACTAGGTTTGAGTGACACCTCTTTTTAGCATCTCTGATGCCGACAGACACAATAAAAACATAATCAATGCCTATCTGCCTAGACTTGGAACAAACCCTACCACCAAACAAATAGTATACAATCTGTAGGTACTCATGGTCTGAGACCGCTAGACCACAGAGGCGATAAAACAGCCGTAAAATCATAGTAAGGCCGTAAAACTTCTCGAACAACAAGGATCAGATCGTGTATTACTAATAGAGCAGCGGGCGAAATGTTTGTTCCCGTCGGAGTTAGCGAGTTTTATTCTCGGAACATTTACTACGTTCAATTGTTTCGGGCCTGTGAAATATTGAGCGCTCATCGAGAGGCGTTTTAGGTATTGTTCGTAAAGGACACGCTATGACATACAATAGTTTTTAAACAGGGTATCAAACGCAAGGCGTTGTATAGGTAGAGCACTCTCCGTTAACAGAAAAGCTGAACAAAACGTCGTTTTTTCAGATTATATAATCGGCACCTGCAACGAAAATTACACTAACTCACAATCGGCCAATTACACCATAATTCCCAAAATATTTATAACCCACATTATTCTTTATATTGTCTTTCGGGGCTCTATTTGCATATAAACTTTAATTATTCCAATTCTTAGACGATTATTTTTTTGTTCTTATTTTTTGTGGTAAAAGAATGCATACTTAAATATAGAAATAAAAAAAATGCAAAAGTAAAAGTAAGATAAACTTAAAGTAAGATTCTTATTATTATTAGTTTATAACAGACCCACTGCAGCTCAGAGCTTTCCCCATTAACAATGAAACTTAGAGAAAGTCCATCTCCCGACAATCTGGAATGACGTAGGTTCGGCGGTTTTAACGATGCCAACTTCGAACAACGGCTTAAATGCCTCCAAAGCGCGGAGGAGCTCGAGATATTTTATTTTGATCACCCATCCATTGACCAGCCAAAGTGTAATAAGAGGCAACATCGAGCGCTTTGTAAAATAACACAGTATCAACATGGTTTACATGTAAGCATACTTTACGAACACACGTAACGCTAAATTCTATTTCAGCCAATATACGAAAAGATTCCTAAAGAATAGAACGTATTTAAAATTAAAAAAAACGAGCGAGCCTTACAGTAGTGGCATATGATGTGTAACATTTGACATCTCACCTTAGTAAGAAGCAATTTTAACATTATATTCTGAAAAAAATGGGTCAGGTATAACCATAATAAATAATGATAAAGTCTATTACACACGAAAGGGTTGAAATCAATATTACAATAGAAAATAGAATATATAATTAACAATGACGTATATTTTTTTACAAATCTAAAAGAGAATTCAGTAAATACTCATTAGAAGACATTTGACATATCAAAATGACCTTTGATAGTCAAATGACACAATATGTCACATATAATAATAATACGTCATGTTCATAACATCGATTACTGAATTTACAAAATGGCGCGCGCTTGCGCGCTTTCCCGACTTCCTGTCACACTGTTGGACACTTCCGTCCCATTTCACGAAATCACTTCCACAAATTGCTAGAAAGCAAGCGGAAAGATGTTACACATCAAAAATACAAAACAAACAAAGAGCGAAACATCTCAAAAAATTCCGCACAAAACACAAAATCGAATAACAAACCATTCATCAGCAAATTATTTAGGTTTGATATAACAAAAGTTATTTACCAATACACGGAAAATGCGAGTGCCACGTCAATTAAAAAGTATATATATCACAGAACCCTTCAATGGTGTGCATAAACGGGGAACATTCGTGCCCGAGAATAATTTGCTTCACTCCAATTAAGAATATGCTGAGTTGTTGTGTTACAGAACAGAACTGCGGTGTTTGAATGCGAGTGTCTTTGACAACTTTTCTAGAGTAAAATTGCTGTTGCATCGCTTTTCATAGTTTGTTTATTATTCAAAAAATGATGTAGAGTAAAACGTTATTTTTAAATTATTACTTTTGCATTTAGAATGTTATCATAGGATGAAAATAAAAATAATAACTACCTAAATAAAAATTAAATACTGGTCGTTGGTAATCGCATAAAATAAAAACTGCTTAAGGGATTAGGATGAAATGCACATAGGCAGACCATGACACAAGATACTTTTCCTTTTTACTTTTACTTTGGCTAGGATATAAGATACTTTTCTCCCGGTAAAAGGTTCCATTGAGATAGTGTAGTCCTCGCGAACGAAGTCGCGGGCAACAGTTAGCATAAAATAAAAATATTAACCAGAAAATATGCGATAGATTAACGCCTCGGTGGCCGAGTGGCAGAGCGCTCGGCCCGATACCCGAAGGTCCCGGGTTCAATTCCCAGGTCGGGCAAAAAATGTATTTCGGATTTTCGATGCATAGCCCGGGTTTGTGATCGCCAACCCGCATTTGGCAAGCGTGGTGATCAAGCCATTACCCATCAATTGTAGCGATGACTTGATTTCAATGATGGAGGCCTTTGCCCAGCAGTGGGACAATTATAGGCTGTTTACTAGACTCTACTATGCGATAGAATCATGAGCATAGTGTTTTGAAAATAATAAATCTCTATTAACAATTAAAATACTAATATGTAATAAAAAAAATTTATAGTTGCAGAACTAGTGCTCTACATCTCTTGATCAAAGTAAGTAAAAAAGAATTAATAACTTTAAATTCTAATCATGATCAATCTTTAACGTCCCACTGCTGGGCTATGGCCTTTCCACATGAATAACACCTAACCAATAACACCTGGGGATAGGCCATAAAACACCACGCTGGCTTAATACGGGTTGGTAAGTTATTGTAAGTTGGTGGGTTTTGGCTGTTATTTAGATAATAAGTAGTTGCTAAAAATTTGACATTTTTCCTAAGTTGGTGTTCAAAAACAAGATGAAACGGAACTCTATGGTTCAGTGGTTAACGTGCTCAGTCTGAGATTGATTTTTATTTATTTTATTTTATTTTATTTTAATATATTTCAAAATTCACAGCTCTTAATCTAAATTAACAAACTTATATATTTAAACATACAGCCGATAACGAATTTTCTATATATATATATATATATATGGGTTATTAAGCTCACAAGTATGCAATACATAAATATGAATATACACAAATATAAAAAACATATAAATAAATAAATAAATAACTGATTTATTATATATATATATTTTATTATTTTAAAAATGACATTGGCAATTTACTTTCAACTTCTATGTAAAATAATGATTAGTAGTATATGTTAGTTATATTATGTTGTGTATTTAATCATTTTATAGTATAGAGAACAGAATAAGTCTGTTGAAGAAAATTTTTCATTATATGTTTTCTGAAGACGATTTATTACTGAATTTTGAGCGTAATTACTCCGTGCAAACATGCAGCTAAAAAGTTTTGTATGCCTAGTTCGGGTAGATGGAGCACATAAATTCAATGCCTTAGTTACAAGGTCGGCGCTGTCTATATCACCGTTGCATATTTTATACAGAAATAACATGTCGACAAGGCAACGTCTATTCTCAAGCGTTAAGAGGCGGTAGTAACTACAGGAATCCCTGTACTCGGAACATTCACGATGATCGCGATAGCACAAATGTTTAAGAAACTTGATTTGTATTTTTTCTATATTTTGGGTATGTATGAGATACCGTGGGTTCCAGATACTACTACAGTATTCTAGAACACTCCTGACATATGTATAATAAAGTACTTTTAGACAGTGTTTATCAGAAAAATGTCTAGTCACTCGCAAAATGAATCCTAGGTTTCTAAATGCTTTGGCAGTAATATTTTCAATATGTTCTATAAAAGTTAGTTTTGAATCCAGTAGAATACCTAAATCTCTAACTTGTTTTGTTTCTGCAAGTGATGAACTATTAATATTATAATTAAACTTAACAGGTTTCCTTTTACGAGTGAAAGACATGTATGAACATTTATTTACATTGATATTTATTCTATTTTTAGTGTAATAAGTGTTTAATCTATTTAAGTCTTCTTGTAAATGATAGCAGTCCTGTATATTATTGATTTTCATATAAATTTTTGTATCATCGGCATACATTAAATATTTTGCAAACTCAAAACATTTTGAGATGTCATATAAATAAGAAGCATATAGCAAGGGTCCAAGTATTGATCCCTGTGGAACACCCGATAGAACCGTTATGTAGTTAGAACAATAGCCTGCCATTACTACCGCCTGACTCCTGTTACGTAAATAAGATTCAAACCACCTATATAGACTTCCCCTTATGCCAAGTTCCCATAGCTTTCTGAGAAGTAAGACATGATCTACGCGGTCAAAGGCTTTTTCAAAATCCGTGTAGATCACGTCTACTTGAGAAGCACCATCCATTCCATTCAAAACATCATCCGTAAATATGGCCAAATTTGTATTTGTGGATCGTGCCTTAAAGAAACCGTGTTGCTCTGGTGGTATCAAGGTGGAAACTATTGGGTACAAATGATTATGCACGACGCGTTCCAGTAATTTGCTAAGGACATTTAGGATTGATATAGGTCGGTAGTTATGCACTTGAGATTGGTTGCCTTTTTTATGAATCGGAACAATATGGGCGGTCTTCCATATGATCTATTAAAAATTATTGCAATTGGTACAGCTAAGGGTTTGGCACAAAAACAGAAGAAAGACGACGGAATGCCATCACTACCCGCTCCTTTTGTTATATCAAGTTTTTTCAATAATTTATAAATGTAGGTGGAAGTAATTTCTTTATAATTTCTTATGTATCAATTTATCAGATAACACATCGCTAGTATTAGAGGTAACAGGGTAATGAAATGCTGGTTCCTTAAAGTTTTTCCGAAAGAAATCGTTAAATGCATTGCAGATTTCAAGCTCATTATTGAAAGTTTTGTCATCATATGACATTGAATTTATAATTAGATTTGTCATTTCTTTGCGATTTACAGTAGGACCAAAAAGCCTTCGGATTGGATTTAATTTCTTTTTGAGATTTTTTTAAATAGTCATTATAACAAGAGTCTTGCATTACTTTCATTCTACTTCTTAGTTGAGAGAACTCTTGGTAATCTAGTGGATTCCCATAACGCTTCCAATTGCTATGAAGTCTTGCCTTTTCCTTAATTAGATTGATCAGAGCTCTACTGTACCATACAGGATAAGAACGCGAATTAGATATGTGTATTTTCGGGACGTATTTATCAATGACCGAATTTAAGATATTGTAGAATGTCGTTTTAACTGATTCCAATTCCACAATTTCTGTTATAAAGGACCAGTCCTGGTTTAGTAAGTTATCACTAATTTCATCGAAATTAGCTTTTTTGAAGTTATATTGAACGCGTGACTTAGGCTTTATAGAAGAGTTAAAAATATCTGTAGTATGCATTACTAAAGATGGATGATATTTATCTTCATCGACTAATGGAAAATCAGAACGTTTAAGTTCAAGGGAAAAGTTTGAAAAAATTAGATCAAGCGTACCGTCATGATGATTTTTTATCGTATTAAATTGATTAATTCCGATATATGAGGTTACATGTAAAAATTCAGTTGAACAATCTTGTAACTCTAAAGATCCCTGCTTCATAATGCGTGGCTCATCAAAACTCCAATCGATACAAGGCAAATTAAAATCACCCGCAAGTAGGATCAGGTCATTTGGGTTAGCGGAAGAAACAAGGCTCAAGATATCCATAAGCTGTCTAAGTCGAAGGGCAGTGTTACTATTTGGAGGTATATATACAACTGCTAAGTGCAGATCGTTATGGGAACTGATTGACTGACCCGATATCGTTAACCAAAGGCATTCCAAGCCAGGGCTTTGCCATTCTAATCGAACACGGACTTGAAGGTGCGAAGCACAAAGTGCCATCACTCCACCTCCCAGGGTCCCACGGTCGCGGCGAAATATGTTATACCTATTGTCACACAGTTCACTATCCAGAATTCCTTCACACAACCACGTCTCAGTGACCAACGCTATGTCACAGTCAGATAAAAGCATGTTTTTATGGAAAGTATGTGTTTTTGTCCGTAACCCTATTACATTCTGATAGATAAAATCAAGTTTCTTCTGTTTTAAGGTAGTCATGAAATCATGATGAAAGAGTAATGGTACTGGTAAAATGAAACATTTATATTTATAATGAAAGGCTCATAAAAATGACTTGCTACAAAAATAAGGCAAATAAATAACATTGGCTCGAAGAACAAAATACAACATTGATGTCCGTATCCGCACGGGTAGAAAAAACACTGATAATAGGTAATAAAATACAAATAAAGTAATAAATAGATACAATAACATAAATATATATAGTCTATAACATATTTAAACAGTAAGGGTACATAAACTTTTTGTATGTGTGCGTTAAATTGGAATAAAGTAAGTAATTTTAAGAAAAATAAAATTAACTTTCGACAACAACAATTATTATGGTTTGACAACCAGCATCTTAAGCAATCCTTTGTAGATCTGAGACAGAAGAAATAGGTATCGGTGGGGAAGTATCGTTCCTGCGCATAAATATTCGGCAGTTTTTTGTCCACACATATTTATATTTTAATTCTTTCGCCTTCGATTTACATGCAACAAGTAAAGCTTTATTTTCTACTGTCAGATGTTCATTTATATAAATATATCCATTTTCCCTCCGAAACCCATCTTATTGGCCGACATATTTCGTCGCTTACGAGCAGCAGCGATTATCTTGTCTCTAAGGGCACGGTCCCTAAGTCGGAGTACTATGGCACGTCCTTTCTTTGCACTGGTAGCACGACGCGGCTGAACTCGGTGAGCAAACTCGAGGTCTTCTGATTCAACGCTGACACCTATGCAGTTCATAACCTTTTTTACGACATCTATGGTGATCTCGTCTTTACTCTCTGGTACTCCAACAATTTCGACATTCTGCAAGCGAGTCCATTGTTGTTGTCGTGAGCTATCCTCTTCAATCTTCTTAACGCGCAATACGTAAGACTTTAAGTCACGCTTTAAGTTGACATTCTCATCCTTAAGGATTTTCAGATCGGTGGTAATAATGCTCTGGGCTTTTTTTAAGTCATTATTTTATTTTTTTTTTTTCAAATCTTCAAAAATGTTAATAAAATAATTTAAAGACGTCTGTTAATTGTTTCTTAATGCTGGTGAGATCCTCAGAAAAAAGTTCGGTAAATGTTTCCTTAATAAGTTTTTTTATATCAGATGGCTCAAGCTTGTCACATCCCGTGGTTTTTTTCGCCTTTTTACGTTTAGTGATATTATTATTAGAACACTCCGTCTCCAGTACCCCAGGGTCCTCTGAGTCGGTCTGAGGCGGATTTTGAATGGAGCGCAAGGGAGTGTTTGTATTGTCAGATTTTGGCTGTTTAGAAAGGCATTCCGTACATTTCCAAGTACGCCTATTATCTTGCGTCATTGCATTAAACCTGCTGGATGATATTCCTGCGCATTGCAAGTCGTACTTCTGTTTGCAACTCGGGCAGGTTAAATAATTTTTCCCTTGTATTATCATGTTACATCCACCACAAGAAGATTACTAAATAATAATCTTTATATAGTAACAATTAATATGGAATGGCAGCAGCGTAATTTAAATGAAGGAGCAGGCAAAATGCAGGCAGCGCAGCTATTATAACAGGCGTAGGCCGGTATTTTAAACAGCTAGCGAGTCACACGGATCAAGGTCAATGACCGACTCACGGCACTGACAGACAGCGAGCGAACAATAGGTATTTGTGCGGCGTTAAATATTTGTTAATAACTCACTATGCAGGCAACTTCCAGACTTGATAGTTTTACAATGTTGTGTCCAGGCAATAAGGTTCAACACGATATATCACATAACAAGAACTAACAACTTTTAACTACAGTTCTGAATAAAAATATACGGAGCGCGGATAAAACGATGTGTCTCCTCTGACGGCGCGGAGCAAGCTGTGATAAAGTTATTGATAAAGTTATGCAACTTAGAAAAAGCCGATCATCCGATGGGTGACCAAAAATGTGCTCCTTCGTGCTTCGGGAGGTACGTAAAGTCATTAGCCGTAGTCGTTAACAACCACCAATCCGCACTGGGCCCGCGTGGTGGCTTATGGCCCTTTCTCTCTATGGTGTTTTCATTCTTAGAATAAGACTCGTGGTCCAGCAGTGAGGACAAAATGAGCAAGTGATGATGATTGTAAGTCAATTTCCCGCCAAGAGGTCGTCAAAGTAATTTACAAATCATATATTTTTGTTTTTGTTAACAGATGATAATGAATGTTAATGAAAATGAGAAGTGATAAATTATATTTTTATAGGGGCTTTAATAAATAATAATAAATAAATTTCCTACACTCACACCAATCATCTAGCCCAAGAGAAGCTTCGTTATGAAACTCGTTATATGGTTACTAGACAACGGATAAACATACTTAAAATACTTAAATACATACTTATTATACATAGAAAACACCTAGACCCGAGACAATTTAGAAAAACAATAATATCTAAATTGACCCGACCGGGGATCGAACCCGGGACCTCAGAGATGGCGACACCATGAAAACCGGTGTACAAACCACTCGACCAAGGAGGTCGTCGCTTTACTGAGATCTCCAGCCAAAAACTCAGAAATTGCATTTTTTAAATAAAGAAATACCCGGTAGCTTACAAAGGAAACGCAATACCAAATAACTTAAACAAAACTCAAGTGAAAAGTCAACATAAAAGTAATTTATTTGCACTAAACGCTGCAGCAGCATCGTAAATTTCGGAAACCTTGTTTTCTGGCATTTAAGCTGACGGTTTTAAAAAGAGTATTACGTGTACTTTGTTGCTATTGCAAATGTTGCTCCAATTTATCACAATCAGCCTATATACATCCTGGTTGGGTTTAGGCGTTTCTCCTTCCAACGCGTGAGTGATCTACCTTAAGTGGTACAAACGTCCAAAGTCTACAAAGTTACCGAAGTAACCTTATCATCAGGCCGTTTTGTCTGATATCTGGATAGAGTATTTTGCACCATGTAAGAAAAAATCTAAAAATACGTATTTACGATAGATTTTTGTAAAAAACAAACGAGAAATGTTGATTTCTATTCATAAAAATGAAATATAAATTTTATAATTCAATTTGATTTTTTTTTAAATCTGTTCTTTAAATGTCTAAAGCGCTATTCTCCATATTGGATTCCAACGTGACGTCACTTCGATAGTTAACAAACTAGATTTTTGTTGCGCTGCGTGTTATTTATATTTTTTTTAAGTTATTATCACGTTTGTAGAATTTTATTGAAATCGTATCATGGAAGAAGGTTTTGTAAAAGCAGAAAGTACTAATCTGCCTAATCATTGGTATTAGTTTTGTGGTAATGGATTGGAATAGATCGAATAAATACTTTGATGGTATCGAAATTTTTTGCATGCAATCCCGATATCTGTTCTGCCAAGTTGAGGAATGTTAAAACTTCAATGTAAGTACCTATTGTACCAACTTTTGTTTAACAATAAACACAACAACAAACCTGGATGGTGTGCAGTTTGGTTTCATTCGAATCCGGTAAACAGAGCCTACCTGAGAGAGTTTACCTGTTAAATTTATTTCACTTTTTGATCTGTAAATATTATTTGTAGGCCTTAACAAGCGGTATTAAGACAGCTCAATACAACTCCATGTTAGCTGCTGCTGCTGCTGCCATTCTACAACCAGGGTGGGCATTCCGGACAAATACGAGTATAATATAAAAAAATAAATCTTACTTTACAACGACCAACAATTGCAGAACCAAAACTACAATGCCTGCGTGAGCTACTTAATAGCTTCAAAATCCCATGCAGACCAACTGGTTGGCTACTGGCCGCACAATAATTTGTAATAAACACGACTTTATCACAACCGCTGTGCGGCCCACAGTATTCGAGCTCCGGACTAAATTAATTTGGTCTTAATTTGCACTTGCATAGCGCGCAACTCGCAACGGATTTTTGTCGTTGAAATTAATGCTCACATGTTTTATCCCAGTAGACGCAGTCGGGCTTATGTGAAAAATATGGAGTTGGAACATTATAGTTTTATGCTCGTCCTGGGAATCAGTCGACATTTACTTTATGGTACACTATAATAATATTATACTGATGATGTTTTTTTTTTTGGTACATTACTTGAAACAAACACATACATTTTTATAAAATCGTGAACACAAACCCAGCTTTTGCATCGGACAATCCGAAATACACTTAGCCCATCCTAGGAATTGAATCTAGGACCTTCGGTTATCGAGCTGAGCGCTTTACCATTTGGCGACTGAGACGCTGGAGCTAATTACATTCATAATTGTATTTTTTCCAATTTATGTGGCAGCAGACGTTTTAAATTTAACAGAATTAACCGCAACATTGAGAAGATTCATCCTAAGTTAATAATAATTAAAAGAACAAATAAAAACGATGAAAATGTAAAAAAATATTCTGACAGAAATAAAGTAAGCGGCCATTTAGCGGAGAGCACTTACAGTTTATATTAAAGACAAATTAAAAATATGTTTTAAGATCTTTATAAAGAATAAACCTAACGCACTTATAAGTTCTTTAGCTTTCTGTAAACTAATAGGTACCATTAATATACTTAATGGTGATAATATAAAAGGCACTTAAGTATTCAGCGAAAGAAATATTTTCACAATTCATCTGAGTTATGCCGAAACTTTATCTCATTATTCAACTTTCTTTTTAATATTTTACCTCTTAATGATTTTCGGAGTTGATTTTGTAATAGTAATAAATCGCTTGGCTTTATTACCGCCCACAGTAAAAAGTCTTTTTAGAGGTTTATAATTATATAAGTACTCTCTGAGTACCACACTCATGTGCTGAGTACACTTGTTTGTCAGTACTTAGTTAGTAGTAAGAGTACTTGTTGGTTTTATGTGTTATAGTTAGATTGACTGCGTTCGAATTTCAACTTTCAAATTTCAACTTCAACACTTCAACAGCGAATTTCAGATATCAAGAGGAACGAGTTTTATGTATTTTTTAATTAGACGATTATCTTAGTTTCTTTTTAAATCCTCCACGAGTAAACGCTCGGCCTTCATCAGTCTCACCTGATGTAAAATGATTATAAGGCCGAAGGTTGAGTACACTTCACCGGGAATCATCCTACCGAGGAACTTGCTTATTTCTAACTGTCGAAACACAACAAATGCTACCAACTATGTTGTTTTAAGGAAAGAGACTTAGAGAACGTGGTGGTAGCCGGCAGGACATAAAACAAGTCAAACCAACCAACCTGAGTACAAATTATGTACCTACCTCCCGCTTAGAATCGAAACTGGGACCTCTGTGTCTAAGTCCGGTGATTCAACAGCCGGTGATCGGCGGTACAAGTCTGTACCTAGAATAAAGCGCGTATGAACCGAGCCTTCGTCCTCTTTTTCTACGAGTACGGTCTGAGTCGTATCTGCGTGGATCTGCATTTGGTTGGTGAGAGACCACGGGATCTCTTGCCCTCAATTCGGCAGTGAATTACCTAACGCTCCATTGAATCTTCTTTGCGAGTTATGTGTTCAAAACTAAGTACGTTTTCAATTGTTATTATGGTTTACGTGCACAGAATTGTTCATTTGCGGGCCCCCCGGTTTGTACCGACTCGGATGTATCTGTGAACCGCTTCCGCGCATTACGTTCACCCGTTAAGCCGGGTTCTGATTAGCATTGTTAGACTTGGGGCATACTTTCAAGTTCGTTTGTTTTTGAACAGTTTTCTGGGTGACGTTGTTGTTTAGCTGAGTTGTCGCTAGATGGCGCTGCTTTGTTCTTATACAAAATGTAGTTTACTTTAAATTGATAAAATAGATGAGAAAATAAACTGTGTTATTAAATCAGTCGCCATTAATTCTACGAGGTTGTTATATTTGTTAATGTAACTGAACTACTTAAATAGTAATTCTTTTATAGATGATTTTTGTTGTTCTATAAAAATCATCTAGGTATTAAAAGAATTTTTGAGAAAGGAGAAAAAAAGGAAATGTTTTGACTGTAAGTCAATATTAAATCACACTAATATTATAAATAATTCGAAAGTTTGTGTGTATGTATGTTCGTATATTTGTTGTTTCTTCACGCTGCAACGGATGAATGGATTTGGATGAAATTCGGCATACAGCTAGTTTATAACCTGGATTAACACATAGGATAGTTTTTATTCCGATATTCCCACGGGAATCACACTACAAATATACTAAAATCGACAATTTAATTTTCCAATAAAAAATGATTTGTTTGTTTTGTTGTCATGGAAACCAAAGAGAATTTAATTACTTGATGGAAACTGTCAAAGCGGTACGAAGTTCGCCGGGTCCACTAGTATTAAATATACTTGGCAATGCAAGTATAAAATGATTATAAAGGCAAAACAAAGAACATTGTACATCTGTTGAAGGACCAACCAAAGGAACAACTCGGTACCATTACCCATGCTTTATTACAATGTTCGCTTATTATCAATTAGAACTTTGCGTCATCGCTCCCTGTACATTTGCAAACCTAAACCCAGCCTTAGGGATATCGGGTTGTCGAGATTCCGTGCCCTGAATTAATTAACGGGGGTTACATTGACGCGTACTCCGTGAATTATGGCACGGATATGGACCGATTGTTAAGCAGATGTTCGCAGTACGTACGTATGCTGATGTGGAACGGGGCGCATCGTGACAATGCCAAGTGGAATAAACCTTTATTGTAATTGAAATGGCTGGCATTTGTTATAACGTTTATTTCTATATTATGTGTTTTTACCTCTTTTATAATAACACCTTTAGTAAGCCAATACGCATGAGCTAGTAGGGTTCTACTAGTAATAGGACACGATTTGTCGCAGTCAGCACGAGTAGGTACCTCCCCGATTTTTTGTTCTATGACAACAGAGACGCTTGGCCCGCTTCTCACCATCTTGTTCTTGTTCTTCTTGTTGTGCCTTTTGTACAAGACACAGGTGCGATCTTGCGTGGAATATTGCTCGCACCTCTGGGACGGTTCCGCAAAGTACCTTCTCGATGCCTTGGACAGATTGCAGCGGCGCGCTATACGCATTATCGGCAGTGCAGAGGTCACTAATGCTCTCGAGCCCCTGCAATTGCGTAAAGATATAGCGTCACTCAGCGTCTTCTACTGCTTATACCACGGCGAGTGCTCTGAAGAGCTTTTTGACCTCATCCCACCTTCTCCCTTTCTCCATAGGAGTACGCGTGCTGCTCTCCGGAGTCACCGCTGTACTGTCTCGAACATTCCTTCGCGCACAAAGAAATTTGCTGACTCGTTTTTCTGTCGCACTTCCAAAAGATAGAATAGTCTACCAGCGCACGTTTTCCCTCCTTCCTATGACATGGGGTCCTTCAAACGAGGCGTGAAGAGGCACCTTGTGGGCCGGCAGGGTGAGGGTGACTGATGCTGCGTTGTTTTCTCGCTGCACCAGTTGTCCTTACGTCTGGACTCCATTTCCACTTAACATCAGGTGGAGTGGAGTCATTTGCCGAGCTAAGTATAAAAAAAAAACTTCAGTTCATCTTTGGTGACAACATGGCTTACTCTAACTAATTTGACTAACCTTATTCGTACTGACACACTACTAAAGTAGTACAAACTACGTAGTTTCGTTATATGAAGGTTATATGAAGTGGTGCCAGACGTCCCTGCGCAAATGGAACTCGTACAGGAGACCATCTAGGTTATAACGCCAGATTAGAAGCGCAGTCTTCATCCAGTACTCATAAGACAGTGTCTCAAGAGCGACTCCCTATAAACACGTACCTATATTTCACTCACTTTTTCCCAGATAGGTAATCGAAGCTGTCATGCGCGCTCAACATAACCAAAAGTAGGAGCGCACTTCAACTGAATCATCAAATACTAAGGAGATGACTATCTTATCTTTACAAACATTTAATAGTTCGACGACCTCCGTAGCCGAGTGGCTTGCACGCCGGACTTTAGGTGGCGCTAACTCTGAGGTCCCGGGTTCGATTCCCGGTCGGGTCAATGTCGAAAACGAACTTTTCTATATTGTGTCGGGTCTGGGTGGTTGTGGTACCGTCGTTGTTTCTGATTTCCATGAAACGAGTGCTTTAGCTTTCTGTATGTGATGTTGTCTAATATTTATTTATTTATTTATTAATGCACCCGGTCTACGATTGCTAAAGTTAAGCAACTTTTGCAAAAACCGGTCACTGGATGGGTTATCAAAAATGTATCATATCGAGCTTCTCCGTGCTTCGAAAGGCATATAGACGTCGGTCCCGGTTGCATTAGCAGTTGTTAACAATCCACACTGGACCTACGTGGTGGTTTATGGCCCGTTCTCCCTATCCATCCATGAAGGCTCATGCCCCAGCAGTGGGGATGTAAAATGAGCTGGCGATGAAATAAATGAAGTAACTAGGTATTGAAATGATAAATCTAACAGTGATATAACTACTGGACCAGATCAGCCGTAGTAAAATACGTTCTTACTCGGTCGTCAGTGCTCATACCAAAAAATATATCTGAATTAATGTAGTTCCTCCGTCAAAGGAACGGCGGGCAAGATAATGCATTTAGTCGAAACAAAATGGCAACCGCGAAAGGCCGTCGACACAATATAAAATAGGGAGCAATCCGTCAAAGGTAGAACAAAAGGAAGGCTCAATTCCTCCGTAATTGCATCACTTTTCACAGCTCCGGCCATTAACGTAACCTTTTTTAATCCGGTTTTTTCCGGTGTAGTCCGGATATAGTCGGAGTAACGGACCACTTATCCGAATCTATTGAATGGGCCTCTTGGACACTAACTACTACTTTTCGAGTTTCTAACCCGTTAAACGGGTTTTAATAGATTGGGAGCGCGAAATATGGCGGCCATTTATCGAGCCTTTTTTTAAACGGGTAATGGAAGTCGATGCGATTTCCAACGTGATTCCTTTTCTAATAGATGTTTCGTGGCCATTTTTAACTCGGCTCATACGTTAACTGGAGTTATAACTCCAACACCGCAGTGGTGTTAAGTTCTTAAGTGTGAGACAAGAAAAGAGTTTTACGGTAAATTCTATTCAGAGATTTATCCCCTTTACGAAGGCTATTCTAAAATCGGACAAATATAGGAAAAATGGCGCTGGCTACGCCATTTGCCATAAAATAGCTACATTTTACTTTATTTAAGTCGAAACTATACAAATGGCTGATTGATCAAAAAATCTATGACATTAAAGAATTATTAGACTTTAATACTAATTAGAATATGTTTTTGACCGTTTATAACCTTATTTAAGTAACATGCTCATTTTTATTATTTTTATTTGTGAATTCAATTTTATTTTATTGATTTAAATTGATATTTTTATGGAAACTTAATTGTAGTATAATGTTATTCTTTAATGTATTTACAATATTTGCATGCAATACAAATTGTAAAACATGTGGACATACAATATTTGTTACAACTATAAATAGTGTGTTTTTGAGCAAATAAAGAATTTCTTTCTTTTAAATGTTTAGGTATATAATTTTTAACGCAAAATTTGTTGCGAACAAATTGCAATAACAAAAAAAAAAAAAAAAATAGTGTTGAATATGTTCGGCAGGCTGGTTAGAACCACGATAGCTCAATTGGGAGAGCATCTGACCCGCTATGTCAGAAGAGTGCGGGTTCAAAACCTGCTCGTGGAAATTTTTTCAACATTTGTGTTTCTTTATTTTATTTTATTTATTTGATGGCTGGGGTGGTATGGCGGTTAGTGTGTGTATCACCGCCGCAAGTTCGCACACCGCAAGAGGCATTTGTTTGTCTGATGAGCACGAGGGTTTGTACCTGACTCATTTTCAACTCAATTAAGTAATTAAAAAATAATAATAAATAAATAGCGTTAAAAATTATATAAACATTTTATAAATATCTTGCCTACTTCTTAACTGATCTTTAGTATTTGTAAAAATACTATGATCGGATGTTAATGACGGTAGTTGTTGACATTGAATGGGCGCCTTTGGCTTTCAAAGTAAAAAGTAAATAGTGTTGAATAATTTCGGCGAGCTGGTTAGAACCACGATAGCTCAATTGGAAGAGCACCTGACCCGGTATGTCAGAAGGGTGCAGGTTCAAACCCTGCTCGTGGAAATTTTTTCAACATTTGTGTTTTGTAATTTGTTCGCAACAAAATTTGCGTTAAAAATTATATAAACATTTATAAATAGCTTGCCTACTTCTTAACTGATCTTTAGTATTTGTAAAAATATTATGATCGGATGTTAATGACGGTAGTTGTTAACATTGAATGGGCGCCTTTGGCTTTCAAAGTAAAAAGTAAATAGTGTTGAATAATTTCGGCGAGCTGGTTAGAACCACGATAGCTCAATTGGAAGAGCACCTGACCCGGTATGTCAGAAGGGTGCAGGTTCAAACCCTGCTCGTGGAAATTTTTTCAACATTTGTGTTTTTATGTTAGTATTATTTGATTAGCACCTACTGTGCTAACTTGGTAGCAACAGGCAACTTTCCATGGAAGCGCCTGTAGACTACACCCTTCGGCCCCCCGCCCGATCCTCCAAATGACAGCACAATTTTTACGGAATACACTAAACATGCACACTGTTTTAGGCCCAAGACACCGTACTCGTAGAACAAGGGTACGAAGAACCGGTTCACACGCGCTCTATGCCAGGCACAGTCATGTGCCTGGGAGCTCCTCTCCTCCTCCACGGCCCGGTCTACCCGAGCCGAGGTCCGTGCCTTTAGAGGCGCCCTCGGGTGGTTCCGCTCCCCGATCCGATCCGAACCCTTCGGAGACTCTGGAAGGGCACGGGGACGCGCACTTTTAAGTGTGCGATGCCGTACCCCTCTAGAAATCCTCTGAAGGTGATTCGTTTCAACACGGCTTGAGGTACCCTTTAGAAACCTCGCCGCCCCTAAAACAAGCCCGGTGAAGCTGGAAATGCCCCTCGGCAACCAGCAGTCTCTCTCCAAAAAAAAAATAAAAAAAAAACCCTTCGGCCAGAAGTCCTCCTTCATGAAGATGTCCAGCTTTGATGTCGGGACTCGTAAGCTACCGTATTAAGCTACCGTATGTTAACAAAGAAAATAACAAAAGTAGCGTAACTAACTACATACCTAATATTGTATTCTAAAGTGTACGCGAACACCACACATTCAATTAAACCACTTTTACGGATCTACTCGCGTTTGTACATAATATTGATGAAGTGTTTCATTACACCCCCTGAAGATTTAGGTACTGTGGTCACTAATGGTTATCATAATAAATTTTTATTTATCTCTTTAAATGGTTAAAAATTTAAACACGCTGTGCCCTAAGGGTTAAAATATTCTAGAATGGTATAAAAAATATTTAACCGTCTACCGGTCCGTGCTTTATTAGCCGTAAAGTTTACCTATCCGGCTCAAGGGACCATAGCAAATTGTACCCCCAAGGCCTTCATCGATAATAACAACCCGTGGATTTCTTATTGAAAATCAATGTTGAGCTTAAGAAGCAAGCGGCACTTGGCTTATCTCCTTAATTTTAAAGTCAAATTCTTAATCCTGCGAGTATTCGGGGCACGTTTGCCCGGCCGCCGCTGTTTTGCTTTGCAAATACCCTTGTTGGCGCAGGGTTAAAGATTGTTTATTGTAAAATTATAGTTGACGGTCTCTTGTGCCCGACTTCGTTGGAGGGATGAGTGAATTGGTGAAACTTACAGCCAGTTGTATCCAACGGCTCTCGTATAGGCTTAGCCAAAGTAACATTAAGAAAACGATAGCGAAGTTCGAAAAGAATAAAATGTATGAGATTGACATAAGACGCGCTAAATCACGTGGTCGTCAATTTTCGAACTTCGCTATCGTTTTCTTAAAGTTACTTTGGCTACCGCCACTGATATACCTACGTAATCAAATGAAAAGTCATTCAGGTTACATAGCACTTTTACACCAAAGCTGTGCGAGGTAGCTAAGAGGTGCGCGTGAAAATAAATCCACCAATTGTTGCGGAAACCCACAACACACACTATGCTATTGCTTAAAATTAGGTTTAAAATTACACTAAAATAGAAAAGTCCACTCACAGTTCAATACCGCTCCCGCCGTCCTGAACGGGATCCATATAGTCCGATGGGGCCCGAATCCGAGTCCGGGTCTTCGAAGGTTCCCTAAACACACCCAAACTACCCCAAAGTGCACTCTCCCCCGAGGAAATACCTGTTTCACTTCAGTAGCGTGGTAGCCGACATCCAAACACGGACGGCGAATTGTACTCCCGATGCGATTCGCTCACGACACACACACACACAACACAGGTTGCACAATATACTTAATTAGAGCAATACGGCTCCAAATGCCCTTATTACTACACAAAAACTATTTAATTATCAACACACGATAACCTATCAACCAGCCATATTGTCTTTCCAGAGACAAGTGTATAAAAAAAGAACAACTAGTGATGGGGCCATTATGCCACCAAACAAAATTGAATCTCGATAATCGATTCGTCCATAATACAAATCAAAGTTTTATTTTCAACAAAAATAAATGCCTGTTTATTTGCAACACCAATAGTATTGCTTCCTTTTCTTGGAGTATAAAAATGGAGTTATCCTATTGGTGTGTTTTTTACTAGCGTACTAGAGCGTACTACTTAACTCTGGGTGCCTAGTGTGAGTTTCATTTGACATTTGATAATAGATATTCTTTATTGCATACTAGCTGTGCCCCGCGGTTTCACCCGCGTTTTATTAGTCATACCGTTATGTAATATATATTATATATAGCCTATAGCCTTCCTTAATAAATGGGCTATTCAACACAAAAATAATTTTTCAATTCGGCCCAGTAGTTCCTGAGATTAGCGCGTTCAACCAAACAAACAAACAAACAAACTCTTCAGCTTTATAATATTAGTATAGATTAAACACTAACAGAAAACAATGTACAAACAGTGGTGAGCAAAGGTGGACTTATCTCTAAAGGAGATCTAATATTAATAATAATAATAATAATAATAAAGAGCCTCGATCAACATCTCATGAGGCTCTCGTTAGGCGGCTGGATCGAGGGCCTGATTAAGAAGGCAGTTCTCCTCGATACGGCACGCATTGTGAGGAGGTTCCTGTCTCTGGAGCCCTAATCACCGGTAGTTTGGACCCTGGTCCCGATGCCGGTGGACCCCTATTTTTTATATTTTTAAATGTTTGTTTTGTTTTTTAGAAAATATTTAAAAATGTAAATTAATATGTAAAAAAATAAATAGAGAGATAATAATAATAATATAATATTTAGATGTGAAACCTTTAGGGGTTTTTAAATAAACCTTACTTATAAAGTACTAGCTGTGCTCGCGACTTCGTCCGCGTGGAATAGTGACTTTCGGCAGCATTTTTAATTTTTTAGGCTCTTGTTCCCGTTTTTGCAACATTTTTCACTGATGCTTCGCTCCTATTGGTCGCAGCGTGATGTTATATAGCCTAAAGCCTTCCTCGATAAATAGACTATCCAACACAAAAATAATTTTTCAATTCGAACCAGTAGTTCTTGAGATTAGCGCGTTCAAACAAACATACTCTTCAGCTTTATAATATTAACTAGCTGTGCTCGCGACTTCGTCCGCGTGGAATAGTCACTTTCGGCAGCATTTTTAATTTTTTAGGCTCTTTTCCCGTTTTTGCAACATTTTTCACTGATGCTTCGCTCCTATTGGTCGCAGCGTGATGTTATATAGCCTAAAGCCTTCCTCGATAAATGGACTATCCAACACAAAAAGAATTATTCAATTCGAACCAGTAGTTCCTGAGATTAGCGCGTTCAAACAAACAAACAAACAAACAAACAAACAAACTCTTCAGCTTTATATATTAGTATAGATAATATAGAGCTTTTTTTAAATTAAAAAGTAATGAGCTATCTTTTAAAATCTTACTAACTTATTTTGTGTCATCAAAACATAAGTACATTTAAATTATTTCTGTAAATGACTTCACCAAACATCATTGAGAGGTCGTAGATAAGCAGTAGGTGCATCCTATTTTAAAGTCAAATCTACAATCGCAAAATATTCAAAGCCACTCCGCGCTGTTTCGACTTGCAAATCGTATCGTTGTATGCCTATCCGCCTACATTGCTTGACGGATCTCCATTTGAAGGGAAAAATGGGAAAACATGAAGAAATCATTTTCATACGATACATATACCAACTACCGCCTGAAATCCGTCATCACTTTCCACCTTTAAGAGCGTTTACGCCGCACACTAGCGCCACTAATGAAAAAAAAACATATCTAGTAATTAGATATAGAAAATGAAATTATGCTCAACAAACTATCTGAATGAAGTAATTTAGCATTTTTACGTCACCTATTGAACACCTGACATGTTATGGTTTAGTTAAATATGGCGTTATAGTTAAAAGTGGCCGTAACGTCTTATTTAACTAAACCATAACATGTGAGGTGTTCATTAGCTGCCATAACATGTGATATGTTTTTTTCATTGGCGGCGCTAGTGTGCGGCGTAAACGCTCTTAAATCCAAACTGCACAAGCATTTACTAATTGAGTCATCTGCTAGTAACATGTTATAGTCTTTATTATTATTATTTTTAATGTCTATTATATATACCTAAGTATAACTATATTTTTTATTTAAGTTTGTATATTTGTGTATGAAGGGTATTATTTGTACTTATTAATGTTAGCGCACTTCCTCTATCTCTTTCTTGGATTCTCTAACCAATTGTTGCCTGGAAGAGATCGCTTGTAGCGATAAGACCGCCATTGCCCATATACCTTAAGTTTTTGTTTGACTGTTGTTCTCCTTTTGTTTCCATTTGTGTGTGAGCAATAAAGAATTTATCTATCTATCTATTTATGTACAGAAGCTCGTTGAAATAAACTGTCTTGTTTGTTACGGACATGTAAGCACTGAAACTGACTGAAACTGACTGAAACTGAAAGCCCAAAAAAGCAAATGCAATGGCTGGGCAAAACCACCAAAGAGTTCGTACCACCAAAGAGTTCGTACCACCTGTGCAGCTGCCGACTAATGTAACAGTTGGTGCCACAAACTAGTCTTTAATACTTTAGTTTAGTGTGGTCTCTTATTAAAGCACCAGCAGGCTACACATGAAATTTAAGCTATAGGAGGCTGAGAACTTCCCTATACGGTTTCCCGTCCTACAACATTAGAGTCCCTAGGTCCCTAAGTCCCTAAAGCCCTAAAGCCCTAACCTACAGCATAAATGTGTAATAAATAAATATATAAATAAGTACGGGATGTCTGCACCATGAGACCTAAGGCAACAGACGGAAGGTGGTGAGGAAACAGTAGTCCGAGTACAAAAGAGAGTTTATTTACAACATACAGTTTCTTAAATACTAATTTTATTTTACACACACAATGATAGCTACTAACTAGTAAGCCATCTGTGTAAACTGCAGTGATGCATTCTCTTGCAGTTTTCTTAAGTCGGCCAGCGTAAATCGCTGGCTAAATGTTCAAAGGTCGTTTGAACACCACCAAAGAGAGAGCAGACAGAGGGCCTAGATAAAAGGCATAAGGTTAATAAAGATAAAGTCATTGATCCCGGCTGCTTAAGGCGACGCATCGCTAAACAATTAAACTAATACGGAGCGTTTGCGCCCCGTACCATAAGAGAAACTGTTTTTTTTTATTTCCAATTAAAACTACAAATATGTTTAAAAAAATGAACTAGCATTTTGAAGTGTGTGTTAAGACTAATCTACTAAGAAAATTTAGATGCTTAAATCGGGTTAGTTTGCCTGTAAAATGCAAATCAATGTTTAAAAAGAGGTTACTTTAATATTTTTTTGTCTGTTATAAAAGTTAACACATCGTGTTTCTGCAACTAGCAAAATGAAGTCAACTAAATGAAAAATCATGTCATCAAATATCACTTTCATATGTTTTGTAATTGTTGGGAAAAATCAAGATCCCGCCACGTAAATTTCCAATGCGTCGCCTTAAGTACTCGTTGACAACCGTCAATCTGCACTGGGCCCGCGTGGTGGTTTATGACTGGTTCTCTCAGCGGTATTTCCATCGGCAAGCTCGTCGAGCCTCAGCAGTGGAGACATAAAATGAACTTGTGATAACGATTTTTACTCAACTGTAGGGTACTGGCATCAGTATTCGGCACTTTAAGACCAGTGTTCATCGCCAAAAAATAACATACATTTTACGGGATGACAAATAGGAAGTAGGTTGTTGACCTATTTTTAATGTGATTATCTTTTTATATACAACGTGTAACAAAATATGTGGTAAAAATGAAAAGGTCCAAGGTGTATCCGATCTACATCTTGTACGTATAGTTACTTAGACATAATTATTAACCTTTTCACCGCCCAACTATCCTGCACGCGATGTCCCGCTGTACGCCAACGTATAAATGTATTTTAATAAAGTAGGTACAAAGAAGAACTTCTATAGAAGTGCTGGCGTGGACGGCACGAAAATCTCGAACTTCTATAGAAGTTGTTGGCGGTAAAAAGGTTAACTTTAATTTGTTGTGCAATTTTTAATTAAATATTTGAATCATGACGTTACAATCAAAACATTAACAAGTCGAATCCCTAGTGGCTTAGTAACCTCTGTGTACTTACATTCATGATCACTGCTGCTTGCTTATGCGCGCCTGACGCGCATGATTTTACTAATATTATGTATTTAATTTACAATTACATGACAAACCAAAGTTAATAATTATGTCTCAGTAACTCTGCATACAAGGTCTAGATCGGATACATTTTGGATCTTTTCATTTGGACTACACCTTTCTGTTACACGTTATATAAATCTTCTGTGCGTAACTCTTATAAACTTCTTGTAATTGAACTCCTTCTAAACGGCTGGACCGATTTTAATGAATTTTTTTGTGTGTATTCAAGTGGATTCGAGAACGGTTTAGATTTACAGTTGGACCCGGTAGGTAGCGCTGCAATAGGGGTCCATACGGGTGTTTTTAAGCGGACGAAGTCGCAAGTATATGTTAATTATTGTATGTATGTTTAATTTGTGTCGTAACTATTGTACTGTATGTTTAGCCTTAAATACTGATTATGTTCACACTTTTTCTACTTTTCTTTGTATCTTCTCCTTTTACGGGCCTGCTGGAAGAAATTTCAATGTGAAATAAGCAGCGCCCTTGTACTTGTCTATTCTTACTATGTCCTCCTTTCTGTTTGTTTGTGTGTACATAAATTATAAATAAATAAATAAATAAATAAGCAGGCCACTAGTATATTCATATAATTTTGCGCAATTATTGTTGCGAACAAATTTACAATGTGAAAAAAGACAAAGTGTTGAAAAAACTTCCATCACAATAGCATAGTTGGTAGTGCACCTGACCCGGCATGTCATGGGGTGCGGGTTCGAATCCCGCTCGTGGAAGTTTTTTTCAGACTATTTTTAATGGTTAAAGGAAAGTAGGTATTTCTGTCGAACACTGTACCACTAACTTAAATTAAATAACATTTTGATTTTTAATTTACTCTACTTTTTGTTAATATCACATTTAATTTTATATAGGTAAGTACAGAAAAAAAAAACGACGGGTTGCACTCCGGGAGTGCCGGCAGACGTGAAAACTTTATAACTGAACGTTGTGCATTTTTGATATTTGGAATGGTTAGGGAATAATTTTGCACGAATTGCTTCAATTATCAGTATAAAAGTACTATCATTTATGTGGTAGAATACAATATTTATTTATTGCGCTATCGTACACAAACATGACAATTTATATTATATTCGAACATTCGCGCAAGCGCCCTGCGCCGCCTAAACGAAACAGCAGGCATACATTTTCGCCGCGCCGTAGAAAGAGAGGGGGATACTTCCTCTCCTACGCCGCGCCGGCTGTCATCCGTCTTACGAATTTTTGATCAGGCCACGTGTCCTGACGTGAATTTAACATTTTTTACCCATTACAAAAAAATGTACAACGCCGCTAAAGAAGTTTTCACTTCAATAATGGTTGCAAACTTTTCATGAAGCTATAATTTTCAAAAGTTTCTCAACTTAGTATTTATCGTAACTGAACTGAGACTGCGTCTGTGGTTGTTTGGCTAAAGGTATTACATAAGAATGTTCTATAAACAAAACCTTAAGGAAAGCCGATGACTAAAATCGCCTCTCGAAGCATCTGGCTATTCCCAAACGCGGCCGGCACAAGATCCGTTGTTTGTTACCATCGGGCCCCAAAATCTTAGTTAATAAATGGAAAGATAAAGCAGGAAAGACGACGTCTAAAAGCGATGCTACTTAAACTATTTTTGAAGTGAAAACTTCTTTAGCGGCGTTGTACACTTTTTTTGTAATGGGTAAAAAATGTTAAATTTGCGTCAGGACACGTGACCGTCGCCCTGTGTGGTGCCGGGGATAAAGAATTGCACCACCCCATCTCTTCCCTTGGGTGTCGTAAAAGCCGACTAAGGGATCATTCCAGAGGATGGGCAGCAGCATCTCTCTGAGGTTACCCTCAATCTACTGCGATCGCCAACCCGCCTACCAAGCGTGGCGATTACGGCAAATACCCCTCATATCCTTGGGGGAGGCCTTTGTCCAGCAGTGGACGTCTTATGGCTGAGATGATGATGATGATGATGACGTGCCCGTCAGGAGTCAGGACACGTGGCCTGATCGAAAATTCGTAAGACGGATGACAGCCGGCGCGGCGTAGGAGAGGAAGTATCCCCCTCTCTTTCTAGTTTAGGCGGCGCAGGGCGCTTGCGCGAATGTCCGAGTGCTTTTTAATGTAATATAAATTGTCATGTTTGTGTACGATAGCGCAATAAATAAATGTTGTATTCTACCACATAAATGATAGTACTTTTATACGGATAATTGAAGCAAATCGTGCAAAATTATTCCTTAACCATTCCAAAATGTCAAAAATGCACAACATTAATATTCAAGTTTTCACTTCTGCCGGCACTCCCGGAGTGCAACCCGTCGTTTTTTTTTTGTGATAGACTTTGCTGATTGTGACTGGGCAGTTTCAGCTTTGCCGGGCTTTTTTGAGGACGCCTAGAAACTTAAAGGGTTCCCCAAGCCGTGTGAAATGAAATACCATTACAGGTTTTCTAGAGGAAACGGCATCGCGCACTAGTGCGTGTCCCCGTGCCCTACTAGATTCTCCGAAGGAGTTCGGAGCGGAACAACCCGAAGGCCTCTAAAGGCTCGGACCTCGGCTCTGGTTGACCGGGTCGTGGGGAGGGGAGAAGCGCCCAGGTACATATCTGTACCTGGTTTATAGCGCGTGTGAACCGGCTCGTCGTATCCTTGTTCTACGACTACAGTGTCTTGGGCCTAAACTAGTGTGCATGTTTAGTGTACTCTGAAATTGTGTAGTAGCATTTAGAGGATTATGCGGGGTCGCATAACTAGTTAACTAACTAACTAATATAGTTATATCATTTTGATAGTTTTTATATAGTTGCATAGCTGTAACTAAGTGTTCACAGTGCTACTACCATCTTTACTTTTAAAATCGCATCGCATTCTGTCCACGCCTAACTTTAAGCGGTACACTAAAAACTCGTCCATTTCCCTTCCCGCTAAGCCTTTGCTAAGAAATTTTACTCTGGCTTTACTTAAGTACTTAAGAAAAAAAATATGAAAGAGAGCTAAAGCCCAACACAATGGCGAACAGCGAGCCGACTCGGAAACCGACGCGTGACAACACAAGAAATTACTTAGGAATATCATCTCATAGAGTTTATCTCGAGAAAAAATAATATAGACAACATTGTCGCCTATCTCATCCCGCACGTACAGCGAATGCATTTTGAGCCTTACTGTTATACAGATAGAGGTGCAACAACACAGATGAACATATTTCGCGCGGTGTGGAACGCTCGAGAGAAATATAAAGTGTCTTTACGATGCCGTTAATTTTTATACCGCGGGCCATTTAAAAACATTTTGTTTCACGGCGGCGAACAGTAGGGGACGCCTACATTCTTGAGGAGCTTACGACGTCACAGTTGTTCTGAAGAAATTACAGGTAGTATTTCAAACTGTGTTGAAAAATAAAGTTCGAAAACGCTGTAGGTGTTGCGGTTCATACATTCATACAAAATTTGGTATGGAGTTCTCAGTTTTTGAATATCAAGTTATAGTATATCTGCTTATTGTTAAATACCATTTAATAAAAGCCTATATATACATTCAGCGGTACTAATAAAATTGTGTATGTATATAGGAGCTCGATGGCGCAGTGATTAACGCGCCCCATCTGCGACTGCTGAGGCCGGTCATCGATGTCCAGTTCTCCCTATCCATCCACACAGGAAAGGCCGTGCCCTAGCAGTGGGGACGTAAATAATGAGCTGACGATGATAAATCTAATTAAATATAGGGTCATTTCGCCTGTTCGCGTCCATCGCCCAGTTCGCGTCCATTTTACGGATCTCCCTTTGAACATTCTCGAAAATAATTATACTAACACACCAATAAAACGAAAAGTCATTACCGCCAATACCTCAATGTATAAGAGACACGCACACATAGACAAAAGTTCCGTGCGCCCAACCAATCCTGTTTAGAAAAAATAGTTTGTCTCGGCTGTTCAACAAGAGAGCGCGGACCCGCGGTATTTTAAGAAAAAAATAGTGTCCAGCGGTGCGTTTGACATTAAGTCGTGTATTGTTTTATGTGAATTTTAGGTTACATAGCTGTTTCTAGACTTTGATAATAAAAAAAGGAATATTATTAATTATGAATTTGCTTATTTTTTCTATAGTTAACAGTTAAAGTAAGGTGGACGCGAATTACTACACCGAATTTATAAAACTTCCACTTTGCATCCGCATGGACGTCATGTCATTAATTAAAATTCTAAGGCTATAATTAATCATACCTCGTCTCGTAATTATTATGATTCAACATTTCTTTTAGTAGTAGAATTAGACAACAATTATTGTATTGTTTTGTTGCTATAATATAGCCAAAAACTTATTATTAATCAAGGCTGATCTTTAGTAATAATTTTAATAATATTCCTCGTGATTTTAGGGTAAAATTGACAGAACTGATTATTGTTGACATAAACAGGTGGAATTAATATTTACCTACTACCTACATACTTTGTTTTTTAATTTTTAGTTCAATAAATGTTGAGAAGAATAAATAGGTATTTTTATATTCTTTAAAGTGATTTATTAATGATAATAACGTTGATTTTTAAATAACTATATTCTTAAATAAAGAAATTGTTAAAATCCAATCTTTCTCTACATTATCTTAAAAATATCACCCCTACATTCCTTTTAAACTGGTGGACGCGAAATGGTCCAGGGGTGGACGCAATCTGGATTTTGTGGACGCAAACTGGGTAAAACGCCTAATTCTGATGTTTGTCTATTTAAAAAAAAAACTCAAGATGTTTCGAACAAACCTAAAAGTTAACCTTAAAATAGACTATATAATGAACACATTACATAAATTTTTCATTGAAATTAGTACTGAGACATTTTTATTTTCTCCTTCAAACTTGCCAACTGCACTAAATGGACGCGAACAGGCGAAATGACCCTATTATGCTCTATACTATTTACTAGATCAAATGCAAACAAATATAATTTGCTAACTGTTTATTATATATTTATGAAACCATATTCTTAGGATATAAGATTTTACCCTAATTAATTATGCAGCAAAGACAGTTGATTGATGTTTGTGCATAACTGGAGCCAACTGCTCATAAATGGTATCCACAGATTACCAGCGTTTGTTGGGACCTTATTCAATATCAGTCGTGCAGAAAGTACTCTTCTATGCTCTGCGTTCACGTACTTTAGACGTAAACAAAAAATATCAGCATCAAAAACTTTTCTTGCGGAAAGTGATCCAGCATTAAGGGAGCTTAAGCATGTATTGTGGACCTACTTAAAAGAAGTAGGTACATCCCTAATTCGAATAGTTCTTGCCCAAACCTCAAGGGGCATCGGAAGATAATAACATGTACATTATTACGCACAGGCGGTCGAGAGATCTTGTGTAGTCCGGTCTCCCGAGACATGCCCGAATGATTCGAGCAACCCAACTAGGTATTGTTCGGATTCATCCGCTCATCGTTAATAAGCAGGAAGAATCCTATTATATTAGTAGGTACTATATTCGATAATGTTGTCGGACACAATTCGCTATAAATAGTTCTCGTCACCAGCTCATTTTTTATGTCCTCAATGCTTGGGGCACGAACCCTATGGATTGGTAGAGAGAACGGGCCATAAACCACCACGCGGACCCAGTGCGGATTGGTGGTTGTTGACGATTGCTTAAAGCAGCCAAGACCAATGGCAACGGCTTTACGTCCCTTTCGAATCACGGAGGAGCTCGAGATGATAAATTTTTGGTCACCCATCCGATGGCCGGCCTTTGAGAAAATTGTTAACCCTCAGCAATCGCAGACCGGGCGCGTTCACCACTCACTTCACTTCACATCGAGCACTTGTAATCAGTATGTTTAAGTGAAAATCAAAATTAAGTTGGAATTAAATAGTTTTGGAAGGGCTCGTGAAGATTCGAAGACCGAGACGCTGGCGGATTTGACAGTCTGCTGGCAAACATCCGATGTAAGTTTAACTTGAAGGGTTGCTTTTTAGGTTCATCTAAATCGTTTAAAAGTTTAGAAAAAGTTCTCGTGTTGTTTTATAATAACAAAAAAATTAAATAACGAATGAAAAAAATTAAAATCCTTAGCCTTTATAATTAAAAAAACTGTAAGTACAAGAGAGCCAACAGCTGTCAAATGTAAAAAGAACAGTTTAAACGGCGCTTTCTAAGTAAGAGCAAGGATTTACGTATAACTTTGAACACGCCGCGCGGTATGGTTAAAAAAAAACATAAATTTTCCCCTTTTAGACCCGACGTCATGGGGGTAGGAAATTACTACACAGACGTGAGGGTGGCTCATTGTAGCCCAACACTAGTGACGTAACAGTAACTTTATAAGAAAGAAATCTCTTTTTATGCAGTTTTCTGTTATTGGCTTTAAACTTATTAAATAAATAAATAAATTTGACGAAGTTGTGACGAGTTGTTAAGCCACTAGACCACAGAGACTATCACCGGTTTAGACCCAGAGCTCCCGGGTTCGATTCCCAGCGGGGGCATATGTTGGAGTACTCGGTTTGGTTGGTGGCAGGACTTGTTAGTTCGCCTGGCTAGCTACTACCATCTCATCTAAATATGTTGCCATAACATCAATGCTTGTAGCATTGTTGTGTTCCGGCAGGTATAGATTTAAGATAGCCAGTGTCTCAGTAGTTGAGGAATCCGGGTGAAGTGCCCTTCCACTTTCGGCCTAGGCTAAGGCAAGTGCTTACTCGTAACACGTAAAAAAAAGCACGACAGGCCATCAGTCCTACGAGCGATGTGGCCTGCCTACTGCCACTTGCGCTTAGCGTAGCAAGCAACTGTTCAGGCTATGTCGGTGTTAAAGGGGTCCTCAAATGAAACGATCGATACAGGAACAAAAGTCAAATATATTTCCTATGAGTGTGAGTGCGAATTAAATTGTCTTAAAATATTGGCTACTTATGTAAACGGTGAAGACGAAGCTATAGCGCGATGCAGAAAGGAATTAATCAACGCCATCTAGTTTATAAAATAAGAACTAAAATTGACAATTACACAAATCATTTATAAAATGCAGATATATTATTGGACAGTCGGTAACCTTTGTTCTTCTACGGATTCTTTTATATTAATAAGCAATCTCCTGCATAGTTATGGTAGCCTGGTACTTAATGTTAGAAATATTAAATCTAGTGCAACATGTAGGTAATAAAAGATTGTTTGTGCCTGTGGTTCATACATACAAATTATTTATCTCCAGCAATTATTTTATACACAACAGTACCTAAAAGTGTATCTAAGAAGACAAATTGGTAGGGTTTAAAAAAAGTGTATCTTACAGGAATAAAAGCGCAGTTTTATTAAAAGTGTCTCTACGGGGAAAGTGTATCTCTGGGGAATAATTCGAATTTTTCGTTTCGAGTCGAAAATAAGAGTGTGGCGAATTTACTTGATAAAAATAGAACTGTGGCGAATTTACACATACTTTTTTCTGTGGCAAACTAACTTTGTGGCGAATGTACAACAACCCCCTCATTTCAAATTTGATCCCGCAGAGAAACCTAAAGCATAGCCCTCTCCATTTCTCTTTGGGTTTGAGATATTAATATGTCACTTCGAGAGAGTATGAATAACCCGCCTACCCGTCGGTAGGTACCATTTTGTAATGTAAACATTAATACCCTCAATGACTGCATCGTCTAGCCTTAAATCACTTACTAGGTAAAGATAAATCACATGTAATGCCACTTGTTATACTTTGCTAGGTATCAGCGGTCTATATTTTTTTTAAATTAGAATTATCTTTATAAATGTAGGCTCTTTAAGCTACCACATCCTGTATACTCATAATTATGTACCGCTTTATAAAGGTCTCATGTGTCCAGAAAAAAATTACACTTCTGCCAATTACCAAATATTCTATTTATTCACAATATTTATAGGCGCCGAACGATATATGAGCTGAGCACGCAAAGCTTATATCGTAGAGGAAATTGAAAACCATCGAATAACATTAGGGATTTGAGTGAATGTCGTAAAATATATCCAAAACGGTGCAAAATAGCCGTACTAAATAAAATGTTTTGGCATGAAACGGATATGTGATGAGATTTATTTATTTTTATTAATATAGGCCTCAATATAGCTCCTCGAATGGAGGGATGCGAATAGGCTGTTACGAAATTGGTTACGATATTGATGCCTTAATCTATTGATATTTTTTCCCACAGCTTATTTTACCAATGAACGTATCTATGGCGCTGTTTGAATTGACTACCTACTTACTTATTTGATATAATGGCATGTGAACATTTTCCTATTTCCAGAATTAGTGTAGGTACTTAGTATATCTATACTATACTATATAAATATGTAGGTTCTGTCTGTACATGCAATTTTTCTGACAAATTTTAGGATAAATATTCGTTTTATATGTCTTACTGACACCAATTCTACGAATTTTTAAATTTTTGTCTGTATGTCCTCATATAACTCAAGAACGGCTTGACCGATCTTGATGAAAATTTGTATGTAGTAAGAACATGAGATTGTGCAAATGATAGGCTATAAAAAAACAGGGCGGGTGACGGCTAGTCTGTATATAAATATGTTATTATTTGTAAATTTCACGCAAATAGGGTTTAATGTGAACAAATCACAATTCGGAACAGCAGTGTTGAAAAATAGTTTTTTTTACCACGATTGGGATTGAAACCCACAACTTCTGAAAACCGGGCTTGGCACCCTGCCAATATTTGCGATAGTTTTATGCAACACTTTTCCGAATCTGTAGTAAAATTTTTCGGAAGAAGACATATTTTATTACATAACATTTTGTGTTGTCATCGACAAATGAAGAAAGTATTTCTCAAATTATTAGTTTGGGAAAAATTTAACATGATTTATTTATATTTATATTTATTAAAATTTTAAATTATGAATTACATTGGTTGTTATCAAAACAGCCAATCAATTATATTAACATATACACTCAAATTAACTTTAACCTTTGATAATATGTGCGAGCGCTGTCCAGCGCCACCAAACAATTAAAATTCGAGTGATTGTGTGTGTATTCACGGCAGACGAAGGATTATGGATATATATTAGGTCCTTACCTATGAAATTGACGTTTTTTTCTCACTTATTAAAAGGTGTATTACTTCAAAAAGTCAATACCAGTTCTTCATATTATTATACATCTTTAATTAGGACTATGTTACTTAGGCTTCAGTAATAACAATGATTATTAATTTTGTGTCTTTATCGCCCAATATTTTTTTTAAATTGACTACTTTTTTGTTTGCGGAATTGTCTTTTTGTTTCATTGTAGCTTTGAAGGGACTAATTTTTTTTTCTTTTTAATGTCTGCTATATTTAGCTAGTGAAACAAACACACTACTCTACAATTTTTATAGTGTTAACATAAATAGATGTGAAAAAAATTAAAAAAACGTTGTATGAAAAATAAAATTTGATAAAATATCTTCATACAAAACGTCAATTTCATAGGTAAGGACCTAATAGTACCTACGTATATAAATTTTAAAATAAAAGGGTTCATATATAAATAAGGAGGAGGATGTTTTCTCAATGCCATAACAAACTTCAAAGCTCCAATTCTTTTATATCAATAAGCCGATTATAATGAAACTTTATATGCTTAAGGAAAACACCTTGTTGTAAATAGATTAACTATTTACAACAATTTAAAATGAACAACTTATTGAACTGAATTATTGAGATTTAATGTTTAATGTTGAAAGTTTTAAATCGCCTGAAAATACTTGAACATAAGTGCTTTTTAAATGTGCTTTATCTCTGTATTTTCCGAGCACACAAAGTTTAATTAAAATCAGCTTATCGGTTTGGAATAACTAGAGCTTAGAAGTTTGTATGCGATATCGGAATGTAAAATGGCTGTTAAGAGCGTTTACGCCGCACACTAGCGCCGCCAATAAAAAAAAACATATCTAGTAATTAGAGATAGAAAATCAAATTATGCTCAACAAACTATCTGAATGAAGTAATTTAGCATTTTTACGTCACCTAATGAACACCTGACATGTTATGGTTTAGTTAAATATGGCATTATAGTTAAAAGTGGCCGTAACGTCTTATTTAACTAAACCATAACATGTGAGGTGTTCATTAAGTGACGTAAAAATGCTAAATTACTTCATTCAAATAGTTTGTTGAGCATAATTTGATTTTCTATCTCTAATTGCTAGATATGTTTTTTTTTTCATTAGTGGCGCTAGTGTGCGGCGTAAACGCTCTTAAGCAAACGATCAAATGTATGAACAGAACGAGTGTCTTTTTTAATGTCAAGCTACTTCCATTTCACATATGAAAGGTAACTGAGTGTCACATGTCACAGCACTCATGTATAAGTGATCGTTGTATCTTAAGAACACTCCACATTCATATTGATTTCTTTGGTTATCATCATACCACCTCTCAAAGCCGCTATCTTGAATTTTTTGACCTGAAAATAAAATTTGTAATTAAAAAAAAACAACTATAAAACTATAAAATTAGCCACCCCCAACCAAGACCCGGTCAGCCAGAGCCGATGTCCTTAGATATTTTTTTATACGTAGCTCGGCAATTGACTCCATTCCACCTGATGTTAAGTTGAAACGGAGTCCAGACGCAAGGACAACTTGTGCAGCGTGAAAACAAGGCAGCATCAGTCACCCTCACCCTGCCGGCCCACAAGGTGCCTCTTCACGCCTCGTTTGAAGGACCCTATTAGAGGCCTTGCGCCGTTGGGTTGTTCAGTTCCTGATCCGATCCGAACCCCTCGGAGAATCTAGTAGAAAACGGGGACAGGCTTGCGTGGTGCAATTACCTCTAGAAAACCTGTGACGGTGTTTCTCTTTAAGTCTCTCACCGCCCCCCATAAAAGTCCGGTGATACTGAAAAGGCTGTCTCAGGCCATCAGAAAAGTCTCTCCAGAGAAAACTTTAAATTTAATCTATTATAAAAAAAAACTAATGAAGTTATGTATTAGGTAATACCAATAAACCTAAAAGAATAGAATAGACAAGCAAGAAAATATACTTTGTTTTTGAAACTATACCCTTTACTCTACCTTTTACAGTGTAAAAATCATTGACAAAAAATTGCTTCTTGAATCCGCCGTAATAGTTATAGTTATCATGAATGAAATTGTTATAAACAATATCTGCTTCCATTTCACTTCCCAGCACGAGCAGCATCCCGCCTTCCATGAAACAGGTCTCGATGGCTCGAGACCACGTTTTGGGTTTATTGTTTAGTTTATAACATTTACGAGTTTCCTGGATGTACTTATATCCTGTAAAAAGTTTACATTAAAGATGTATCCACTTTTAGACAACAAACCCTGAAGCCTGGCCTAGTATAGAGGCAGCGCCTCTGACTTTGGAGACAAACGAGGTGATAAGCAATGTTACCATAAATATTATTAACGGGATTATTACCATGTTTATTGTCGTGTTTGAGTATCCGATATTTCGGCACAGTTGCATGCGCCATGATCACGGATGTACACCCGTGAGTACATCCGTGATTACATGGTAATAATCCCGTTAATAATATTTATTCTAATGCAAGTGACCATGATAGTTTAAAAAGTTATAATGTTACCATAAGTACTAATTCTCATTTTCATTAACAAAATGAAAATCAATTCAATTCAATTCAATAATTTATTGCTCTCCATAATAAGTATACATGAGTAATTGTTACAATATTGGTTAAAGAACGTTACGTTAACGTTATTACGTTATTAATCAAGATCAACTGGTGCTAAAAAGCGCACTCGGCGCTAGAGGTCTCCGTATTGGCAGTATGTAGTTTCTGTAAGTTTTTTAGTTAAATAGTAGTTAATAATAACATACCTTTATCTATTGTAGGACAAGTGACATCTTCTACTTTCTTGCAAATAAATGGATGCGGAGAGTTGGGATCAGTAAAGCAAAAGTCGCTTTTGTAATTGCCAGTATCTATGTCCATGGTCACACACTTTTTTAAATCAGATTCATCACCAAAATTTTGTACGGAAATTGTCGATGCGTGACCTGAAAATGAAAGAACTGTTTAACATAAAGGCAGGATGAACAAAACAGGATTACTATGTACAAAAAATTACAGTTTTTTATAATTAACAAGTAATGACGTAGTAGTTAAGTAATCGTATCATAATCTTCTAACGTTCTGGTCAGTCATAACTAGAGTTGCCAACTTTTTTAGACCAAATAATATAGCATTTTTGGATTCAGTACTCATAAAAATAGTAGATAGGGAATTAATAAAAAAATATAGTATACTAAAAAATATTAATTTTATTTCTTAAATGAATATTTTGAGTGTTTCGTTATAAATAATAGAGACTGTGTTTAGCGACTTTGCTAATAAAATATAGTAGTTTCGCCTACTATAATATATTTTTAAAATAATAGTAGTTAGACACCTAAAATAGTGGGAACCCTAGTCAACTAGTAACAAATAAACTAATTTTGATATCGAAAACTGTGAAGTCACAAGACTAACTAAAAGCAAACTGAACATTTAAGGTGTTCCATACTTACGAGTATATCTGTATCTATTTGTCAACAATCACTATTTGTCGAGCGTTTGACAAGACGTTTATTTAGAAAAGGTATTTGACAAAATAATACTCTTGTAAGCTGGCTTTTAATTAAATCATGTTAACTATGATAATAAGTACATTTCATTTAAGCACACATATATATGTATATATATTTTTCCCTCCCTTCCCATCCCATCCCATCCCTTCCCTTCCCCATCCCATCCCATCCCTTCCCTTCCCCATCCCATCCCTTTATTGTAAAAATTAGAGAAGTCTATGTACATTGGTCGTTCCTCCTTCTGCTTATTATTGTTCTGAGTTGAGAACTCATCATATTCGGACCAAGTGAATAAATCAATAAATGAGTTAAGTCATGGTGTCAACACTGTATTTCGTTGTATAAAAACTTTGTATTCAGCTATATTTTATTGAACACATGAGTGTTCAATAAAATATAGCTGAATACAAAGTTTCTGTAAATACAAAGTTCCTGTAAAAATCCTGTAAATTAACATGAGTTAATTTACAGGATTTGGTTTAAATCCAACCTGACTGTACTTTGTACGTATGGCCGAGTTGACGACGAAAAAAGTAGTTATTTTCAAATGGTGCCAACTCGGCCATTTGGCCTATTTTTTTTCTGCCGAGTTGACGAACAAGTCGTTAATAGAACGTAAGATCTAGGTAACTGATGGTGGTCTCTTAACTAACCCACAGTGGCGGACTAACTATATCCTAAGCTGATCCTAATGGGTCAGCTTAAAATATTTGTTCTCACCGTCTACTGTCATGTATTCACCCAAGCCGAATTTGTCGTGGATCCCGACGTATATGTCCGTGATGTTGGGTCCTTCCGTCGTTATTGCCTGCGCTAAATGTTTTGCTACCATCCACTCGTTGGCAGTGGTTGGGTAAAACAACTCCGCACCTGGAAAAGTTTAGTTAACTCGTTAGTTAATAAGATATTCTTATGAGGAAATACGTTGAAGGGAGCGGAGCTGAGTGGAGGCGTGAGGAAATCAGCTAATTGAGTCACTTTAATGCAGATTTTTAATCGCAGAATAACACAGCGCAGCGCTCCCGCGGCACTCAGCCCATCTTTGAGCGTTACTGGTTTACTGGTTTACTTTTTTCTTTTTCCTTTGTTTTGTTTTACTTTTTTTTATGTAATGTCGATAACTGTACTGTAAATCGTGTGTGTGTGTGTGTGTGTGTGTGTGTGTGTGTGTGTGTGTGTGTGTGTGTGTGTGTGTGTGTGTGTGTGTGTGTGTGTGTGTGTGTGTGTGTGTGTGTGTCAATAAATAATTCTCTTCTTCTTCTTTCTTCGTCTTATTGGACCGGAGCAGAGAAGAGCCGTAAAAAATTATTAAAATAGAACAAAAAACCCGACTGCTAAAAAAACTATATACCTAATTACCAATAATATACTCGTAAAAAGCGAATTAACATAAAAATAACTGCAAAGAGAAAAAACTGAAAAGAAAAAAAACAAGCTCTACGATCCCAGAATTCCATTTGAGCAATGTTAAATGCAACGTGAAATATTTCCTTGTCCGATACCTATACTTAAATAATAAAATCTTTATTTAAATGAGTATTTATAAATTCACTAGCTGACCCGGCGGACTTCGTACCGCTTTGACAGTTTCCATGACAACAAAACAAACAAATCGTTTTGTATTGGAAAATCAAATTTTCGTTTTTAGTATTTTCAGTTACTTATTATTTATGTTTCTCACCGTTTAAACCTTCCCTGAACTTCCACAAATATTTCAAAATCAAAATTAGCCAAATCTGTCCAGCCATTCTCGAGTTTTAGCGACTCAAACGAACAGCAATTGATTTTTATATATATAGAAGATAGAATACGTATACGTATTACTCTATATTTATATATATATGTGTATATATAAATATATATTTTTTTATACGTATGTGGGAAGCCCAAGACACCATGCACGAATAATGCGCAAGATGCTATGACCTACGTGCGCTATAAAAATGGATAGAAATCACTAATCTGTTATTATCCGGTCAATCATTCAGCGATCGTCATGAGCATGACATAACAGCACGAGTGTTCAAGCAGAAACTTAAAGCGCTTAAGAACTTATCATGTCTTCGGAGACGTACGATGTTGGATGTACTCTGTATAGAGTACACTGCCTCATGCGCATATTCTTCTGTGGATGATCGAAAAAATAAGACCAGATGAAATTGACTGAATAATTTGCGCAGAAATTCCCGAAGTAAATCTAGAATTGTACGAAATAGTGAAGAAGAACATGATTCATGAACTGTGTTGTGAACTCGACTTGCATTACTCGTACGCCGACCGATATTTTGACGCCTGACAGGTAGCGTATTCTTTAAATCAATAACATTAAATAACACTACGATAAATCTTGAAACACACAAAACACCGATAATACTTTTGCAAAAGAAGCGGTAATGACATATTGTCCGTTTGAAGTTGTCAAATGCTGGCTGAAGAACTGTACGTCATTCTGTCACATACTTTTCATAAGATGATATCATGATATTTAAAAAATCATATATATCTTTTAATTTTCTTCTGTACAAACCTTGTCCTGACAATAAAAAACTCAAAAAAAAAGAATTATCCAATTTTGTGCAGTCGATCGGAAATTATGCGCGTACATACATTTCAGTGATTCATTTTTATTTATATAGATAGATTGAATATTGATAGTTGTCGCAGGCGGGGACAATCACCAACCAACCAAAGAGAGTGCAGATTTAATTAAGCTAGCCACGAAGCCGGCAGCGGCGGCCGCTTGGTTGATGATTGTCCCCGTCTGCGACAACTATCAATATTCAGTGTATTTATAAATACTCATTTATTATAGATTTTATTATTTATGTATAGGTATCGGACAAGGAAATATTTCACGTTGCATTCAACATTGCTCAAATGGAATTCCAGGATCGTAGAGCTTGTTTTTTTCTTTACAGTGTTTTCTCTTTGCGGTTATTTTTTATGTGAGTCCGGTTTTTACGAGTATATTATTGTTTATATACAATGTTATTTTTAGTTTATACGAAACCTGAAAACTGTTTGTTCAGAATCAGTAATAGAATCGATTTCAATATTTTTTATACCATGTTACATTTTGACCAAATAATATTTACAAAATCTCAAATAAATTATTCCCTACTAAAAACACACAACGGGGCAGCACAAAAAGCTTGTAACTTTGTGAGTTTTCAAGATTTTATTTTAATTCTTTTTGTACGGATTCTTTAAATGAAAATATTTGACCCGTGTTTCGGTTTTCGTATAAACTAAAAATAAGGTTGTATAGTGGTTTTAGCAGTCGGGTTTTTGTTTTATTTTAATAATTTGGTAAATTTCAAACTCCGCTTTTATGGAAGTGACACCCATAAGCAGGTGCCATTGACTATTTTCATTCTCATAGAATTTATAATATGTGGTATTTTATGTGGAACTCGATGGCGCAGTGGTTAACGCGCCCGGTCTGCGAATGCCAAGGTTTAAACAACTTTCGCAAGGCCGGTCATCGGAAGGGTACCCCAAAATGTATCACCTCGAGCTTATTTTGTACTTCGGAAGGCACATAAAGAGCCGTTGGTCCCGGTTGCATTAGCAGCTGCTAACAACCACCAATCCGCACTGGGCCTTCGTGTCCCAACAGTGGGGACATAAAATGAGCTAGTGTATGGTGTGGTCAAATAACTTTCTCACAAGTTAGCCATGGAGGGGTTGGGAATAAATTCATGTAGAACGATCTGTTCACTAATGACTTTATTTTCTTAACACGGTGCTTGCGGTTCGTGGTCCCAAACTATCTCCGTGGCAGAAAAGAAATTATATTGGTTGTTTAAATGGGTAAATTAGTTTGGTAAATTATATGGTTTTATAAACGTGAGGATATCTTACCTTCATTATCACAGGCTAAGAATGTTGAGCTCCACGTTGTACAGTTATGGTCCCAGTGTAGTTTGTAGAAAGCGTCATGAGCCTCAAGGTATATGTAATCCCTTCGATAGAACTCGGCGTGGCGAGCCGACACTACGGCAATACCTGTAATGTACGATTTACTCGTATAAGCCCTGACAAAATTTTACATTTTTTTTTTTACTTGAAATATCAGCCAGCCTTAGGAAGCTCGAGGGGGATCCGAACTCACGACATTTGGATAACCAGTCCCTGACCGCTGAGCTACCGAGAAGACTGAATTTTTCTAGTGGTTTGTGATTGATGCTGCAAGGCTGCAAGTCAGCGGTATAACGTCACTGTGAAGTTACTACCCCCAGTCAATAGAAAACTTTTGCAAGTATTTAACAATCGATAATGACGTAATTCCTTTTTAAATAGGTACATATTTTTTTTTATAATTTGGAATTTTGCTTTCACAGAATGCAATCAAATGAATGTGCACTTTACCCGGATCTTTAACTACTGGGGCACTGGCTATTTGTTTCTTCTGACAGTTAGCGATAAGCGCTAACTCTCAGAACAAAACAATGCTATTAATATTGATGTTATGGTGACATATTTAGATAAGATGGTGGTAGCTAAAAAGTTTGACAAACAAGCCCTTAAGAGCGTTTACGCCGCACACTATATATACATACTTAAATAAAATATATGTACTTAGGTATATATAATAGACATTAAAAATAATAATAATAAAGACTATAAAATGTTACTAGCAGATGACTCAATTAGTAAATGCTTGTTCAGTTTGGATTTAAGAGCGTTTACGCCGCACACTAGCGCCGCCAATGAAAAAAAAAACATATCTACGGCCACTTTTAACTATAACGCCATATTTAACTAAACCATAACATGTCAGGTGTTCATTAGGTGACGTAAAAATGCTAAATTACTTCATTCAGATAGTTTGTTGAGCATAATTTGATTTTCTATCTCTAATTACTAGATGTTTTTTTTTTCATTGGCGGCGCTAGTATGCGGCGTAAACGCTCTTAAACAACAAAACCCTGCTGGGAATCAAATCTGGGCCTCTGGGTCTGAGACCGGCGGTTTTAACCAATACACCACAGATGCGGTTAAAAAGATAAGATAAATAATGTAGTTTACCGTTCATAGTTTACGTGGGAAGCCCTCTCTCATACGTTTTTTGTTTTGACAGTGGAAAACTTGCCGGCCGAGTACCACCGCGCCCGGGGAGGCACGGATGTTTATGTGGGGTTCTCCCCTCCAGATCCCCTCTTATACCTACTAAGCCCTGGGGTGAATTCAATGTAGAGTATAGGGACTCAAAACAGCGTGCTCTCCGCTGGTCAGCCTGATGTTCAGCTTCCATTGACTGACGCTGGGCCTCAGTTCCTGTAGCGAGTGGCGAAGCTAACCATACCTGTCACGCCTGCACCACACCATCGGGGAGCGGAACAACCCGAGGCCGCCAACCGGAGGACCTCTGGCCGAAGGGCCTGTTTAACCGGCGATACCACGGTATATTGCCCTCTAACAACACCGGAGCTAACATTTTTATAAGTTACTAAGTGGTCGCCCAGTGGTCGAAATTCGACCGTAATTTTTATAAAAAGCCGTTTACTATACAATATTTTATTAAGGCTGCACGGATTGTATCCTAAGCAATGAAAAATTTAAAAAGATAGAATGTGAGTTTTGATTGGCATTGACAGATTTCGGCCGCTCCTCTTCCATTTTTGAAATTTTTAAAAATTTTTTTGTTTATTTCATTTAATGTATCTTTTATGCATAATCTTAAAAAAATATTAGCATTTTGCACTCCTTTTTTAATATAAACTATAAGTGTGCGAAATTTCATACTCCTCGCCGTCCACGCAATTTTCATAAAAAGGGGTACAAAGTTTTTGCTTCACGTATTAATATTATAGATATAGTAGTGCCGGGGTTAAAGAATTGCACCACCCCATCTCTTCCCGTGTGTGTCGTAAAAGTTGAGGGACCTTGTACTGCGATCGCTATCCCTGCCAAGCGTGGCGATGATGGCCAATTCCCATCATGAAATGTATCCTTGGGGGAGGCCTTTGTCCAGCAGTCGAGGAATGGACGTCTTTGGCTAAGACTAAGACGAAGTAGGTAATATACTTACAAAAAAATCTTTTAGTTATGTATGTTAGACTCTAACGTATTTGTATGTAGACCATAGGTATGCCGTATGTTAGGGCACTTTAAGAGAAGGTTTATCTCAACTGTGGGACGTTTACACAGTGATGGTGATTGATGGATATATTAATACTATTTATAATAACTCACCGAACAGAATGAAGCACACTTGTTGAAACATGATCACTGCGCTTGTACTGAGAACGTTATGAGCACTCCGCTATAATTATGCTGACAACTAATTTATTAAAAGGTCATAGAGTTACTTATCTGAATAGGCGCTTTAATAATTGTTTATGGCCGGGAACCGTGTTTAGAGGGTGATTGTTGTTCTGTTTCATTTCTTTTATTACGTTTAATTGGTAGTTATGTACATACGCCTGCACACCATACTACCACAAACTGTCAAAATTCCTCAATAGACTTTCAACTTTATGTCTAAGTAATATGGTTGGAAATGTATTAAAGAAATTTGGGATTACTAATGTTTGGCCAAAAAAACGTTTCCCAAATTATCACATCGCATACTGTTTTACGCAAATTTTCATTTGGCAAAAAAAATTGTCAAAACAACATAATGCAAACTTTTAGTTAGCAAATCTGTTTTTTGGCATATTATTGTTTAGCAAATAATTGTTTGGTCATGTTTCATTTAACCAAATATTATTTGATCAAATGTTTCATTAAGCACAACTTACTCTTCCCAAAATATTGCATGGCATACGATTTACAAAACAATTTGAGTGGTGCATAGTTTCAATGTGAAAAAATATATCTATCGTATCTATCTAAATACGGAAACAAAACTACCATTGCACTGCTATTATTTAATGCTTCTGTGATTTTATTAAAATAAATAAAATAGACAAAAAAATAATAGTTTTTCTTTACTCCATTCTCTTTATGATCTGTAAAAAAATATACGTCATTGTTAATTCTTCGCCATAAAACGTCGTAAGTCACCAGACAGTTCGCCTTTGTACACATTACAAGTTTATGATACAATCGGAGACTATCACTGGAAACGACCTAGATCATACGGACCATGTATATTCTATTTTCTATTGTAATATTGATTTCAACCCTTTCGTGTGTTTTTATTTTATAGTTATAAAATGTTGTAATTACTGACTGTATGAGTTCTTGCTAAACCCATACACCTTGTATGATTGATGATAGTAATCTGTTGTTGTTTGTATGAATGATAAAACTTGAAGAGTAAATACTTCGTTTATTACGATTTCACAATAATGCTATTAATAACTGCTGATGATAATGCTAATGAGCGCGCGATAGGCGGTGATACCTGAATACACACTAAAATAATAATTTAATTATTGCTACAATTATAAAAATGCTGATGAGCCTATTGTGCGGTTGAATGACCGTACACTGACTGATTTTTTTAGAATATAATGTTAAAATTGCTTATTACTAAGGTGAGATGTCAAATGTTACACATCATATGCGACTACTGTGGGGCTCGCTCTTTTTTTTACTTTCTCTTCTTCTTCTTATCCGCTACGCTCTTGACAGAGCGGTCGTGGTCGTCATGTAGTATAGCGGTTTGGGCAGATATTCGCCTAACGACAGCGCGCCACTTTTCCTTTTCCTTTTTTTTTTTTCTTTTTGTTGATGGCTTCGTGCGATTAGCACATTTAGCCAGTGTCAAAGTAATTTTTCGTACAAGTAATACATAAATAAACAATATTTCCTTAGATGATGATGAATGATATTAAAAATGGGAATAAGTGAGAAATGATGTACCCCCAACCCCTCGAGTATCTCAGTAAAGATGTGGGGCTTTACTAAGTCCTCACGCGAGCTTCTTGAGAGAATTTGAAAAGTGACGTTGCACTGTTTTGTTTCATTTGCCAACACTCTTGCACACTCACGAACACTTAACGGTTAATAATCCACCATTATTTCACATTAATATTCGACAAAACACAAATTTTGGAAAATAAGACAAAACCGTAGACATGACGCTTCACTTTCCCGCCAAGAAGTCCTTTTCCTTTTTTACTTTAGCTTCAATTAAATTTGATCTGCTACCTAGCTGTCATCTAGTAAAATTTCAATGGAATTCTATATTGTTTTTGGCGACAAAGTCTGGTGTCTATAACTGGACTGTCGAACACTGGCGTCGCTACGATACCTTATTAAAATTATATTCTGTAAAATAATATTTCGATAAAAGTGCAAAATCGTCACAATACCCACTTATTTACTACTTTTTTTAATTAAATTTTATGGCCAGTACCGCGTTACGAGTGCTTACATTGGGGCCACGTCACGCGCCAACGATTTAGGATCGTGCTCCAGACCAATTTAATCATATAACCTGGGGGCTTATTGTCTAACTATAATACCTATCTTAATACCTTTCGCAGAGATTAACGGACGAGCTAGATGGCGCAGCGGTTAACGCACCTGGTCAGCGAATGCTGTGGATAAGCAACTTTCGCAAAGGCCGGTCATCGGATGGGTGACCAAAAAAGACCTCCTCCGTGCTTCGGAAGGCACGTAAAGCCGTTGGTCCCGGCTGCATTAGCAGTCGTTAACAACCACCAACTCGCACTGGTGGTATGGCTCATTCTCCCTGTCTATCCATAGAGAAGGCTCGTGCCCCAGCAGTGGGGACATTAAATGAGCTGATGATGAGAGGTTGTCTATCTGTGTGTTGCAGAGCGCATTTATATGAAGCGTACCTTCTGTATGCTGTCTCCTTATGTTATGCTGGTGGTGTTAAGCGTCCATGAGCTGCCGTAACCAATTTCTATCAGACGAGCATTTTTTTTTCGGAGAGAGTTTACTGATTGCCTCTAACGGCATTTTCAGCTTCACCGGGCTTGTTTGGGGGCGGCGAGAAACTTAAAGCACGTTCATCAAGCCGTGTGAAACGAATCACCTTCAGAGGTATTCTAGAGGGAACGGCATCACGCATTAGTGCGTGTCCCCGTGCCCTACTAGATTCTCCGAAGGGTTCGGATTGGATCGGGGATCAGACGAGCTGTAACGTATGCTCGTTTGCTGGTTTATTATAAGTATAATAGCCTATAACTGTTCTTCTGCTAAGTAAAGGTGCATCTCCATCATTAAAGTCAAGTCATCACTACTTCATGGGTAATGGCTTAATCACCACGCTTGCCAAATGCGGTTGGTCACAAACCAGGGCTACGCATCGAAAAATCTGAAACACATTTTGCTCAACCTGGGGATTGAACCCAGGACTTTCGGTTATCGGGCCGAGCACTTTTCCACAGTAACAAGTTAAAAAAACATCCTGTATCCTCTACACACTTGTTTTGTTATAGGGTCATGCCTCTGTACTTCTGCAGTTTAGATAAGCAAGTTGAATAATGCTTGGCTTGTGTTATTTACATTGTTGCTTGTTTAATAATAACATTAGATAAAGCGCCATATGATAGTTGTCTTTGTGAGTAGATAATTATTACTTTATTACTATTCATTTAATTTTTTTGACAGATAATAGAACAATATTATGTCCTGTCTGATTCCAGGATGACCAATCTTTATGGAGGGTGATTGTTTTAAGTTCGCCTCGCTAGCTACCATCATATTTGACGACCTCCTTGATCGAGTGGTTTGTACACCGGTTTTCATGGTGTCGCCATCTCTGAGGTCCCGGGTTCGATCCCCGGTCGGGTCAATTGTTGTTTGTTTGTATTGTATTGTTTTTCTAAATTGTCTCGGGTCTGGGTGTTTTCTATGTATAATAAGTTTGTACTTAAGTATTTTAACTATGTTTATCCGTTGTCTAGTAACCATATAACGAGTTTCATAACGAAGTTTCTCTTGGGTTAGATAATTGGTGTGAGTGTAGGGAAATTTATTTATTTATTTATATATATATTAGTATGATGATGATATTATAAAGAGGAAGGCTTTGTATTTTTCTTAAAATCACCACTTTATGCGCTGCCCAAGCTCCCGTCCCAGGCGGAACACGGCAGGGACGGGACGACACAATCCTATTTCGCTGTCTTCTCAGGTGAGAAGACAGCGCAATAGGATTGTGCCACACTACTTATAGTAGCTCTCACCAAATATATATCTCACAGAATGTATTATACTATATATGTATATACCTTTTCCGACTCAGAAAACGCAACTGCAAAATTTCAAGCAATCAGTCTTTTTACTAAAACGGCTTAACATGCCTTCCAATTGGAAGCTGTTTTCGGACGCCCACGTATGAGCTTGAAATGTTTTGATTTACCCATTGTTAAAGTTGGCTCAAGTGCTGACGACTACTATGAAATGCGCTTTACATGTATACATATATTATGTAGTACAACAGAACATACAACGCCAAGAAAAAAAATCAATTCACTAAAATACGTCGATGAAATTAAGTACATTTATTCGTAATACTAGAAAACCCCTATTATTAAAAAAAATTCTACGTTTTTTTTTCTTATTACATCAACGTAGATCATGGCATCTTTCTTCTTTGTCATGGCGCATGCAAAATATATGCCGAATGTGCCGAAATATCGGATACTCACACGCAACAAAAGTATGGTAATAATCCCGTTAATAATTATTATTCTAAAACACTATACCTATTGTTTTTTTTTAATTATTTCAATAAGTTTTAAACATCTACCCCTTACAAATAAACACTATTTAAGCATTTACTTAGTTAATCATTGTTTTGTCAACGTCACACAAACGTCGTTCTCAATTTGAGAAAAAGAGACAAAACAATGATTAACTAAATAAATGCTTAAATAGTGTTTATTTGTAAAGGGGCTAGATTTTAAATAATAAATAAAATATAAAACGTTTTCCGAATTTCCTTTTTTGAGTCCAGATCACGAAGCAAATACAATTGCTACGCAGATCGACAGTAAGCGGTGTCTCATAGTTGACAGGCGCCTTAACTTGGAAGCTCGGTATGCAGCTCCTCAATACCATAGTTAAAGTAAGTCCAGTAAATTCCTAAAAGTCTAAAGTCCTGCTTTCCTCCCTTATTACGTGGAGGGGTGTTTGAAAAAAATCAAATAATTTCACATCTGCTACAGGATGTTGCCGTTAAATGAATAAGGTAATTTGGAAAGGGCCGCGTACAAAGATTCAGAGTCAACTAGAAGAGGCATCAGGCGGTTATGATGGCTGATTTGTATATATTTTTGGAAAATATTGAAAAAAGAGCGGAGTTCAGTTAAGAGGGATTCGAAACCGGGTCAGGTGCGCCGCTGTGAATACAGACACAATAGATTTTAATTGTTCGTAGGAAGGATCTGGCACTAAGCAGACGAAAGGTTAATAACGCCATTGTGGCTCTGTTCAACCCGTCGAAATTTTGTATTATTTTTTTTAATATTTCTGTCTACTCTCAAACCGGTTTCTTCTGAAATGCAGCGCCATAGCTCAGGCTGTGGCATTATGGTGACGCGAAGCCGTTTTGACATTTAATTTTTTGGTCGTTCTTTTTTCGTTTATTGTGTATATTTGTTTTGAAATGTCAAATAAACGTTTCATTGTTCCTTTCTTTCTTTTCTTTTGGAATAAACCGATTACTAACTGTGAAGGGACATTGTCACATCCAGTGATTTATTTTCCACGCAGTTAAAACAGCCGGCCGGTTTATTGAACTGGCATCTGCTGTCGTTAGCATAGGTAATATTTTTTCGTCGATCGCACTTAGTTGGAAAAGGGACCGTTCACAGTGGAAGTTCGAAAGTTGACACGCTGTTTATCAAAGTAATAAAAAAAACAAGTTGAAATCTTTAAAGTTGAGACTTTGGGCTACCCAACAATTGGGCAAGATGTCAGACGAGTGGTGACGCAAAAGAATAACCCTGAAGCTGTTAAGAGCGTTTACGCCGCACACTAGCGCCGCCAATGAAAAAAAAGACATACCTAGTAATTAGAGATAGAAAATCAAATTATGCTCAACAAACTATTTGAATGAAGTATTTAAGCATTTTTACGTCACCCAATGAACAAGTGACATGTTATGGTTTAGTTAAATACGGCGTTATTGTTAAAAGTGGCCGTTTTTAGCTGTAACGTCTTATTTAACTAAACCTTAACATGTCAGGTGTTCATTAGAAGATGTAAAAATGCTTAATTACTTCATTCAAATAGTTTGTTGAGCATAATTTGATTTTAAACTCTCTTATTACTAGATATGTTTTTTTTTCATTGGCGGATAGTGAGCGGCGTAAACGCTCTTATGGGCAATATAGATGCCATTTTAATTTAACGCCTCGGAGGCCGAGTGGCAATGCGCTCCGCCCGATACCCGAAGGTCCCGGGTTCAATTGTGTGTTTCGGATTTTTTCGATGTATAGCCCGGGTTAGTGATAACGTGAGTGATAGCGTGATAGATAACTAATCACCGCACTGGTTCAAAAATCCCCAGGCTGTTAAGCCTCTGAGAATATCGAGATTTATTATCTGGGATTTGGGTATGTATTTAAGCATTCACTACAGGGTATATAGAACAACCAAGATAGAAACCGTTTCAAGTGGTCTATATGTAAGCCAGACCCCTAACCTGATTTATGTCCTAATACTATACCTACAGTCATCTCCCTCATCATCAGCTCATTTATGTCCCCACTGCTGAGGCAAGAGCCTTCCCTATGGATGGATAGGGAGAACGGGCCTTAAACCACCACACGGGCCCAGTGCGGATTGGTGGTCGTTAACAACTGCTAATGCAGCCGGGACCAATGGCTTTACGTGCCTCCCGAAGCACGGAGGAGCTCGAGATGATAAATTTTTGGTCACCCATCCGATTACCGGCCTTTGCGAAAGTTGCTTCACCACAGCACTCGCAGACCGGGCGCGTTAACCACTGCGCCATCGAGCTCCTCATACCTACAGTATTAACCAACAATCTAGACACCGCCTTTAGAAATTGTCATGACAAATAAAGTGGCATCTCGTATTACATATTGAAACTTATGCCTAACAATAGTAAAATGCTATGATTTAAGAAAAGTTACAATATAATATTTTATTTATTATTTTGCATTTTTCATTCACAATGCTATATTTTTTTTTTTGAGAGAGAGATTGCTGATTGCCTCAAACGGCATTTTCAGCGTCACCGGGCATTTTTGGGGGCGGCGAGGTACGTAAAGGGTACCTCAAGCCGTGTTGAAACGAATCTCCTTCAGAGGTTTTCTAGAGGGAACGGCATCGCACATTTAAAAGTGCGCGTCCCCGTGCCCTACTAGATTCTCCGAAGGGTTCGGACCGGATCGGGGATGCTATAATAGTTACTAAATAAAATTTTATTAGAAAAAATCAACTAGCCTCATGAAGCTCAAGAAGTTACAATAAAAACAAACAGACTACAGTCTGACGACCTGGTGACAGAAATGGTTGCAAACTTGACGCCGTTTATAAATTTATAAGCCAACTTCTAGGTTCTAACATTAATTCGAGGGAAGGAGTTTCGAGCCCGACTCGCCCCACTTCTTAATTGAATGAAGGGAAACGTTTCGCGGAGATAAGTTAATTAGCCACAAAAAGTCCAGTGAAAATTAATCTCTAATGGAGGAGGCACGACTAATTTACACTAATTTCAACGACGCGGCGGCAACGGCTATCCCGCTTGAATTACTTACCTATTAAACAACCACTGACAGTGGTTGTTTAATAATTCAAGCGTAATTTAATATTTATGAAATGAAAATCCTTTTTTCAATTTTTTTTTAATTCAATTTAGGCATTTATATTGCACTTATGAACGTCAAGTAGTTACATAAAAAAATAAAAATAACTACTTACAATGTGAAATAACGTGAACATGTGAACTGAGGGCCCACCTCACAGAATGCTGATTTGCCTACCTGGAGCTATTGTGACGGAGATATGAAACCTTATTTTAGCATTTAAATTAATTGTACCGGATTCCTGGAAGAAGGATGGATCAATTTCGGTAGGCCCTAGTTTGTGGTCCCTCAGTTCACTCATTTAAGTTGTCACATTGGTTTGGAATGGTCATCTTTTCGGTACATTCATGCGATTACACAGAAAAGACGGTTTTTGACATTTTAACCTCAAAATCGATGTAGACTGAGGGCCCACCGAAATTGAACCATCCTTCTTCCAGGAATCCGGTACAATGAATTTAAAGGCTAAAATAAGGTTTCCTATCTTCGTCACAAATAGCTCCAGGTAGGCAAATCAGCATTCTGTGAGGTGGGCCCTCAGTTCACATGTTCACGAAATATCATGTGCAGGCGAGCAGACTAAGATGACCACACATTCTTATCATTAAAATAATCATTAATTTTATAGACCTTTTTTCATTAGACCTTGTTTTATTTCTGTCTTAAATTTGTGTAGTGGCAATTCCGTTAAAGTGAGAGGCACTTTATTGTATATTTTACATACATTTCCCAACAAATGAATTACCGACCTTATTGAGTCTAAGTTAAGTTAAGGGGCTACAAAATATTGTACCTTAATGAAATATTTTTTAAGTAACAAAGCTATAAAAAAAAGTTATGGCACACAAGGCTGCACATACACCTAGCACAAACTGTCAAATATCTTCAATAGACTTTGAGCGTTATGCCTTTAGCCTATGGTTGAAAATGTTACAAAGAAATTGGACAGTTTTGTATAAATTGATGTGCAAGCAAGTACGTATTTGGTGGAAAGATTTAGGAATAGGAATTGAGAATACCTATATCTAGATCTATATATTATGGCGCTCATTAGAGGAGGCCTATGTCCAGCAGTGGACTAATATAGGCCGATGATGATGATGATGATGATGATGATATCTAGATCTTGGTATTCTTGCTACCTTTGTAGGCTACCTTACTTTTAAAATATGTTGTATACAGGTTGACTGTTTATCACCGTCCAAAACTTCTGAGATGACTCCAGTGGTACAAACGAACAATTCTTACTATTGGACCAACTCCCTAACTCGAAAATAAAAATCAGCTGTTTAATACATTTTGGTCGATATTTTTTTTTATACCTAGCACGGCAAGTGACTCCATACCACCTGATTTTAAGTGGAAATGAAGTCTAGACGCGAATGTTGGTGATTTGATAATGAAAGAGTTACAATTACGAGTTTAATCTACCTGTTTTCCATATTTTTTTTCACAAATTTCTGAAATTTACGAATTTTTGGTCTCAAAACAATAATAACTAATAGATTTAATGATTGTTCTGATTTTAGATAGGTTTATTGAAACAGAATACTTATAACAAACGTCGTCTGACAGAGACGTAGGTCTCTATACGACGTAGGTGTACACAGAAGTTTTTGGTAGTGGCATGGACTAATGGTAGTGGGGACTTTTAGAAATAAAATCAATGAACCAGCAACTCGTTTAACATGTATTTTTATATTAACTAGTGTTTGCCCAGTGGTCGAAATTCGACCGTATTTTTTATAAAAAGCTGTTTACTATTTCGGCTGAATGATGAAGCTGCAAGGCTGCACGGATTGTATCATAAGCAATGAACAATCAAAAAAGATATAATGTGAGTTTGGATTGGCATTGACAGAAATTTTTGAAAAATGTATGAAACAATGTTTAATTTAATGCCTGTATCTTTTATGCATAATTTAAAAAAAATATTAGCATTCTGTTGCTGCACTCATTCTCTATATAAACTATAAGTGTGCGAAATTTCATAGTTCTTCGTCCGCGCAATTTTCGTAAAAAGGGGTACAACGTTTTTGCTTCACGTATTAATTTAAAGATGAAACATGGGCTTGTATGGAATGATTGAGAATGAGTTTGGTAATAAAGTGTCGGCAAACACGCCATCTCGGCAAAGAAGTACATATTAAAACCGCACCTAGCCACCAACGCAGCACCAAATAGTTTGCATTGGTGAAGGGCGCCACCTAGCGTTCTAAATGTGAAGCTTTATTCATTTTATTTGACGCGTGCTAGTTTAGAGGCTCAGTCAGAATTATTAGTGTATGTCACTAAGAGATGGCGCTAGTAGTAAACTAAAAATGAGGTTTATCACTCACTGTCCGCCTCTATGCAGAATGTGCCTTTATTCTATTTATTTTTCACTATGTTGAATCATCACTGGTCGGATCGTAAACGTTTAGGTATGTGTTTAAGGGCTGAGTTTTCAATCATCAGTTAAAGTTTATTCATAAGATAATTTTGTCTCATACCTAAATGACACAATCTCTTTAGAAAATAGATATGTCACAATGACAATGTTATTCGTTGGATGAGATAAAACCATGATCATCATCATCATCATCTCAGCCACAAGACGTCCACTGCTGGACAAAGGCTCCCCCAAGGATCTCCACAGCGACCGGTTTTGTGCTGCTCGCATCCAGCGGCTTCCCGCGACCTTCACCAGATCGTCGGTCCACTTTGTTGGAGGCCTGCCCACACTGCGCTTTCCGGTACGCGGTCGCCACTCCAGGACTATCCCGCCCCAGCGGCCATCAGTCAAAACCATGATGCTGATCTCTTTTTGTTTTAATTTAGATTAAATCCTTAGGGATGCTGTAGATATATTTACACGACTGTAGATATATTTTGACGACCTCCTTGGTCGAGTGGTTTGTTCACCGGTTTTCATGATGTCGCCATTTCTGAGGTCCCGGGTTCGATCCCCGGTCGGGTCAATTTAGAAATTATTGTTTTTCTAAATTGTCTCTGAGGCTGGGTGTTTTCTATGTATAATAAGTATGTATTTAAGTATTTTAAGTATGTTTATCCGTTGTCTAGTAATCATTTAACGAGTTTCATAACGAAGCTTCTCTTGGGCTAGATAATTGGTGTGAGTGTAGAAAAGTTTATTTGTTTATTTATTTTATTTACAGCTTCATGGATAAAACTTATCTGAGGATTGAAAAATCGGGCCTAAGAGAGCTTTCGAAAAATGTCAAACTTTTACTAATGTGTAAATCTCAGAACTAACGGGTGTTTTTTTAGAGGTTTGGTTTTTAAATTGGCTACACTGTTTCTGGTAATCGTCAATTTGAAAGTTGGCGGTATATTTGTGGGCAGTACGTTTTGCCATTGCTATTTTGAATAGACTTACTTCAGAAAAACGCTTGCAAATTGTGCAAATTTATTTTGAAAATCATGGTTCAGTTCGCCAAACTTACCGTGCACTACGTCCATTTTACGGTCGACATAATCCATCTGAGCAAGTTATTCGGAAAACCATGGATCGTTTGTATACCACGCACACTCTAGTTGATAATATGCATCCACAAAGACGCCATACAGTGCGCACAGAAGAAGTTATTACTGCTGTGGAGCGTGGTGTTCAAGAGGCCCCGAATGAGTCGATTCGCCAGATGAGCGCATAATTTCGCGTAATGGACCTGTAAGCTGGCCTCCACGATCGTCCTCCACACCTTTCTTTGGGGATATGTAAATTTACACGTCTACGCAGATACACCACAGACGTTGAACCACTTGAAAGCCAACATTCGCCGCGTTATTGCCGATGTACGGCCCCAGTTGCTCGAAAAAGTGGTCGAAAATTGGACTTCTGGATTACGCTTCATTCGAACCAGCCGTGGCGCCCATATGCCCGAAATCAATTTTAAGTACTAATGGCATAAGAATATATTTTAAATAAAACCAATACCACAATAATGAAATTTATTTTTACGTATTTTTTTTATTTTAATTTGTATAGGTACCTCTAAAAACACCCTTTATAATGCTTTAGTTATTGTGCTGAGGCAGGTGGTAATATAGGTATGTATGTAAATCTTAGTATAAATTACCTAGTATGTAAAGATTTTTTAGATTACTTTATAAGTAGTTACTAAATTATAATACTTTTTTATATTGATACCGTACCACAATTTATGTTTAATATTGTTTCAAAAGTTAAGTTTAGTTACATATTACAAAAAAATGTAATTTAAATAATATGTAGTGTTAATTCCGCTAACTCACTCGTTTATACAGCTTGGATGCAGTATGCATGCACCGCCCTCCCGCCCGCAAAAAGTATGCACATGCAGGAGAAACAATGCGTGCAAGCGAAAATGCACACCAACACCGCTACCCGTTACACGGTGGGTATCGGTGTTGGTGTGCATTTTCGCTTGAGCATATTTTGATTTTCTACCTCTAATTATTAGATATGTTTTTTTTTCATTAGTGGCGCTAGTGTGCGGCGTAAACGCTCTTAGCCTAATATAATAAATTCATTCATTCTTAATAAATAAATAAATATTATAAATTCCTAAGGATATATAGACTAAACACAGTAATCGACCATAACCTAAGTGATACTGAAGCTAATATTAAAAAAAAGAGCGAAGTGTACGTACATGTTTACACATTATTTTAACTAAATGTAAATACAATTTCTGAAAAATATTAACTTCAACTGTATTTTTTAATGAAAAATCCTTTTACCGCGCTTTACCAGAAACCGCCATTTTGGAAGTGCTGCGTTTAGCACTACGACGACGGCGACGACACGGCAGAATACTTTTAGTGCCTTACAAATAAACAAAGAATAAGGTCCGAATATTTATTCCGTGTTTTGTTTCTTTTACTCTAATTTGAAATGACGTTTACTTACATGACAAGAACAAAACACGGAATAACTATTCGGACGTCATTCTTTGTTTATTTGTGCCATACATACATGTCATACATGTCGAGGCGCTGCTTTCATACCATACTTAGACACCCTGCGCCTAATGTGAGTTTTGTTTACTGCCCGTATCCATTCGATAACGTTTACGAAAACGAAAATTAGTATGGCATTGAAGCAGCGCCAACTGGCGACATACGAGTAGCCCCTAATGTCGAAATCATGCTACCGCCACACTATTGAGACGTTATTGAATTACCTAGCAGACTTCAGACCGTGGAACTCTTTAACTCTTGATCTTGCAGTGTAGGATTGGAGCTTAATAACCTTTATTTAGTTTTATATTTTTGTATGATGTGATTCCGGGTAAAGGCCTACCATATTCCCATTAAAATAATGTTTTTTTTTTTAATTTAAATAGACTTCATCTACGTTTCGTTTCGTTAGTACCTGTTTCTCGATATATTTTTAATAAAAGCTTTTACTATAGCTGCTTAATAAAGCTTTCAGTAAAAATAAATTAGGATAATATTTTTTTTTAATTATTATTACTTATCCCTTTTTTATTTGTTATTTGTTGTTATACCTACAAGTTTTTCATAAAAATAAATATGAATTAGGTTAATTTGAAAAAAATAAATTTAAAAGAATTCGGCAAATATATATATTCACTTGTTTATCAAAAACATGTCTTTTTGGAAATAATTTAAAGTATAATCTAACGACTCAAGTGTTCATTGATAAACTACTGAAGTGTTCTCAGTACTTTTACCCTAATTATTCTGCTATTATTCCTTATTCATTAAACGCTTACCAATTCAAAATTAAATAAAACTAGAAGTTGTCAAACTTAACATTTGTTAAATGTTAGTAATATATAAAATCAAAGTATCAAATTACAATAATAGTAGGTAAAACAAAAATAAATAATAAAATAAAAACTAAACAAATTACATTCCTATTAAAAATAATTGAAAATAATGACTTTAATATCGAAAATCTTAGATAAAGTGGCGGAAACTAGCAAGGTGAACACAAGTACAGTATAATGTTTCCACCCTCACTAGACAACGAACCCTGGACCTTTGTGTTTAGTCCGATGATCTTTGAAGCTACTGAGAAAACGACTTTCTGTTGGTTATTTATCACACTAATATTATAAATGCGAAAGCTTGTATGTATGTGTGTATATTTGTTGCTTCTTCACGCTGCAACAGGTGGATGGATTTGGATGAAATTTGGCATACAGATAGTTTATAACCTGGATTAAAACATGGGTTACATTTTATCCCGATATTCCCACGGGAACGGGAACCACGCGGATGAAACCGCGAGCGGCCGCTAGTAGGTACATAAATAAGTTTCCAAGCGTAATCTTAGAGTTATTTATTTTATTGACTGTGAGATATTATCTTACATAATTCTATATAAGTAGTAACATTAAATATTAAACACTACTTTATCATAAACTACAAAAATAGTCGCAAACTAAATATAATTGAAATTAGTAGCGGCATACAGCCATCATCTTTGTGCGCATTGTTAATATCAAGATTTGGTGAATCTTTTACTTCTTCTTGAATACTTCTGTGAGCTTTTATTCGGTCTGGCTTAGCTTCATCGGATGCCATATCCTGATCTTCGTAATGCTTACTTTCCTCAGGTTTAGCTGACACTGTAGCCAGCCGACTCGTTGTGTACACTGTGTCCTTTTTATCATTTCTTATTTCATGGTTACTATCATATATTGGCATGTGTCTTGCTGCATTATCACTATTAACGCTATTACTATAGCCGTTCCTAGCTTTCTCATTCCGATCTTCGTCAATAGTCTCATCTAAAGACAAGTCTAGCAAATTGTTGTTATCGATTTCAATTGGTATATTTTTTCTAGTTATAGGTTTCGCTGTTGTCAACACAACATTCAATAAAGGGCTAGAAGTTGCTTTGGCATTTAAATTATTAATTGGTTCCGTCCTTGCGGCTGGTTTGTTGGATTGTGGAGTTTCAGGTACGTTAGGCGTAGGTGATCTTTTTTCGCCGGAGCAATTCAAGATATGTCTCATATCAAAATAAAATATTGTGCCGTTCAGTTCCGTTTCATCATAATATTCGTAAGCAGTATTTTCCCCTTGCGCTACGGCCTCGTCGAATATTTGTCCAACAACTTTAGCGGTCTCTTGAATTCTTTCCCATTTCTTTTCAACTTCATCGTTGGGATGACACTGAAGGTTTTGTATATCGATGCTGAGGCGAGCATTTTGAGTTTTATTGAGTATAGGTCTGAATACGTCTAAATTACAGTCGCAACCCAAATTGTTTCCTGAAAATAAAATTAATAGTATTAAACCATGACATAATATGTAAACAACACAATTACAGACTTGTGATTTCTATCAAGTCGCTTTTCTAATTTGGAATTGTAAACTAGGAATGCGACTACCTTTTAAGCAATCACTGCAAACTATAGGTTATTTTCTTGTGTTTCTGTAGTCTGATTTGGATTATGGGATGGTTAAAAGTGTAGCAGTGGGATTCTTATCCCTTTCTATTTAATGTATGGAATCGATACATTTTTCCTTTTTAATATTCCTTCTAAGCAAGTATTTAACCGCAATCTCACAATAAAATAAGATAAGCGAAGATGCCGATGATGTAGCATATTTCCCTACATATAGGAAATATTTATTATTTTTCCTAAAAAGGTTCAGGTCCCAGGAAAGAAAAGGTCCGGGTTGTGTCTTAATAAATTATTAAAAGTTTTAATGTTTGTGACAAATATTATTAACTCACCTTCTATATTCAGCTGTGAGGTCTTGCCATAAAAATTACTTAAAATGGGTAAAATAACTTCTGGTTTTATATAAGATATTCGATTATTTTTCAAACTCAATGAGGTAAGACTTTCTAAGCCATCGAAGAACTTGTCATTTTCTAGAGTAGATAATCTGTTGTGCTCCAAGGATAAGAATTGCAATCTCGCAAGTCCATTAAAGGCTTTTTCATCCAGCATCTGAATCTTGTTGTCTCCTAAATTCAAAAGTCTCAGATTCATTAAAGGAGAAAACGTATTGTCCCCGACAACTTCCAGACTGTTACCACTTAGCTCCAGTTTCTCCAAATTATTTAAACCGGAAAATGTGTCACTATTCAAGCTAAACAAGCTATTCTTATCAATTTCAAGTTCTTTTAGATTTGTCAAATGAACGAATGCTCTGTCATGGATTGTTGTTATTTTATTAGCTGTCAGGAACAACTGCTCCAGTGAAGGTAAGTCTATAAATGTGTCTCTATAAATTTCAGCAACATTATTTTGGTCCAGACTTATAGTTTTGAGTCGAGCATGGTGGGCAAATGCATATGGAGCCAAAGTCTTGATTTGATTGTCTCTTAACGTAATTTCTTCAATCAAGCTTAGATTAACAAAAGCGTACGATTCTAGTTTATCTATAGTGCAATATTTAACGTCTAATCTGTGTATAGCTTTGGTATGTTTAATGGCGTTAGTCGGTATGTAGTTCATAGCCACCCCTCTCGTGTTTGTCAGTGTTAGCCTGCTGATGTTTTGTAGTAATCTAAATTTTTCCCAACTGGGGTGGTTTTGGCTCACACTATTGGCAGTCTGGTAACATTCAGCAGTGCCTATTTGGTCGGGATGATGTGTCAAACGAACACAGTAACATTGAACTACGTCTGTAATGTTTTGTACTGGATCGCATATAGACGTAATATGTATTTCTCGTTTGTGACGGTGACTCCACTTGGATTCTGCATAGACGGAGACTGCACAAATGACTGTTAGAAACTTCCAGAATGTCATGATGTGTAACGTGTAGGCAAACCTGAAAAAGAAGAAATTAACAAAGTTTAATAAAAATTAATGAAGTTTAAAACTAAAGTTAAAATATTCTCGTTTTTTCAGTTTTTAGAATCAAATGATGTGACAACCAGGTATCTTTAGCAAGTTTACTCATGTAAGGAGGTATATACAGAAAGATCAGGTGTAGAAGGATGAAACTCTTTTTGAAAAGAAAGTTTCCTTCATAATGTTCGTCAGTAGGTATGGTTCCCTCGTTAGTTCTAATTGGCATTCTGAAACAGTAAAAGGGCCAAATGGGAAAGGGAACTATAGCGCGTTAACAGCCCATAATATACGCTAAGTAGCACTTAGAAAATTTACACCTAAGCATTTTGTTGTGCGAAATAAGTAACAATATAAGTACTTTTTTTTGTAGGAATGTAATGCCAAAAAGCCAGAGACGCCCATTCAATGTCAACAAAGGCTTTCAAAGTAAAAAGTAAATAGTGTTGAATAATTTCGGCGGGCTGGTCAGAACGCAACAAAATTTGCGTTAAAAAATTATATAAACATTTTATAAATAGCTTGCCTACTTCTTAACTGATCTTTAGTAATTGTAAAAATATTATGATCAGATGTTAATGACGGTAGTTGTTGACATTGAATGGGCGCCTTTGGCTTTCAAAGTAAAAAGTATAAATAGTGTTGAATAATTTCGGCGGGCTGGTTAGAACCACGATAGCTCAATTGGAAGAGCACCTGACCCGGTATGTCAGAAGGGTGCGGGTTCAAAACCTGCTCGTGGAAATTTTTTCAACATTTGTGTTTTTGTAATATTTCCGTCTGTTATTAAGTTTTAGTCATTGAAATAGACCTATTTGGAAATAGCTGGTGATGTAAACGACTATATTATTATTTCATGATATCGATATTACTATAAAAATTAAGTTTTTTTTTTTATATATTAGAAGGAGGCAAACGAGCAGGCGGGTCACCTGATGGAAAGCAATCACCGCCGCCCATGGACACCCGCAAAACCAGAGAAATCACAGATGCGTTGCCGGCCTTTAAAAGTAAAAAAATCTTTGAATAATGAATGAATGAAAGAAGGAAGGAGGTTAACAAAAATGTTTTAAATATCATTACGGCCACAAAAAGTGGTTGTAGCAAGAAGAATCACCTTTCGGGTCAGCAAAGTGATGACACCTATGTAGTATAACTAGGGTTGCCAACCATACTTTAAAATAACGTATCCTACGTTATTTTCCATCCCCATACTTTATTTTTTTAATAAAAATAAAGTATGGAAAATACTTTATTTCCGACTAATGCGTTGATGCGTTTGAACGGAATATTCCTGTTGACTTAATTTCTGAACTACTGAATGATACTGAGACTCAAGTGAAGTGAGACGAAACGCAACGCTAACTTCTGAACGCGCTATAAAACAATTAAAACAATAAAAGTACAAAGAAATATGTTTTCACATTTAAAAAAATAAATTAGGAAATTACTTTATTTTTACTTCCAATCCTTTTTTTATAATAGTAAGTGATAGATTTACTTTAATTTCCTGAAAAATAGTTGTTAAGTGTGACACACCCGCTCCACTAACTATCTTCACATCTAGGGCCTTACCATCAGCAGTAATATAGTACTTAAATATTAACCACCTCTGGGGTCTAGTAATTAAAACTATCGGTTTGGACCCAGAGGTCCCGGGTTCGATTCCCAGTGGGAGGTCCATGTATGTGAACTCTGTTTAATTAATGGTAGGGCTTGTTTGTCCGCATGGCTAGCTACTACCATCTTATCCAAATGCCGCCATAACATCAATGTTTGTAGCATTGTTGTTCCGGCAGCTAGAGATAAGACAGCCAGTGCTTCAGTAGGTTGGTATGCCGGGTGAAGTGTGCTTCCACCTTCGGCCTTATCATCACATGACATCAGGTGTTACGAAGGCCAAGTGGCTTACCCGTAAGAAAAAAATAATAATAATAAAGATGTGTAAACAAGACGCGCTAAACGTGTTTCTTGTTCACAATTGAAATAATGCTGCTTTAAAATGAAATGAAATGAAATGAAATGAAAAATGAAATGAAATAATAATTTATTGGCACACTGTTACATCTTTTACATTTGATACAAGTCTGTACCTGGTATAGAGCGCGTATGAACCGACTCTTCATACTCTTGTTCTACGAGTACGGTGCCTTGGGCCTAAACTAGTGTGCATGTTTAGTGTATCATGTCGGGTGCTCACGCTGTGTGTTTTCTTTGTAAATAATAGACGCATAGTTTTACGAACAAACCTAGTCACAACACTAGTCGAGGCAGCGTGGGATCTATTACAAATTCTTGTTACCGTATTCCAACGGCGCATTCTAAGCGTGTGGTAAGCGCATTAAATTCTGAACTAGCTTTTGTTCCACGGCTGCACACACCGGTCTCTAAGGGGGCATTCAAATTATAGAAGCACTGTTGAACCAAGCGGGTGATATCTCACGAATGCGTAACGGAAGCGTACTTGAAGATTGTGGACTGTTGTGGTTTTTTAGACGCTGAAGGCCAACAGTGTGGGTTCTATAAATAAAACGAGCACTTTAAACAAAGTTGAAACGAGACCAAAGTTGCAGTCACAGGACGCAGTGCAATGAGTTACCTTCCGAGCTTTCTCCACTACACGTATGCACCTACTACGAATGCATTGTTGTAAGTGTTGTGTAAAGAGGTTGGTATTTTTCTGGTCGGTAAATCAAAAGCAAAATTCCGCTATAAAATATTTTATATATCTACCTAAAACCGACCAGTCTTTACTCATAAATTTTATCTTCAACATAATACATCACTAGTGTCACTAACTTATTTGTCATACAAAGTAGATGAGATACCATAAAGTTTTATGTCAATATTATGTCTGTCTCCTTAGCAGTGCAAATACAATGATTTATGCCTATTTATTATTACAACAACGACACGATCTCCAAATATGTCGCCTACCACCTTAGTTATAAAGTCGAGATCTGATGTAATGTCTCTGTCATTGTTATCCACATTAGAATCGTAACGATCTTTTGATACGAATTGGACAACCCACACACCCATTTTCTAAGATTAATAAAATAGATTAAAGAATGATATTTAATTATGATATTATTGAGTTGTTAGAAGCTTTTTATTCTAAGGCCTCGGCTACGAGCGTTTAGCGAAGCGACAATATTGTTTTTTAAAGAAAGATTGGCAAACGTCCTCGCTCTACCTCAGAGTTTTTTAACTTTTTGCATTCACGGACACCACTTTCACAATTTAAACAATTCCGTGGACCCCTGTTAAAAATTGTTTTAGGAAAGAAAACAAGCCTTATAATATATTAAAAAATCCCTTTTATTGATAGTTTCACTTACTACTAAGTTAATGAGAAGGATGCTGTTTGTGACGCGCGTGCGTCATCGCCACTGCGAGTTCGTGAACAAATGACAGTAATGGAATGAAATTTTAAACGTGTTCAGCGCTAAAGAGTTTTTTTGCAAGTTAGCCTTAGTGTGAGTTTAATTTGAATTTAGATCGCGATAACGGCAACGAGAATTTAATTATAACCACAACATAAGGAGACTGCAGAAAGTGAGCTCCATACAACTGTGAGCTCAAGCAACGCGTTCGGAGCTGTTCTGAGCTAGGATCAGAAACCGGTTAAAATTTCAAATCGTCAATCGTTAAATTATCGCCCTAAGTACATAAGAACAAAATAATTTCGTTTCCGTTCCTTGAAACCAGTTTCGAGAACGTAATTTTCACAATAAAGTTTTTGGTTGCGTTTGCGTTCTTTACCGGTTAATACCGGTTTATATCGTGTGGAGAAGGAAGTAAACAGCGGAAAGTACCCGCGCATTCAAACTTGTCGCTGCAGGTTTGAGACTGAAGCGGGCGGGCCGCGCGCCCCGTGGCGTAAACTGGTTTATTTCGGTTAAAGAACGAAATGGATTTCGGTTTCGCTCCGAACGGAACGTTATTGCGGAAAACGTTGTAGAAAATTAATAACCGTTATATTTCAAACCGGTGCCTTGGTGCGTTGCTTAGCACGGTATGTATTAGGCTTACTTATCTTGTGGGTCTCATTATTATGTGTTATAACTCTCCTCGTTTGTTGCCAGGAGGCGCTTTATTCATTTTCTTTAACGTGATTGAATGTCAAAAAAAACGAGCGAGCCTTACATTAGTCTCATATGATGTGTAACATTTAACATCTCACCTTAGTAATAAGCAATTTTAACATTATATTCAGAAAAAAAGTGGTCAGGTATTATTTGAAATTATTTTTCATTACAAAGAATAATTATTTTTAATGAAAATTGTATTTTATTTAATTGACACTAAGAGTAATGCAATACCGTGCGCTTATTCATCAAATCAAAAGGCGCGCGCTTTCCCAATTGGTTGGTACCATCTAACGGCCAACTCTACCACCGCGCGCTCATTCGTCAAATCAAATGGCGCGCGCTTGCGCGCTTCCCCGACTTCCTTTTACACACTTCCGTCCCATTTCACGAAATCACTCCCACAAATTGCAAGAAAGCGAGAGGAAACATGTTACACATCAAAAACTCGCACTAGGTACCTACCTCTTATTCACCATTCCATTGCGTTGAGGCCTTATATGACTTTGAAGCAACGCCTCCTACTTGCAAACGAGATGAACAAGCTTCTTCAATGCCATACAAAGTTCCGTTAACGTGTTTAGTATGAGTTTCATTTGACATTCGGTTACGTTGAAGAAAACATAAATTAGTATGGCATTGAAGCAGCGCCTCCTGGCGACATTCAAACATTAAAACATTAAAAGACTTAACTGGTAGTAATATATTACAATACAGACTTCTTGAGATAATTTAAAAGATAGATAAATAAACACTTCATTGCTTACAATATTATACAGAAAACAATTAACAGAAAATTTAAAAGTGACGTTGCTCTGATTTTTTTTATCTGCCAACAGTCAATACGCGTTAATGACCACTTAAGAGGAAATACTAAGGTAGACTGAATCAACGTATCGTAATCCCCTGATACCTCCTCCAAAACTGGACCGATTTAATTACTTTTTTCATTAAAAATTAAAGAAAAGTTTTAGCTGTGTCCGTATGTTCTTTTTTACATAATCTTGTAAAATTTCGAAAAATTAGCGGAAAATCTGGCCAATTTTTAATGTTTTTAAAGGTTTATTATCTTTTTTAATAATTAATTTATGAAAAAAACGAAAACATAAGGACACAGCCAAAGCCTTTTTTAAATTTTTAATAAAAAAGTTATTAAATCGGTCCAGTTTAGGAGGAGGAATCAGGGGACTACGAAACGTTAATTTTGTCTACTTTTCATACATATTTTTCAATTCAGTCGACCTTAGTGTTACCTCTTAACGGTTAGTAGTCCTTCATTTCACATTATTATCCGACGAAACGTGTGAGAAAATGTCAGATGTCAGAAAATAAAACAAAACTTCAAACGTGACTCCTCACTTTGCCGCCAATACCTCACCCAAATGCCTACTTGTTTGTTTAAGAAAACAGACGTATTTTGTCCCACGATACCGCAGGTGGCTTTTACAACCCAATTTACGGTGATAGATTGAAAATAACATGTGACTTCAACCACAACATAAGGAGACTGCAGAAGGCAAACTTCATATAAGCGCTCGAACAGCCCACACATAGACACTTCTCGTCATCGACATGGCAATACTTTGAATCCGGAGTAGCGAGGGCATCTGGCGCATAGAACCTTGATTACGTATTTCATTTAATTTTGTTTCTATTGATATTTCTACACGAATTTCATCTTATCTATGTACCTAAATATTATAGTAAACGTTTTCTATCATTTATATAAAATATGTAAGTAACTATGTTTAGTTTTTTATTATTATACCATCTATATATGTACACGCACACACAACACTACAGTCACACTCACACACCATAGGCCCTGTCAGGATACCAGCGTCGTTGTGGTGGTGTTTGTTTCTCAGCACCGCAACGGCACAAGCTGAGGCAGGGTCCTAGTTGGCCTTCACACACATTCATGCTTCCTTAATGTTGTTTGATTATTAGTATTTTTTATTTTATTTTTTTTTTCACTGTTTTTTTGTTTTCTGTAATGTCTGTGTGATCGATCGTCAATAAATAATTTCTTGCTTTCTTTCTTTTTTTCTTTCTTTCTTTCTTTCTTTCTTTCTAGCGGAGACGGAATCTCGCAACAGCTGCACTCGGACTGGTTCTAGGTAACCTTATCGAGAACATTTTAATGATTAACTACTAGCTAACCCGGCGGACTTCGTTCCGCTTTGACACTTTCCATGACAACAAAACAAAGAAATCATTTTGTATTGGAAAATTAAATTGTCGTTTTTAGTATTTTCCGTTACAATTAATATTTATGTTTCCCCCCGTTTAAAAGGTTAACCTGAACTTCCACAAATATTTCAAAATCAATATTAGCCAAATTGGTTCAGCCATTCTCGAGTTTTAGCCACTCAAACGAACAGCAATTGATTTTTATTTATTTATATAGATTATAGAGACATTTGGAAGATTGCTGATCAGGGTATCCTTTAGTAAGTGTCAGCAGAAAAATATTATGTATTTTTAAATTGTGTCATGAACAATGAAATGTAAAAATTGTTACTTTGTTGTTACTTTTAAATAAATTCTTATATTTATCTTATCTCATCCTATCTTAACTTAAGATGGTCCGAGATTCCGTGTCCGTGATATGTGCGTTGCTCAAGCGCGGGATGTACATAATAAGCATACCTTCTGCAGTCTTATTGTGCTTCAACACTGATTCTTCGCCGACAGAATGTCGTTCGCTTCATACAAGCTTTATGATGCCGATGCCGGCCTGTTTTCATGTTATAAATATGTAGGATAGTTAAAAATATAATATATTTCGATATTACAAACAATGCACTGTTAATAGTTTTATGTTGCATGTGATTTAGGTGATTAAGGTTGGTCCTTGGTGTCTATACAGGCTGACTTTTTTATCACCGTCCAAAACATCTGAGATGACTCCCGTGATACAAACGAACAACTCTTACTATTGGACCAACTCCCTAACTCGAAAATAAAGTTCAGCTGTTCTATACATTTTAGTCGAATGAATATTGATGTTTTGTACTACATAAATATACAACATAATTATAACACCAAATTAAAAAGAAAGCACAACAAAGCCAAATATGTCCCCCTCAGCTTAAGCCGAGGCACAGAGTGCCACACGACGCTGGTATTCTGCGGATACCTTAACGGGCGGTGTCCGGTAGCGGCTTCTTGCTTTACAGAAGTTATTTATTATCAGCCATGATGAACAATATCAACTTTATTTAGTTTCAATCAAAATTTTAGTAACTTGTATTGTTGTTGGGAAGGCAATTATTTCATTTATGATACTACTATTCGTGGTGACTCAGTTTAAAAAAAATACCGAGAAAAATCGACCATAAAGAGCTAGAATACTTTCTTTTGAAACTATCCAAAATCGGGCCACATACGGGGTTCAATTGATTCAATTCAAAATTCAAAATCATTTATTCAGTTTAGGCTACTAATAGCTCTTAGGAACGTCATTATTCCATCGGTTCGTAAGTCTATCTACTCTGGGCGGGAGATCTTGTACTGAGAAGAACCGGCAAGAAACTCAGCAAGTGTCCAGCTCTTTTCTCCCTTACAGCGTCATAAATATTGGAAAATATTGGATAAAAGGCCACTCTCCATCACAAATAAAAACACAAAATATAAAGGACTGTCACAACATGTTAAAAAACACAAAAAAAATATTAAATAAATAAATGAAATATTTAAGTTTGCAAAAAGTCATCTACCAGTTTATTTTTAACAATGTCATACAGTACTAGTAAAAGTCAAAACCTGCCTAAGAAAAAACAAAAAACATGATAAGTATGGTAGTCTCGTATCAACTCACATTCGACTCGATACCTTAAAAGAAACAACTCTGTGTCATATCTATGTTACTTGTCAAATTTAGTATGTAAAGATTATTTCTATTTCGATTATAATATTTCACTGTGCATCAACATTGTCATTTACGCCTTTTTATAGCGAAATAAGGAGCTCGATGGCGCAGTGGTTAACGCGCCCGGTCCGTGAGTGCTAAGGTTAAGCCACTTTCGCAAAGGCTGGTCATCGAATGGGTAACCAAAATGTATCATCTTGAGCTCCTCCGTGCTTCGGAAGGCACGTAAAGCCGTTGGTCCTGTCTGTATTCGCAGTCGATAACAACCACCAAATCCGCACTGGGTTTGTACCCGCGTTGGTTTATGTCCCGTTCTATATGGTGACACTTTAAAACGCATACTGTTTATTGTCATAATTTCGATTGCCATACATCATTCGATGGCTTAGTTCACAATTGCACTAACTACAGATTTGTCAATTTGTCGATTTACAAATCTAAAGGTCATTAGTACTTATTGACATTCATCAAACTTTATTATCACAACTGTGACCCTATGTTTATCATAGAAAGAGATGGACTAGCAGTATTTCAATACGCGCAACCGAAAGAGCATGATATTTAGTGTATTTGGCACTTAAAAAGCGAAAATTAAAAAATTTGTAGTTAGTGCAATTGTGAACTAAGCCGTATGGTATAAAAATCAAAAAGGATAACATTTTATGGCATAATATTTTATTATGCATAAACATAATAACGCAGAATTGTTGAAAGGCATAATGTAAAAATCATAATCGTTAAAATCTATATTTTTGTTTGACATAATTTTATTAAGCATACTTTAAAACGCATAATTTTACTGTGCATATCTGTTAACATTCATAAAAATTTTTTTGACATAATCTTAAGTTGTTTTAAGGGGTGTATTTCATTTCATATAATTACAAATGAACTAATTTCAAAGGATATAACGTTCATTGGATATAGTTTTTACTTGGTCTAAATACACTTCTTATAACAACATCACGTATATTATTCACTTGCTATAATTTTATTAAGTTAAATTATGTATTTTTTTTTATAAATAGCATGTTAACCTTAATTTGATTTAAAATATAGTCTTAAAAAGTTAATACGTTGTGTTTTTAGTAATGTTGTGCTACAAAAGTCAGTGACAGAAACGAATCGCTGCAATCCGACTCCACGCAGTCTTGTCTGTCCTACCCCTAAAGTGTAATTTAGAAGCGCGTAGGCGTGGAGGGGCGAGACGGCGCGTGGGACCGCCGGAGCCCCGCAGCACCGGAGCCGTGACAGAAACCATGCCTGCTGCATGTTGCATGCTTGCTTGCATGGTCCATGCTTGCTTGCATGCTCCTTGCTTGCTTGCTTGCTGCTTGCTTGCTTGCATGCTTCATGCTTGCCTCATGCTTGCTGCATGCTTGCTGCATACTTGCTGCATGCTTGCTGCGTGCTTGCTGCATGCTTGTTGGAAGCTTGCAGCATTTTGAAATTATGGTAAACAAATATTATTCCTTAAGAATATATAGATTTTGTCAGTTTATGCTTATCAAATATGCCTAATGTATGTAATGTAATGTATGCCTTTTGAATATTATGCCTTTTAAATGTTATGGCAAATTTAAATTATGCCTTTTGTTAATTATGATTATTGCATTTATGCCTTTCCATGACTACGCCTTACATATTTTGGCCATATGATGATATGCGTTATGAAGTTATGCTATAAAGACTTATGGCAAGTGACGATTATGGCCATGAACATTATGCATTTCCAGTTTATGCCTAAAAACGTTATGCGTTTCAATAGGTAACCGTTCTATATCCATCCGTAGGGAAAGCTCGTGCCCCAGCTGTGGGGACATAAAATAAAATGATGATGATAGCGAAACAAATGAAAGTCAAAATATAATACGTAACAGCAATATAATCTCCAACTGGTGGTCTTCCTGCTTAAAAGCGAATGCTGTATAATCGAATAATCTCGTTTTAAAAAGCTACATTAATTATATAGGTACCTACGAGTACTTGAAATCGATAACTTATTCAATATAATATGACGCATTGAGGCAGAGAACTGTCGCGCTACTATTTGATTATACAGCATCCGATTTCAAGTATCCCTACTTGAAATTGAAATCGAATGAACCCCACCCAACCCTTTTGGATATAAAAACTTGAACTTCAGTGTACACTGAAGTACCTACATGTACATGTACATGTAAGTAATTGGAATGTAGATTATAACGAAAACACTAATTATCTTTCTGGATGTGTAACCTATAGGTAATTTAAATGTCGTTACACAAATTTCTACATGGCTGGATCAGAACGAGAAGCTGGAGAAGCACGCAAAATATATAATTGAAACTATGGTACAATTAACATAATTTCTTGTCTTCAGGTTAACTTGTATTCAGTGCAGCTTTTTATCATTTAGCCAAAAAATTATGTTAAAATAAACCTTTCAAGCGAAATTTGAAGTCTTTGTCTTTGTCTTTCTTTGTCTTTTCAGAAAATCTAGTTGATTAAACAATTTTCAACAATTTCACTTAGGAACTCCACTAAAATCTACATCTCTACTAAAAATGTCCAACAATAAGAGTCATGATTTGATTGTGTGTGGCTTAGACCACGTTCAGACCATTTAATTTCCGTTGGTAAGTATGTTAATTAGATATTGCATCGCTCAAAATGGCCGCCATCGATAAAGGAAAAACACGGTTCGAAAATTAAAAAACCGCTGTCTCATAAATTATGGTAGTAACATCAAAATTCTCAAATCTGGGCTCCTGAAACTCGTTCCATTGAAGACACCTCCGACGGTACTTAGCGGCGGATTTGATTGATGGTGGGAATCAGACGCTGATAATGCCGCGCAATGGGCGATAGGTTCATTTTTACGGGAAAAGTATTCACTTTTTTCCGGATTTCCAGAGGGATGCCCGAACTGATTCCTTATGATTTTATTTTTTACTTTTAAGGGAGAGGAGTTAGCGCTTGAGTTTGAGAACCATTAGCCAATGGATAAATGTGGAAAAACTCGTTTTGTAGTAACCGGGCAGAAAAAGTATAAATCTAAGTATAAGATAGTATAGTATAACGATATTATAAGTATAGTATAAGTATTTAAGCATTTATTTTTACTTAACCCTTTAGCTAGTACAGCGTAATATATTTTTCTTTGTTTTCAATCTTATTGCAATTACACAAGATTCAAATTTTGGTAGCATCCAGCTAAAGGGTTAATGTAGGTATGCGTAACTGGTTCACGATGGCTATTATGCCTGACGTAGTGGAAAAAATAATCAAAGCCTTGAAAATTGATACCCCTTGCGACACTTCCTTCGTTTCACGAACAATCTTGGTAGGTAGTTTTGCTAATGAAATATTCGCTAAAAAGTAGGTATGAACCGAAATTAAAAAGGTATATTAATATTGATCTACTCGTTACTAAATAAATAGTTACTGACGAAAATCTCAAAACAAATTATTTTCTTTTTTTATTAATTTATTTGCTAGGACAAAAAAAAACCGTCTTTCATTAAAGCTACAATTTAATTCAGATAAAGTGAAACACCAACGGATCAAGTGATTGTTTTTATGTATTTTTGTTTTATTATGCTCGATTCTGAGTCGCAAAAGGACCAACCGGTGGTGTATTTCTCAGCTCGTGAAGTAGCGAACATCATTAAACACAGTACCCGCGGAAAATCACCAGGTCACGACGGACTCAGCATCGAGCACTTCCAGCATGCGGGTGTACACCTACCACGCATACTTAGTATGTTTTACAACCTTTGTGTTAGACATTCCTACTTGCCCCAGGACTTAATGAAAACTGTTGTGATTCCTATCGTTAAAAATAAGACGGGTGATATATCAGACATCAGCAATTATAGGCCTATATCGTTGGCCACCATAACTGCCAAGGTACTTGACGGGCTACTTGACAAACATCTGGTCAAATTCATTCAATTACATGACGCACAGTTCGGCTTTAGGGCCGGACTCTCAACGGAAAGTGCCATTTTTGCCCTCAAGGAAACCGTCAGGTACTACACGAAAAGGAAAACGGCCGTGTACGGTTGTTTTCTCGATCTATCGAAGGCCTTCGATATGGTGTCCTATCCTATCCTGTGGGAGAAGCTGTTGGCTACGGGAGTGCCAAATAGTGAATATGTTTAGTTTTTGGTACAATAAACAAGAAAATTGTGTTAAATGGGCTGGAGAAAAATCTGACATGTATCGATTGGAATGTGGTGTCAGGCAAGGGGGACTAACGTCTCCTAGTCTGTTCTGCCTGTATATCAATGAACTTATCGAGGGGCTCAGTAGTATGCATGCGGGATGTTCCATAGATGGTCAAATGATCAATAACATCAGTTACGCGGACGATATGGCGCTCCTGAGCCCTTCGGTGGGTTCATTGAGAGAGATGCTGCGTGTCTGCGAACAATACGCTTCTAAACACAGTCTTAAATACAATTGTAAGAAAAGCGAAGTCGTAGTGTTCACGGAACGCGGCGTCTCCAGTAGGCATGTCCCTCCTATTTGGCTGAACGGTGCGCGGTTACGCGTGGTACCCTCATTTAAATACCTGGGTCACGTGGTCACTGCTGACCTGTGAGACGACGGTGACTTGGAAATGGAGCGCAGAGCGTTGTCAGTACGAGGTAACATGCTGGCCCGCAGGTTTGCGCATTGTAAGTGTGAGGTAAAAGTGTCACTATTTAAGGCCTACTGCCAATCCTTTTACACAAGCGGCCTGTGGGTTAGCTACACGCAAAAGACCTACAACGCTTTGCGCGTCCTTTATAATAATATGTTCCGGGTGCTGGTGGGACTGCCGAGATTCTGCAGTGCATCGGGCATGTTCGCCGATGCTCACGTGGATGGTTTTCATGCCCTGATTAGAAAAAAAATTACATCGATCCAAAACAGAATGCTTGGCAGTCCCAACAGTATCCTAAGGGTGTTGGCGGGGAGGTGGGACTGTGCGCTAAGGCAGCACTGGATCACGGCCCTTATAAACCCGAAGGCGGGGCAAATATTTTATGTTAATTAAATAAAAACCAAAATTTTAAATGTTACTAATAGTAGATGTAAGAATATTGTTACTAACACTTGGATCCTAGTTATCTTAAATAAATTTTATTATTATTATCTCTCTATTCATTTTTTTACATATTAATTTACATTTTTAAATATTTTCTAAAAAACAAAACAAACATTTAAAAATATAAAAAATAGGGGTCCACCGGCATCGGGACCAGGGTCCAAACTACCGGTGATTAGAGCTCCAGAGACAGGAACCTCCTCACAATGCGTGCCGTATCGAGGAGAACTGCCTTCTGAATCAGGCCCTTGATCCAGCCGCCTAACGAGAGCCTCATGAGATGTTGATCGAGGCTCTTGGCCATCAGGCCGTTCGCCGTAACAACAATCGGCACGATGACAGCCGAGTCCACATTCCACATGTCGACAACCTCATGTGCTAAGTCGAGATATTTGATTATTATTATTATTATTATTATTATCTCTTTATTTTTCTTTTTTCTTATCCTAGGTTTGTTATAATATTAATATAAAAGTAAAATAAAAAAGCACATACTAAACATAAAAATATTATAAAAAACCTAGCCTGCTGCCTAGTGCCGCCGGCAACGGGGCAAGGCTCAAGCTGCCGGTGGTTAGGGCTGCAGAGACAGGAACCTTCGGACTATCCGCGACGTGTCCAAGAGTACCGCCTTCTGTATCTGACCCTTGATCCAACCATTGAGCGAGAGTTTCTTAAGGTGTTGGTCAAGACTTTTCGCTACCAGACCGTTCGCAGACACGACTATCGGCACAATGATTGTTGAGCATTGGCTCAACATGACGTGAACCTTGTAAAGGCCGAGAAGGACAAGGCCAGCAAGCAGCAGCAGCATATGGGATCAATATCCCACATGGCGGTTACTTCGTGAGCCAAGTCAAGATACTTGCTGGCCTTGTCCTTCTCGGCCTTTACAAGGTTCACGTCATGTTGGATGGTGACGTCGACAAGCACTGCCCGGCGTTGCGATCGATCTATCAGCACGATATCAGGCCTATTAGCTAGAATAGTCCTGTCCGTGATGACAGCTCGATACCAATAGGGCGTGGCACGGCCGTTTTCGAAAACCGGCGCAGGTGTGTGTGCAGTACGACCCTTCGAAGTCCCCAAGACCGTATAGAGGAGCAAGTTGCTGGTGAATAATCCTAGCTACCAGGTTATGTCTGTGCGAATACTCGCCGTTAGCAAGATGAGAACAACCGGAGATAATGTGCCTGAGTGATTTCCCGGGACGGGTGCATGCCCGACAAATGTCGACCGTACCGTCCTTCAGAATATATCTCCGGTAGTTATTCGTCATGATAACTTATTATTATTATTATTATTATGTAGGTACTGAATTCATGAAAATAATGTCTTTATATGGTTTAGAAGAACACGGATCAACTCCTTTATATTACATATTATTTTATACTGACGTTCCGAACCCTTCGCAGGGCCGATGGTCACAGGGAGACTGCATACCGTAAATAGCATATGAACATAAATCCACGTAAAATTACCTATGCAGAGTTCATGGAAGTGTGTTTGCGTGAACGATCCAAACAGACCCAGTTTCCAATTCTGATCGGAGATTTATTACAGGCCGTCGACCTTCTGTTCCACACTTCCTGACAATCTCTCAATTATAGCATTCTACTCTGTAGCCTACACTTGGTGTCAAGATTTTTTGTGTGCTAATAAAAGCCATTTTAGATTTCGAAATCGGACTTTAAATCGCATATACTCAGCTATACAGAATGTCCCTAGCCTCTGAACAAATTTATGCACTAGATGTTCATTAAAGTATTTCTGACCAATATGAGGAGTACCTTATAGGTACCAATGGGCCAAGGTATGAACCGAAAAATCTATGTTTTTCAAACAATTACTTGGAGCAGCCTGTATGTATTACATGCACTTTTTGAGTAAGTATACCTTTTAACATTAAATGCACATAGACTTTTGTTTTATGATCGATAATACTTTTGAAGCTGCAATTTTAATAAGTATGGCTCTTCTTTTTATTTTGAAATTGACATGTTACTTTTACGTTATAACTGCGAATAACATAATATTCTATTCTAATTTTACAGGAACGTCACTAGATGGCGCTGCTCAAATCCCACACAAATTGAAGTTAGCTTCAACTCTATAGTAAAAGAATCTACTTAACACACGCATACACCTTGTATGGTGTTGTCAATGTGTGTGTCATGTAACTTAAAGCACCACGCCACTCATGTTATCACTGTCAATGATTGATACAGTATAATGTCGTTTAATTTAGGTTAAATAAAAAAATATGGAGAACACGAAAGTTATGTCGAACTCACGTGTCGTACCCACTCCTCTGAAGGTTGGGGACTCTGCTCTTGAAGTTGTGGACAATTATGTTTACCTGGGACAAACGCGGTCCAGCTAGGTAAGTCCAACTTCAGCAAAGAGGTCAATCGTCGAATCCAATTAGGCTGGGCAGCGTTCGGTAAGCTACGAAATATCTTCTCGTCCGATATACCGCAGTGTCTCAAGACAAAAGTCTTTGACCAGTGCGTGTTGCCAGTGATGACATACGGGACTGAGACGTGGTCGCTCACTATGGGCATCATAAAAAGGCTCAAGGTCACTCAAAGAGCAATGGAGACGGCTATGCTCGGGGTTTCTCTGCGGGATCAGAAATGAGGAGATCCGCAGAAGAACTAAGGTAACCGATATAGCCCGAAGAGTTGCTAAGCTCAAGTAGCAGTGGGCAGGGCACATTGCTCGCAGGACTGATGGCCGCTGGGGCGGGATAGTCCTGGAGTGGCGACCGCGTACCGGAAAGCGCAGTGTGGGCAGGCCTCCAACAAGGTGGACCGACGATCTGGTGAAGGTCGCGGGAAGCCGCTGGATACGAGCAGCACAAAACCGGTCGTTGTGGAGATCCTTGGAGCAGGCCTTTGTCCAGCAGTGGATGTCTTTTAGCTGAGATGATGATGATGAAAAAAATATGTTCTTTTCGGGGCTATTAATGTTAAATACTTAACAGCATTTATGAGAAATAGCGTAACACGGGTTTCCAACTTTCAAATCCCTACCTTTAAATGTAAGAAGTTTTCTAACGCCTGTTGAATTTATGAACGCAATTTCTCCGTGTATCAGCTTAAGTCTAACAGAAGCTACCTAAAGCGTGTAAGATATTATTATAACGACCAAAAACAAAGTGACATTAGTAAGACAAATCCGTGGCCGAAACACGCTAAGTCCCTTTGCCGAGTCTGAAATAATCCCATATTTGCGATGCAAAAAGTATAAGTCTTTTTTAGGGGACTTTCAGATTACACGGTTTTACCATTAGCCAATGTCGTATACATACGTCGAATAAAAGGGTTAATTGTCACATAATATTAACTTAATTAATGAATGCCGTTAGACGACATTTTCCAGTAATAACCAAGTTCTAATGAATTTTCATTCATACTTAGAAAATGCAAAGATCTAGTAGGATAACAAGTGTAACAATGTAAAGCTTGAGATATATTTTTTTCTCATAAGGATACCATATCCACTTACATGAGACTATAACCAAATCGCACAAGCAAAGCACACAATTCAGTGGAACAAACGTTTTTACATCTACTACGTAACTAAATCTATTATGTTTTCCTAAGGGTTTATTCATAGAATAAGCCTCACTATTAGCCTATATTATCCCACTGCTGGACATTGGCCTCTCCAAGTGCACGCCACTAAGATCCGCGGCTTCTCTCATCCAGCTCTTGTCAGCCATCTTGCGGAGATCGCCGCTCCACCTATTCTGAGTAAGCCTATTGGTTTCAAACATATGAAGTTGGTTGAAATTTGAAGCTTGTATGGGTTCCCGTTATGTATAAAAGCTGAGTTCATCATCATCATCATCTCAGCCAAAGACGTCCACTGCTGGACTGGGGGAGGCCCCAAGGATATGAGGGGTATTTGCCGTATTCGCCACGCTTGGTAGGCGGGTTGGCGATCGCAGTAGGTTGAGGGTAACCTCAGAGAGATGCTGCTGCCCATCCTCTGGAACGGTCCCTTAGTCGGCTTTTACGACACCCACAGGAAGTGATGGGGTGGTGCAATTCTTTATCCCCGGCACCACACAGGGAAGGCTGAGTTGGATAGACATATTATATGCACATACTATAAATTCAATAATATATTCACATGCTGACTATGCATAACGCGAATCCTATCTGCATATTGGATTTGTACGTACGTACAATACGTACCTATATTAGTTCTGATAGTAGCAAACTTCGGAGGACGAAGTCACTTGCTCATTTCCATGAATCGTAGAGTATTTTGCCCAATGATAGAATTTTGTTTGGAATATTGATTTTTGCCGCCAAGTAGCATTATTTTGTTTTGCTATGCTCTGTTTATTGACTGCAAAAGCATTATTATGGTTTGTAAAACATACATTTATACGAGTATATACACCGTATGCATACTTACTTCAATTAATAATAGTAGGTAACGTGCTTTAACAAGGTTTAACTTATCGACAATGAAACTTTAAAATATTAGCTTCTAGTATAATTCTTGATTTCTTAATAATAATTTTTAATGTCTTATGAGACCACATACTCTTCGTCAACGGGATAAAATCGACAATCACTACATAGTATAAAACAAAGTCGCTTCCCGCTGTCTGTCTCTCCCTATGTATGTATGTATGCTTAGATCTTTAAAACTACGCAACGGATTTTGATGCGGTTTTTTTAAATAGATATAGTGATTCAAGAGTAAGGTTTATACGTATAAAACATGCATACAATTGGACCCGGTAGGTGGCGCTGCTTTAGGGTTCTATAGGATACTCAAGCGGACGAAGTCGCGAGCGGGCTGCTAGTATAAAATAAATTACATTAAAGAAACGCAATAAGATCCGTATAAAGAATTTAATTTCAATGCCTTCTGTTAAAAATAAACAATCGCTACAATAGATGATCATTAGCTTAATCACCACACTTGCCAAATGCGGGTTAGTAATCACAGACTTGTGCTATGCATCAAAAAGTTCGAAACACTGTTTGCCAGAACTAGGAATTGAACCGGGGACTTTCAGATATCGGACCAAGCGCTATAACAATCAGCCATCATGGCGATGCTTCTAATAAAAATAAAAATTCCAAGAAAATAATATAATCCAGAATACTACTCAATGCCACAGAAAAACTAATTGTATACCGTCAATGCCCCAAAATCTTATAATCGCATCTATTATTCTAGTGTCTATTAGAATAGTATAAGTGACGTCTACGCCACCTGTGCAAGCGAACATTTCAAACATGTAGCTATAATTGTATATGAGAATATGAATATACAATTTGATGCAACAAAACCATTTGCAATTCAGATGACGTTGCAACCGAATGTCGGTTTCGGCGGATTAAGTGACAAACTTAATTTATTCATTCAATAATTCATTCATTCATTCATTCATTCGTGATATTATTTTAAATTGTTTTAGATGTCCACCACCATCACTTGCACATTAATGTCCCCACTGCTGGGGCACGAACCTTTCCTATGGATTGATAGAGAGAACGGGCTAAAACCACCACGCGGCCCCAGTGCGGTTTGGTGGTTGGTAACGACTGCTAAAGCAGACAGGACCAACGGCATTACGTGCCTTCCGAAGCACGGAGGAGCTCGAGATGATACATTTTTAGTCACCCATCCGATGACCGGCCTTTGCTATAGCAATCGCAGACCGGACGTGTTAACCGCTAGCCATTGAGCTCCTTTTCATTTTAGTAAGCGCTACCATGTACGCTTTAATTTGAAATGAAATGAAAAATTATTTATTTAATGTCACACAGTAATACATGAAGTAAAATGAAAATAAAATAGAATTAACAAAATGCAAAGTGACACAAAAAAGGTATCCACTCAGCATTTGTCAGAACACCAAAGGTGTCCCGACGCTGATCTCCCGTGGAAACCTAGAAAAGAGGACACCAGAAAACAACAAACAAGAGAAACAAAATGTACTTACTATACTACATATAATTAATAAATATCACGATTATGCAACCATGCTTATTGGAGTAGTTAACAACCCGTTACAGATAATCGTACCGTATTGTGCGTCAAATTAGTGAATTGTAATTTATTAATCAATAAAAATATCAGCTATACAATGGTGATGTGATTAATTTAGATATTAGGGCACAGACCTGGGCAGTACCAAGAAAATACAGACACAGCGGAAGTCAACTAATTAGCTTCTGCCTTTCTATAAGATATTGTTTAAATTTAATTTTAAAAGATTTAGAAGGAATTACGCAGTGCCGGAGGTATATTATTCCAGCATTTCGAGGCAGCGCAGCGTGCCGAAAGCTGCCACGAAACGCAGCAGTGCTGTGTCTTGGGCAGATGAACCGCGTGGCTGTCCTGACTTCACGCTGGGAAAACTGAAGTTTATCAAATAGATACGATGGCATTCGTGCCTGCACAACACCAAAAAGAAGACAGGCAAAATGAAAGGAACGCCTGTCTAGGCGTCTTCCATAGTCATAAGATGGTTTGAACGGGTTTGCGCATATCACCGACAGCCTTTATGTCAAAACCTTTTAACTGGAACACAACAATGCAAGACCTCGACTCTGCTATCTTAAAATGAACTCAATCGTGTATCCGTAGATTTGATTTTTTTCTACACCTACCTAGTTCTTTAGGCTTTAGCCTATGCTGGTCTGGGACGTGACAATAAAGTATCTGCTGCCTTAATTCCCGTGTATGTCGTAAGAGCCGCCTAAGGGACATCTTCCAAGATGCTCGCACATCAGGCGATCGGCTACCAACCTATCACTAATGTAATCTATTCCGCCTTGGAGACCTTCTGAAAATAGGGTTGTCATTGCTAAGTAATGGCTTGTTTATAAATACGGGTGTTAGACTAGGTAGGCACTCTAAGTAACCCAGTGTTCGAGACTAGTTTTCGTTGGCAAAAATAACATAAAATTTTATTGAAATTTTTGTAGAAGTCCGCTAAGAAGCGGGTCTGTATTGCTAACAATAAAAAATCAGTTGCTAATGATTAAAGGAAAAACTAAAATGTCCTGTAAACCTGGTGTAGGGTTGCCAACTAATTTTCAGGAAATTAAAGTAAATCTGTCATTAACTAGTATAAAAAAAGGATTTGAAGAAAAGTTAAAGTATTCTCCAAATTTATTTATTTAAGCGTTGCGTTTCGTTTCACTTCACCTGAGGCTGAGTATCATTCAGTAGTTCAGAAATTAAGTCAACAGGAATATTCCATTCAAACACACGCATTAGTCGGAAATAAAGTATTTTCCATACTTTATTTTTATTAAAAAGAATAAAGTATGGGGAGGGAAAATAACGTAGGATACGTTATTTTAAAGTATGGTTGGCAATCCTAACTAACAGTGTCTTGATCTCACCTGATGTAAAGTGATGATAAGGCCAATGATGGAAGCGCACTTCACCCGGAAACCTCAACTAGTGAGGCACTGGCTATCTTATCTCTAGCTGCCGGAACACAACATTGTTACAAACGTATTTACCGTAAGCATATACAACTCCCCATCTCTACTTAATTTCGTCCTTGTCCTTAGGTTGCCTAGAAGATAACGCTCTTATTGTCAAGGCCGCTCTTGCTACAACTACTATATAGTAGTGTAGGTATTTTGTGTACAAGAAAGAATAATTGTATTCTATTTTATGAACGACAGAGTCACTTGTCGTAATTTGTCCAATGTGTAGACTAATTAATTTTAAATGTGTCTCATCTTTACTTTGCTTATGCAACCACATACTGTTTAAAGCAAGCAAAATTCTGTAGCACGTTATGTTTTTGGTAAGTAAACTTAATATACGAGTAGGTACTTATCATAATTATTGTCGTTGCCTAACTATGAGCTTTAAGCCTAATTACTAGAACATAAGAATAATTTTGAGTACATGAAAAATTTTTAAAAACATGTTATTAAATATTATTTTAAAATAATATATTTATTAATATTTAATATTTTTGTTGGTCTGGAACTTAGAGGTCTGGTACGTCGTATAAATTACTAGCTACGAGTATTGTATATACCTAGTGCGTATATGAGATTTACATTTTATGAAATAATGGTAATGCGAATTATAATTTGTTCACAATAAAAAAATGCGTATACCTATAGGTACATGCCAGTGTGTCAGTCGTTGAGGTTTCCGGGTGAAGTGCACTTCCACATTGCCTTATCATTACTTAACATCAGCTGAGATGAACTTAATGAGCTTAAGAAATATCATCATCTCATCTCATCATCATCATCATCTCAGCCAATAGACGTCCACTGCTGGACAAAGGCCTCCCCCAAGCATATGAGGGGTATTTGCCGTAATCGCCACGCTTGGCAGGCGGGTTGGCGATCGCAGTACGTTGAGGGTTACCTCAGAGAGATGCTGCTGCCCATCCTCTGGAATGGTCCCTTAGTCGGTTTTTACGACACCCACGGGATGACATGGGGTGGTGCAATTCTTTATCCCCGGCACCACACGGGTTTAAGAAATATAAAAAGCATATTTCTAAATGTAGTTAGTTTGTGGGTTCCTTTGAAATACAAATAAATAGTAAGTAAGTAAATAAATAGTAGATAGTGTTAAAAAATTATCACAAGTCGAATAGAGCACATAATATCATGTGCACCTGACCCAGTATGCCTGAAGGTGCAGGTTCATATCCCAATCATGGCAATAATTCGTTCTTTTAAAAAATATCGAAACCCTTTTCGGAACTGCCAATAATTCGAGACTTAAATAGAAAAGGGTTTGACAACGACCGTAATGTAAGTAAATAAACAGCCTATAGCTTTCTCACAGCTGGGCAAAGGCCTCTATCATTGAAATCAAGTCATCGCTACAATTGATGGGTAATGGCTTAATCACCACGCTTGCCAAATGCGGGTTAGTGATCACAAACCCGGGCTATGCATCGAGAAATCCGAAATACGTTTTGCCCGACCTGGGAATTGAACCCGGGACCTTCGGGTATCGGGCCGAGCGCTCTGCCAATCGGCCACCGAGGCCAAAGCATTACTTTTATCGCGAAATAATGAAATACTTAAATGTTAGACTTTCTACGGGTTTGTAACAAAACATATTACTACGGTACGGTAGGTACCTAATATTATTAAAAGTGCAACTGGCTGATGGGCTTATAATATAACTATTCATTTGTTTTATTGATAATTTTGGATTGAAGTTGACCTGTATCTGTATAATAGTTTTGTAAAACTTGATATACCTATGCGCTTTTTTCGAGTCAAAAGGTTGCCGATCCCTTATAGGTAAATGTTATAAATGTTTTAACCTTAATTGCAAAAAATAAAGACAGTAAAAAGGAGAGCTGAATGTGAAATAGCCGTTCTCTACCAGTCAACCATAGGACTTGGCAAAATAATAGGTTGACAAATAAAACTTTATTAAAATAAGTTTCAATTTGGAAAAGTATTTAAAAAAAACTAACGCACGGGATTCGAACCCGCACCCCCTGATAATCCGTGTCAGGTGCCGGCGCTTCCAATCACGCTGTCATGGCTCAAAAAAAAATAAAAAAAAAAACATCGAGCGGGAGCTTCAACACATTTCTTGTAATTTGTTTGCATCAAAATTTGCGTACAAATAAAAATATGTTCATAATTATAAATGTAAAGCTATTAAATAAACTTAAGGACTAAACATTATGATGAGACACTGAGCCCAAATGCCTAACCATTATTTTTTAACTCATTTCGAAAAAAATGCAAAAGATACACTTGCATTTAAATAATTACTTTAAAAAAATAATAATAATGCAACGTAAAAATGTAAAACGTAATTTATAGAGTCACTATTTAAACTTAGCCTATTATACAGTCAACATTGCTTAACTAGGACCAGAAAGCTACGAACCAGACTACATAAAGAAAATAAACATAACAGCATCAAAAACACTTACAATTTCAATATGAAATCTCTTTTCAGGCAAACTCCTTAATATTCCATACACTTCATTGATAGGCACTACAATTAAAAAGAAAGGAGGTGTTCACAAACTTTTTAAGTTAACACTGAGATCTTTTTTAAAATACGAATTTGGAAATTTTAACAAGAACCACGCGTGCGTTCGTTGCGAAAGACAGCTTCAGACTGAATCAGGCCTCGTTCCAAACTGCCTTTGACTCGATCTAATTATCGACTAGAGCCAGTGTGGCCCAAAAAATAAACAATAACACAGCAGGCTAAGACAAATGCAACCAACAAACATTTATTATGCAATTTTGATAGCTCTATTATTCTATTACCCGACGTATGACGCGAACGTTGATATGTCAAGTTAGTTGTTGTTAGAAAAACAATGACATGTATTATAGTTTTGAAGGTAAATATTATTGCAACAACTTGGAGACATATCATCTTCATTTAAGCAAATGTGTCCAGTGCTGGGCAGTCTTCCCCCACGCGCAATCAGTGTAGAGATTGGCACAGTGCAGATTTAGAACCCTTAAAACTCTAATTCTTTCCTTTAAACAAGTTAATTTAAACTTTCTATGCTACTTTATAGTTACGTTACAGTTTACAGAAAATATTAAAAAAGCGTTGTTTGTTTGTAATAAAATAATAAGTCCAGGATTTTTTACAAGTTTTTCATTTAGAAAATATGTCAACCAATAACCGTAATTTAACAATAAGCAGCAGTTATTTGATTTTATTGATATTTAGTGAAGCCACAATATTTTTCCTTAACTTAATAAATAAACGAGGACCTAGTATAGCTTGTTTGGTTCGTGATTATTTAATCTGTATAGATCAACATAAAATCTGTTGATCTATTTTTAGTTTCACTAGAACAATTGGACAACAACGATTTGACCTAAATTGTCCAAGATAGTATATTAAAAAAACCTTATATTATGTCACAAAGAATTTACACACTTTTTTTTAGTTTATTACAGAATTTGAACTAGAAACTGGGTCTAGCTAAATCCAAACGGTGCCTTATATTATAAATACAGTTTTAGGAATTAGTTCAGTAGTTCTTCTCCATTTAAACAAACAAATAACATTAATATTATAATAACACAAATGTAAAAAAAAATCCACGAGCAGGATTTGAACCTGCACCCTTCTGACATACCATATTTGTGTTTTTGTAATTTATTCGCAACAAAATTTGCGTTAAAAATTATATAAACAAAACAAAAACATTTTATTAATATTATAATTTAAAAAATTATACTTAGGTACGTATAATTGTGAACGAACGGTTTTTTTGCGATGCATTTTATCCGTTTGCGATGAATCTTTGGTAACGCCCGCGGAAGTTTCTGAGTCGGTAAAACCACAGTGGATAAAATCATCACATGAGCACATCGCTTGTTCCTACAAGCGGGAGTTTTGTTAATATCCTTATTCATTCCTTACGAAAAGAATAATAATTATCGAATGTTTATATAATTTTTAACGCAAATTTTGTTGCGAACAAATTACAAAAACACAAATGCTGAAAAAATTTCCACGAGCAGGATTTGAACCCGCACCCTTCTGACATACCGGGTCAGGTGCTCTTCCAATTGAGCTATCGTGGTTCTAACCAGCCCGCCGAAATTAGTAGGTAGGTGGTGGTTAGGTAGTTGTTGACATTGAATGGGCGCCTTTGGTTTTCAAAGTAAAAAGTAAATAATAATTACTGGGGTGGCGCAGGAACCCAAGATGGGTTTTGGCCTCCGATAAGAACTGCCGCCACTTCTCCCGATCCCGATAAAAATAAAAATAAAAGTTAATAGTGTTGAATAATTTCGGCGGGCTGGTTAGAACCACGATAGCTTAATTGGAAGAGCGGAACGGAACGGAAAAAAATTAACTCTTCTCGTATGTCGCCAGGAGGGGCTGCTTTAATACCATACTAATTTTCGTTTTTGTTAAGAGAGTTTACGCCGCACACTAGCGCCGCCAATGAAAAAAAAACATATCTAGTAATTAGAGCTAGAAAATCAAATTATGCTCAACAAACTATCTGAATGAAGTAATTTAGCAATTTTACGTCACCTAAGGAACATCTAACATGTTATGGTTTAGTTAAATACGGCGTTATAGTTAAAAGTGGCCGTAACGTCTTATTTATAACACGTCAGGTGTTCATTAGGTGACGTAAAAATGCTAAATTACTTCATTCAAATAGTTTATTGAGCATAATTTGATTTTCTATCTCTAATGACTAGATATCTTTTTTTTTCATTGGCGGCGCTAGTGTACGGCGTAAACGCTCTTAACATGATCGAAAGACAAATGAAACTCTCACTGAGCATTCTGATTGCCGCTGGACAAAACTGTTCTCGAGTAGTGACCGCACACTGGAAGATTTGACGACCTCCTTGGTCGAGTGGTTTGTACACCGGTTGTCATGGTGTCGCCATCTCTGAGGTCCCGGGTTCGATCCCCCGTCGGGTCAATTTAGAAATTACTGTTTGTCTAAATTGTCTCGGGTCTGGCTGTTTTCTATGTATAATAAGTATGTATTCAAGTATTTTAAGTATGTTTATCCGTTGTCTAGTAACCATTAACAAGTTTCATAACGAAGCTTCTCTTGGGCCAGGTAATTGGTGTGAGTGTAGGAAAGTTTATTTATTTATTTATTTATCCTTTGGGAAGCATTTGTCCAGCAGTGGACGTGACGTCTTTTGGTTGAAATGATGATGATGATGATGAAAACCATCACTGGATACGGATGGTCACTCGGACGAGGTCACGGAAGTACGCTAGATTAAAATACATTCTAAATAAACATCATTAATCTGTTGTTATCCTAAATACGCCTATCACAGGAAACTGTTTCCTGTCATTTATGATTTTAATTTTCACATTTATTTTTATCACCAACAGTTTCAATGTTAAGCTCCTGTGGAACGCGCTGCCTCGAGAGGCATCGAGATATCAGGATGGCTACAAGTCACGACGTCTTGGCAGAATCATCTCTGTCCGTGTGGTGCCGGGCATAAAGAATTGCACCACCCTATCTCTCCCCGTGTTGTAGAAGGCGACTAAGGGACCAGTCCAGAGGATGGGCAACAGTATCTCTCTGTGTTTACTTTCACCTACTGCGATCGCCACCCCCCCTCCAAGCATGGTGATTATGGCAAACTCCCCTTATTCTTGGGGGAGCCCTTTGTCCAGCAGTGGACAGTATTTTGGCTGAGATGATGAGAATCATATCCAGTAACGACCAATTTTAAATTATTGATACATTATATATTTATTTAGGTATATGTATATATTCTTTGAAGTATTTTATATATTTGTAATGTATATAATAGATATGTACTTATGTATTAAGTTTGAATATTTTTTTTGTTATTCTGTTCTCCACTATTGATGTCGCTTTAAATTGCATCTGTCATATCATTTCTGCACCGCCCTATGGTTGACTGATAGAAAATGCCTCAAGCATTAAGTCCGCTATGTAATATTTTGTTGCAAAAGCTTTAAATAAATAAATTAATGTTATGGTTTTCATCTTACAAACCACTTACAAACAGTATCTAAAGACTAAACTAAATCAGGCTATTTAAATATGGCGTTATAGTTAAAAGTGGCCGTAACGTCTTATTTAACTAAATCATAACATGTGAGGTGTTCATTAGGTGACGTAAAAATGCTAAATTACTTAATTCAAATAGTTTGTTGAGCATAATTTGATTTTCTATCTCTAATTACTAGATATGTTTTTTTTTTCATTAGTGGTGCTAGTGTGCGGCGTAAACGTTCTTAATTGAATTGAAGTTATTCATTATTATCTAATTGATATTACTATGTGGGTTGTTTGTTGTGTGTGAGTGTTTGGTGTACATGTATGATGAGATGAGTGAAGTCTTAAGGCTGAGTCTAAGCCTGAAGGCCTATTTGAGTGTATGTTATGTGCTCAGTGACTGTGTTGTTTAGATGTAAGTGTGTGTGTTTACTATATAGCTTACTAATTATTATTTTGTAGTTATGTAGTTATATTAATTTTTTTATTTATGTACAGTAAGTACTGTAGTCATCGGGACTCCTTGCTTCGGGCAACTCTATGACACACGACGTGACCTGAGTTTAAATGAGGAAATGTCTAGAAGTAAACAAGTGAAGATTATGGATTCGGCGACAGCCCGCTGAGAAGCTAGGGCTAAATTGTAATTCGTTTCTTGATAAAATACACAACTTGAGTTATTTTGGTGTTATTATTCATAACGTTACCACAGTACGTTGTCGTTCCAGTTAACGCGATACAAAATGGCTACTCAAACTCCTACTTGACCTTCTGTAGGTGTTAATTTACATAACTATTAAATTATTTTTTTTATTTACATATTCAAGAAAAAAAATCAGTTTGTAGCAAAAATGCTAAAAACTTTCCTCCACCTTAGAAGACTATTAAATGCCTGAGAACCGAATGCAATAAGAGGAATGCTAGAGTTACTTTTATTGAGCGAGCTTGTGGCGGTCAACCTAAGTGCAGTGTAAGGCCACCATATCATTGAACTTCAAGGGATAAAAACTTCTGCTTATAACTTATTTATCTTAGGAATACCAAGGTATACAATTTCTTACAGGGTTATAAATATAACATTTAAAAACCACTTATTATAGGTTCTCACTGATTTACATTATACATGTGTGATGTATTGTACCAAATAAAGTATTTTTTTCTATTTCTATTTCTACAAAAGTAGATATAATTAAAACTAGAAGCACTAAACAACGCATTATTAACTTCGCTCAAACTATTAATGGTTTGGTATTACCACAGCAGAATAACGACAAATATTAAATGGGTTTAAAGAACCGCTCGCTCAAAATCGGCTTCGCTGATGGCTTCACTGGTACAGAAAAGATTCAGTTCAATGTGCTTGCTAAGTTGATTAACTTTATCACCCGCACGCGATAGGAAACTATTCTGCCTGTAATTGGTATTCGCTTTTAGTAAACAGATGTCAGTGTTAATTCTACAATTACTTAACATAACGAGAGCTTCAATATACATAATTATACCAACTAAACTACAAACTTTATGAGAGTTATTTAATAACAAAAAAGCTATATGCTTTATACTTAATTCAACAAATTATCTGTTTAAATATTTTAAAAATATAAAATTAAATTTTGGTTATTAAAAAAAAAATTCTATGTCTTCGGGACAGAAAAATGTGTAAGTTAATAAAATTATTATAAAACGAGGATATATAGGTACATATATATACATGTATTTAAGGACATATTTTTATTTCAATGTGTTATATCCTTCCTCCATTTCCCAAAATAATATGCACTCTACACACCTATGAAAGTTACCAGAGGAGAATTTCTTCATATGGACCCAAAGTGCTCGTAAAACGAATTCTGTGCGTTTCATAAAATCATAAGTTCTCCTGAGTGATTGAGATATAAAGCACCTTTATAATGGTGTTTGACCATGTGTAGACTTATGTAAAATTAAATTAATGATAATTATAAAAATATTGTTGTATCTGTTTCACGTATTTTAAGTTTCCTTTAATAGTTTTATACCCACAGACTGTAATCCGTTGTGTTGTTGTAATCTAAATAGATTTTTTTTTAATGTTTTTGTTTTGTTTATATAATTTTTAATACAAATTTTGTTGCGAACAAATTACAAAAACACAAATGTTGAAAAAATTTCCACGAGCAGGATTTGAACCTGTACCCTTCTGGCATACCGGGTCAGGTGCTCTTCTAATTGAGCTATCGTGGTATTATTTTTTTTAATTATCGGAATCAAAACATACAATTTATTTTATAATATGTGGTACTACTTAAGCCTCTTGGGTTTGTGTGTAGTACCTAACAATAATATTTTTCCACGTTATCAACTTATCAGTAAAATGGGATCAAATGTTAAAAACTAAATACATTAATATTATATTATAATTCTAAGAATCGACGATGTTCTGACAGTACGATCACATTTCCGAACATAACCACAGAATAAGCAATAGTATCATAGAATTATTATTTTAAAACAGACAAAAAATTAGTTTTTAATTTGAAGGTAGGTAAAGAATTAATCAGACGTGGAAAATAAAGAGATTTCTTTATAAAATATATTTTTTTCTTTAATATTTTATTCCACCGGCAACGTGATCTATTTTTATAAAATGATTAAAACATTCATTCGGATAACTTGGTCGTTTATGAACCGATTTTGATGATTTTTTTGGTTGGAAAGGAGATATCTCAAGGATGGTGCCATAATAAGGAAACCAGGATCTGATGATGGCATCCCAGAGAAATCGAGGGGAACCTTCGAAAATCGTAGTAGTGACTAGTGCGATTATTAATGTTTTCATTAAGTATTTTAAAGCACTACTATTTAATGAAGGTCTGGAGTCGATCTAATGATGGAGCCGAAAGACAGTCGAGGGAACTCCTCAACGATTTACAGCAATTACATGGTGTTTAGGCTTGATTAATTTGTATTGATGAGAACTTTACACCTAGATGGGTTGTGACTGTCATTAGGGGTCTGATGATGAAGACGAAGGTCAGTCAAGGGAACTTCTCAACGTTTTACAGTAGCTGCCTTGTGTTTGGTCTTAATTCATTTCTATTGGTAAGAACTTTGCACCTCCATATGGGTTATAAGTGCCATTACAGGCCTGATGATGGAGACCATAGACTGTCGAGGAAATTCCTCAACGATTTACAGCAGTTACCTTTTGTTGGGCTTACTTTAAACGGTTCAATATGCCAAAATGTTTAGTTCGTACAAAAATAATACCTAATTAAGATTGAAGTTTTTCATAGGAATACCACTACCGACGACCACGGAAACGACTAGTAGGCGGTCGTTTCCTCATCCGAGAAGCATCCTTGTTAGGTCTACCTCTACCCATCACTAAAAATCGTAAAATAAAATAATTTTTAACAAAAAAAAAACGAATTCAAAAACAGAAAACTTAAAAAAGTAAAAACAGCTCTAAAAAGCAAGAAATAATATTGAAATCATATTATTAATTACCTAGATACGCATATCAGTTTTAAAAAATGTCTACTGAAGTCGGGTGGTTGGTGGTCAGAACTTGTAGAAGATATTATAGTGATTTATTCTCTCATAGCACGTTTCTTTAAATAAATAGAGCGCTTTCTAACCTCCAACACGAATTGCAAACACTAAAGAACTGTCATAATCTTATACTTTTACGTTATGAGCAAGGTTTGAGCTCCGTAAAAAGTAACCGTATAATGTAACCGTAAAACGTATCGCAAAGCGTGGTACAACAACGTTTTACATTATACGTTTACTTTTTACGTTACTTTTTACGAATTCGTAAAATGAAAGTTTTGGTACAACCGGCTGTAAGACTTCTTTCTTTTATTCTTTGAATGAACTAAACTAATCAAAAGATCATTCCTGGTAAGAATACAGGTTCTTACATTATAAGTACCAATTTTGTATTGAAGGCCAATCAAATAATGGACACCGAAAATAGCTCGCCGGAATAAAAAAAGGTAAAAGAGAAAAGAAATCTTTGAACCCACATCCTTTTTCACTTTGAACATGAAAACGTAAACATATGAGATTATCCACAGGTAGCTCACAACAACTATACTATATTTTTATATGTATTAAAGTAATCTTTAGGTTTTAAAAATAAATATATATAGTAATTAATAAAATAAGTAGTAGGGCACGGGGACACACACTAGTGCGTGATGCCGTGCCTCTAGAATACCACCGGAAGTGATTCGTTTTACACGGCTGTGGAACCCTTTAAGTTTCTCGCCGACCCCACAAAAGCCCGGTGAAGCTGTAAATGCCGTCTGAGGCAATCAGCTAACTCTCTTCAAAAAAAAATGCCCAAATGCGATTTAGTATTATACTAATGTAACGTAACAACAACTTTTTATATCTATTTGTTTCGTCAATGGTGTACAGTCAACAGCAAAGGTAACTGATGATTGGTCAAATTTCAAAATATGAAATCAGTATGAAAATCAAAACTTTTTAAACGCATATCGAAAAATATTCGAGTGTCTACTAGTACCTGCAGACTTTGACTGTAGTTATATAGAAAATACCGACTTACACTATCGAAACTTAATTTTAAATTTAGTAAACATCATCTACTTTTGCTGTTGACTGTACCTAGTATTCAGTAATTCTAGTAACATATTACAACCTAACCGAGTTGAGTTAACACCTACGATAGTTTTATAGACCAGTCCGCCTATCCAAGCTAGTCTGCAGTATTTTGGTACCAAGGTTAGGTAACTGATTAATCTTTATGGTAATCATTGTACTTAGTATGGTGACGCATTTGCTTGTGTTAGTAAGCTAACGCGCTCGTTTAGCTAAACTTAAATTTCGATATCGACTACTGCTACTATTTCGTTTGACGACCTCCTTGGTCGAGTGGTTTGTACACCGGATTTCATGGTGTCGCCGTCTCTGAGGTCCCGGGTTCGATCCCCGGTCGGATCAATTTAGAAATACCTGTTTTTCTAAAATGTTTCGGGTCTGGGTGTTTCCTATGTATAATAAGTATATATTTAAGTATATTATGTATGTTTATCCGTTGTCTAGTTAACCATTTCTCGAGTTTCTTAAGGAAGCTTTTCTTGGGGCTAGATAATTGGTGTGAGTGTGGGAAACATTTAATTATTTATTTAATGTAGCGTAGTACGAGTGCGCGTTATTCTTATCTTATTTAAATTCTAATTGGTAAGTATCAATACACATTTATGTTATTTAAAATAAATAAAGACTAGTTAACGTTGTTGGTGACATAGCCGTATTATTTAAACAAATTCCCATGTGTGTCACATTGTTTATGTGGGAATGCTTGAGCTGGCTATAGTACGTATAGGTGTATGCTGATAGTAATAATGATGATAAATATTTAAAAAAAAATACTTTTTTATTTTTTAGTGCTGAAAAAGCAGTGGAAAAAATCCCTCCGCAGCATAATGTACAATACGCAAAATGTACACTACACGCAAAATGTAACAACCGGTAAATTGTACAATACGCAAAATGTACACAACGCTTAATGTGCACAAGCGAAATGTACAAAAAGCAAAATGTACATACGCAAAACGTACAAATCGGAAAATGCACACCGCTAGCAAAACGTACAATACGCTAAATGTGCAACATGCAAGTCGGCTTACACGCAAAATGTACAAACAGGTAAAAACGATGCTGACTAAAATTCAGTTTTCGCGTCGAGACGGCAGTCGTTTTGATGACGTCATCGATTTTTACCAGGTCTACAGATTCCCAACTCTATAGATTTTCAATTCAACAGAATCCCATGTCTACAGATTCCCATTTCTACACAAGGCCTAGGCCTAGTAAACCGTCCCTGAACATTGAAACACCCTCGCTTGATGTTTCAATAAGAACCGTACAACGTTGCACTCAAACAGAGTATTATAAAACGAATTGGAAATTAGCATATTATAACTCGGACACTGGCAAAATACGTACTTGCATATAAGCAAGGAGAAAAAGCCATTAGTTACGAAAAAAAGGCCGAAAGAGAAGTCAACGATCTCCATAGACTACTTAGTATTGACCCTGCCTTCAAAGCTGGAGGTCCCTCGAATCCTGGTATGTTTATTTGTGTGTTAACGAATATTTCTCCTAGTATAACATATCTATATATTTATTCATTTTCAAGGGCAGCGTCTCGTTTTGACTCCGGAAGTAACAATATCAGAAAATAGGCAGCGTGACAACAATTCAAAATGTCTATACATATTTGTGTATTGACTGTACATTTTGCGTGTAAGCCGACTTGCATAAATCAGTGCTCACGTCAGCCTGCCCGGTACATGCACAGTGCATAATGGTCAGTGTAGCCGCCCGGATTGCGGAAGACCCAGGTTCGATTCCTGGCTGGGTTTTTTTTTAATTTTTTCACTGTATTTTATAAAATATTTAAAATCTTTTATTTAAAATTCGAGGAGCTCGATGGCACAGCGGTTAACGCGTCCGGTCTGCGAGTGCTGAGGTTAAGCAACTTTCGCAAAGGTCATCGGATGGGTGACCAAAAATTTATTATCTCGAGCTCCTCCGTGCTTCGGAAGACACGTAAACGCGTTGGTACCGGCTGCATTAGCAGTCGTTAACAACCACTAATCCACACTGGGCCCGCGTGGTGGTTTATGGCCCGTTCTCCCTGTCCATCCATAGGAAAGGCTCGTGCCCCAGCAGTGGGGACATAAAAATGAGCTGATGATGATGATGATTTAAAATTCATTTATTCATCTCCAGCTCATTAAAAGTCCCGACTGCTGGAGCACGAGCTGTCTTTTTAGATAACATCAATGTTTGTAGCATTGTTGTGTTCCGACTTCCGGCAGCAAGATATAAGATAGCCAGTGCCTCAGTAGTTGAGGATTCCGGGTGAAGTGCGCTTCCACCTTCGGCCTTATCATCACTTAACATCAGGTGTTATGAAGGCCAAGGGCTTACCCGTAAGATATTTATAATAAGGTTGGTGAAAAAGTTTTTTCGCATTTTCTATGAAAACTCAAAACATTTTTTAATATAGTTTTTTGATATTTAACTAAAGTATGTAGGTGCCATTTTGTTCGATAACAATTTTCCATCTTGTAGGTAGGGACGTGATCCCATTGCTATAGAAATTTTGGGGCTTCTGATCTGATCAAAATACCGCGACAAGTGGTTTTGGCAGTCCTCTCGTGATGTAAACCTGACACTGCCTAAAGAATTCTGAAGAGACCGAAACAGGCGGAAATCTGTTTTGTGGTCAATTTCCAGTTCTTCAGCTACGTCGTGACGCTCCACTTTTTCAAAAATGGCATCCATTTTATCCGTAATAGGGCGAGCAGAGCGACGTGCATGTTTGACATCAAAATTTCCGGATTGAAAACGCTTAAACCAAATTTGTGCTACTCTCACAGACACTGCACTAGGTCTATAAACATCGCAATTTTTTTTCGCAGTTAGCGTTGCATTTTAACTTTTTTTGTAGTAAAATTTTAGAATGTATCGAATTTCTTCACTCATCTTGACAGTAAGAAATACAAATGAAAATCACATATTTTCCTAATTTGAATTTGAAATTATCTTCTTTAAAATTTAAACTTTTATGATACCAAAACCAGCCAGATACAAATAGTATAGCCAAAGAGATTTTATTACAAGTTCATATATACTAGGTATATGTGAAAAAGCTTTTTCCCCAACCTAATATATTAAAAAAAGAAGATGTGACTACCGATGGTATTCCCGAGCGTTAAACCATCACGCGGGCCTAGTGCTGACCGGTGATTGATAACGACTGCTAATGCAGCCGGGACAGACGGCTTTACGTGCCTTCTAAAGCACGGAGGAGCTCGAGATGATAATTTTTTGGTCACAGCTCTTGCCACAGCCATGGCGTTTCAAAACTTCAGCAATCACAGACTCAGCGCGTGAAGCGTTAAGGGTGCGCCGACGCCGACCAAAAAAAGCCAAAAGTGCAGTCACGGTTAAGTTGATATATGATGAAAAAACTATCGTATTACATAAACAAAATATATATTTAGTATCAAAGGGAACGTGTTTACACACTATAGTTTTTTCTACAATATCATTTAATGTTGGGCAAAAATCATGAAAACGAGTGGATTATTATAGTTAATCTAAATTATTTTACTTCTAATTTTGTCTAGATAATCACCAATGTCTAAACTACAAATCGTCCTTCTCACATTTTTGATTTATCATATAAGCGGGTATTTAAATTAATATTTTTCAAATTAATACGTTAAATTGCCCATACAAAATTAGTAGCGGCATCAAACAAATATGGACGATGACATTTCAAATAAAATATATGACACTTGTCACTTACGGACGGCACACCCTTAATCACTACGCCGCCATTGAGCTCCATAAATCTCCTCATTTAATTAAAATTGTATTAATTCAAAGTTTTATATAATACGCACTTATATAGTCACTCACTCACTCTCAGAGTAAATAGCTATTTTGAGATGTTCATGCTCATAATATACGTCACTTCAAATATTAGCTAACTGAAGTCACGTATGCATGTGGTTTTGCTATGAATAATGACTAATAAACAGATAAACTGTGGTTGTACGAATAACGGCACAAAAGTAAACCAGAAAACAGTTTTTTTAATAAAGTATGACATAATTTTATCACATGCAAGACTCGCATCGATTGAGGAGCTCGATGGCGCAGCGCGGGGCCAGGCCTCCAGCAAGGCCTGCCCCTGCACTGCAGGCCTCCAACAATGTGCAGCTAGGGTTTGGCAGCCACTAGCATTCACTGGTGACTACCAAACCGGTGATCCCAGTCATCCTAGCGGCACGTGAAGGGGATGTACAATGGTTTTAGTGGGTAGGCCACTCCTCCTCCCGAATCCCTGTCGAGACCCTCGGGTCTGAGCAGGGGGCAGGAGCTGGAGGATAGAACCCCACATAACCATTCACGCCTCCTCGGGTGCGATGATACTCGGGCGACGAGTTTTCGACTGTCAAAAAAAACAAAAATGAGGCCTCCAACAAGGTAGACCGACGATCTGGTGAAAGTCGTGGGTAACCGCTGGATGCGAGCAGCACAATCCTATCGTCGTAGAAATCCTCGACCTTTGTCCAGCAGTGGACGTCTTTTGGCGGAAATGATGATGATAAAAGGAGAATAAATAAAGATTATTGAATGATTTAAATATAACAGATGATGTATAGATACTTATATCAGCTCACCGGGCGAAAATTGCTCTCACCATGTTATTACTACCTTGTAACTAGAAATAGATTCGTCTATTTGCAACATCTTCACTGTTACGGTATGTGGCTATTTTGTGCGGTGTGTGGTTATCTTAGTGCGTCTGGGTTACAGAATTGTAACGTTACAACATGTAGTTAATAACGAATGGAGAAGAAAAGAAAAAAAAACTATGCTTCCGACTGTTTTAATTACGTATTTATTTGGTCAGTGGTACCTACATACTCTCTATTATTTTTCGAATTCACACTACAAGTAAAATTTTGTTCGTTGTTTTTTATGCAAAAAGTGGTCTTAATTACTTTTTACTATTACTATTTACTTAAAAAAATATAACTTTATTACTTGGGGTTTTAGAAACTCCACAGACACAGACACGCAGACTATTTTTATATAAATTTTATTTTTAAATGAATTAAACTTAATAACTAAAAAAAGCAACATAAGGTATGTTTCTTTATGACACACAATTCACACATAAAAAAAAACAAATATTCAATATTCATGGACCTATAATAAATAGTGTACGATACAATTTTTGTCCTCAATTATTTGTCACCTTATCAAATTTAGATGTATATCCGTGATATGGGATAGCCCTCTTTAATCGCTAATGTTTTGTGTTCATCGGTACTTTATGGCTCGTAAAAAACAATACTGCAATCAGCCATTTTCAAACACTACAACGTCCCAAAGTTTTTATTGTCCTGACAAATTGAATTTCTATGTCAGCATTGGAGAAAAGTTAAGTTGGAATTGATGACATAAAAAATTAAGTAACCAAGTTATTGGACCCGGGTCGGCTGATATCACAAAATTGAAAAAGTTTCACAATCAATTTGTAAAATCCTTAAAAACTCTTCCATTCTTTAGGGAATGCAGGTTTTAGTCGAACTTTCATTCGCTCCGTTTGGCTTCATATCAGCAAAGAACCGACACTAGGTTAACCGTAAATCTGGATTTAGAAAAACTGTTTAAAATATTTTTTTTAACAAATGCATTAACTATATAGCTCATGGGACGATCAGGTCAGAATTAGAACTCACACTGCTATAGCACAGAGCGGGCTGGAAGGTCAACAGTATGTTTATGTCAATAATATATTAAACGTCTCGGTGACCGAGTGTCAAAGAGTTCGGCACACTATCTGGACCAAAGTACCAATCACAGACGAAATATCTTTGGTCTGTGGTACATAAATATGATGTTTCGAATTGAAGGAAGCATAACCCGGGTGTGAGATCACCATAACCCGCATTTGATTAAGCCCAGGGATGACCAAACTTCTTCATTCGCGTGACAATATTTACTATTAACAAAATCTATGGCGGGCCAGGCAATTGAATTTTTTTGCTGGATTTTTTCAATTTTTTTTTTGTGAAATAAAAATAATTTTTGTTTGATGGTCGCGGGCCGGACTTCGATTATTCACGGGCCAAAGATGGCCCGCGGGCTGTAGTTTGCCCATCCCTGGATTAAGCCAATACTCTTCAATTGTAGCGATAACTTAATTTCAATGATGGCTTTTGTCCAGCATTTGGACAGTAAGTATATAGGCAAAATACTACTACATCTAGTAGAGAAAATGACATGTTTGCGTGATGCTATTCCCTCTAGAAACCATCTGACGGTGTAACAAAAGACCGCCTGAGATCATAAGCGAACTCTCTCCAAATAAAAAAACTAGTATTATCATAAGTCCCAGAATTCCCGAAATCGAGAACAAAGTTGCTGGTAATCCTACAGAGCCAACTAGAGTCGGCTTGCCGTTAAGAAATGGACTATGTATCAACTGCATTCTGCAAGTTAAAATACGTTTTATGGCACATACTTAGGGGTAAATTATTTTCAACCTTAAAAAAAATAAGACAAAATATGTATAGTCGACAATGAAATTGCTTTACCACCTTAGAAGTGAATTTTGTGTGCATATAATAAAACAACAAGTTCTATTTTTGTTTAAAAGACCAAGTGACAGATACGTTGTCATCATTGACAATGAGCCTTAGCGAAATTTTATTTTAATGGAAGTTTTTGTCAAAAGTGATAAAGCAATTTCATGGTCGACTATACATATTCATGGTATTTTGGGAAAACTGAGCTACAAAAGTAAAAATATTCAGAAATAAGAAAATCCAATGCTTAATATAGTTATTATTAATTGTGTTTAGGAGATATAGACAATTATAATTTACATATTTTTATACAATAATACGTGAAGAATAAAATTTGTACCCCTTTTTAAGCACATCGCGCGCACGGATTAGTGTGAGTTTTGGCATAATTGTGTGCAGAAAGTGCAAAAAAATTACACTAAACCAAAAACGAAGTTTTTGGAGCCAGTGCCAGCCAACGAAGTTTATGGAGCCGGTGCCAGTCCGCGTCTGTAGTCAAAATTTCATGCATAAGATTGAATGTACTATTAAGATTATATAGTAATACTATGTCGTTAAATGTTTATGTTAAACTTATCTTGGCTGGCACCGACTGCAAAATAACCATAATTGTACCTATATATAATCCTAATATAATTATTGTTTATATAAGCAGTCTAAAAATATATTTTTTATTTGTTTCTTTATGTGGATTGCAAGTAAATACTTGGTATTTGCTTGTTTGTCATAATATGTGTTCTGTTAGATGTGAAGTTAAGTATATGGCAGTCGTATAGTTTTTAAGAATATAAGATTGAGTATAATAAAGGTTAATTGCAAGTAAATTGAACAAACTAAATTACGCAATTATTTTTTAATTTTTAGTCCAATTTTATCAGTCAAATTTTTTGGAGTCGGTTTATTTTTGTTAAAATTTTTGTTTATTTCTTGCTTTTTAGTAATTCATTTCAATCTATTTATAAAAAGCGAATATGGGTAGACCTACTAAACGCGCTGCTCGTATGAGACAGCGCCGCCGCGCCGTTTAAATGAGACAAGCGAAGAAAACGAGAAACGCCTATCTCAAAGTAGGAAATCAAAAACTGAGTTCCGGTGCCTCTGCCTTTATTTGCTTCGTCATAGTCGCTATACTATCTTAATCGAGATATCTTATATCCACACGTGAAATACTTATCTTTGAGGAGTTCCAGTGGCAATCTGTGGTCTTTTTCATCAGTTACACTTCACTAAATGATACTTTCTGAATGCAAATACTTGACTTTTTGCTAAAAATACCAAAATCGCTATAGGTATGCCTACAATATTTGAGGAGTTCCATCTATTCCTTAAGGATTCTATCATCAGAATTATACCAAATTAAAATGGGACTACACGGGAAGCACCAGCTTTCAAATAAAGAAAGAATCATCAAAATCGGTTCACCCAGTCAAAAGTTCTGAGGTAAAAAAACATTTAAAAAAATCCAGTCGAATTGATAACCTCCTCCTTTTTTTGAAGTCGGTTAAAAAGCTTTATTTCTGGTTTACATTATGCGTCGTTATTCCAACGACCACAGTTTGTCTTTTCATTATCATATTTTAATGCATGCTATGCTACTGTTATGGTTGAAATTTCATAACAACTTACAAAGTCGACAACTTTATTACGCCCTAGCAACTAGTTTATAATCAGGAAAATATATTGTGGAACTAGCGCTTTACAAACTAGAATCTAATATCCACAGCCTAAAAGCACCTAGCCAACTATAAATTTCAACTAAGCAAGTTTCATAAGGAACGCTTGCTCTGCAACGAGTTTCTTAAACCGGGTAATACCGACGTAGGAATATACTAGTTTAATATTAATATTAAAACGTTTTGAACAAAGAAAAAAAATATTTTTTTTATATATGTGTATTAGGTATACAATATCTATTTTATTATATGACGTGTTTTGCCTGGGATGATGATGACATACTTAAATATTTTATTATATTAAAATTTTATTGAAGCAAAAATTTTAGGCAGGTATATTACCGAAAGTGTAGTTATTGAACATTAGCTAATCTTTAATATAATCCAGCTAGGTCAATTAGGTAATCCGTAACAACCCTAATGATCTTTTATGGTTGAATATAACAGAAGATTTTAAGCCAGTATTTCATGTTACTTTGTAATTTTTACTCGAAATTTTTTACAATGAAATAATGAATGGTTGAGCAAAATGTGTCATCGTCGGTAGGGTACCATAAATCTTCACGTTAATGTCTACATCCGATCTTAATATCCCGGAGTCTCTGACATGAAGAGCTATTATAAAGAAAAATGATTGGTAGGTACGCTATTATCTTTTAAATAAACTTGTTATTATAAGGGTGATGTGATGTTTAGGTGATTTGTTAAAAGAGCTTTCATTTAAATCTGAAGTGAAAAATATATTTTTAAAGAGATCAAACAGCATTTCACTTTCATATAGTGGGAAGTGGGTTTAGACTACAAGAAGCATAGACTAATACCAACAATTCAGTTTTTGAATTCCTTGCAGACCTTTGGCAATTTAATTCACATAATAATTCCGTTTGAATCGCAATAGCAATCTTTATATTTACCTATACGTAAAAAAAATCTTTGTACCCATTTTTAAACACATTGCGCGAACGGAGAAGGCGTCCAGGGACTCCAGGACTCAGTCTTTCTGCTAAATTGAACCCTTTTTTTAAGTAATACAGTCTTTTTGAGGTTGCTTATAGCATGCAAAATATACGTTATATTTTATAAACTGTCACTCAAGGGTATTAAACAGACTGAAAGAAATCGATTGGGCATTGTTAAGAAAAAACACTGTCAGTAAAAAAAAAAAAAAAAAAAAAAAAATAGTCGTCTTACAGTATTTTGGATTATTTTGGATAGATCTGCTGAGCGATAAAATTGTACCCAAATTGTTAATTAACATTTGGTTGATTTATAACCGTTAGTTACTATACAGTGTCGCTTTTTTATCACCATATGAGATGACTCCTTTGATACAAACGAACAACTCTTACTATTGGACCAATTCCCTGAAATAAAATTCAGCTGTTCCATACAAAACATCAATATTCATTCGACCAAAATGTATGGAACAGCTGAATTTTATTTTCGAGTTAGGGAGTTGGTCCAATAGTAAGAGTTGTTCGTTTGTATCAAAGGAGTCATCTCATATGGTGATAAAAAAGCGACACTGTATAGTAACTAACGGTTATAAATCAACCAAATGTTAATTAACAATTTGGGTACAATTTTATCGCTCAGCAGATCTATCCAAAATAATCCAAAATACTGTAAGACGACTATTTTTTTTTTTTTTTTTTTTTTTACTGACAGTGTTTTTTCTTAACAATGCCCAATCGATTTCTTTCAGTCTGTTTAATACCCTTGAGTGACAGTTTATAAAATATAACGTATATTTTGCAAGCTATAGCAACCTCAAAAAGACTGTATTACTTAAAAAAAGGGTTCAATTTAGCAGAAAGACTGAGTCCTGGAGTCCTGGACGCCTTCTCCGTTCGCGCAATGTGTTTAAAAATGGGTACAAAGATTTTTTTTACGTATAGGTAAATATAAAGATTGCTATTGCGATTCAAACGGAATTATTATGTGAATTAAATTGCCAAAGGTCTGCAAGGAATTCAAAAACTGAATTGTTGGTATTAGTCTATGCTTCTTGTAGTCTAAACCCACTTCCCACTATATGAAAGTGAAATGCTGTTTGATCTCTTTAAAAATATATTTTTCACTTCAGATTTAAATGAAAGCTCTTTTAACAAAACACCTAAACATCACATCACCCTTATAATAACAAGTTTATTTAAAAGATAATAGCGTACCTACCAATCATTTTTCTTTATAATAGCTCTTCATGTCAGAGACTCCGGGATATTAAGATCGGATGTAGACATTAACGTGAAGATTTATGGTACCCTACCGACGATGACACATTTTGCTCAACCATTCATTATTTCATTGTAAAAAATTTCGAGTAAAAATTACAAAGTAACATGAAATACTGGCTTAAAATCTTCTGTTATATTCAACCATAAAAGATCATTAGGGTTGTTACGGATTACCTAATTGACCTAGCTGGATTATATTAAAGATTAGCTAATGTTCAATAACTACACTTTCGGTAATATACCTGCCTAAAATTTTTGCTTCAATAAAATTTTAATATAATAAAATATTTAAGTATGTCATCATCATCCCAGGCAAAACACGTCATATAATAAAATAGATATTGTATACCTAATACACATATATAAAAAAAATATTTTTTTTCTTTGTTCAAAACGTTTTAATATTAATATTAAACT